>VXBA01002392.1:1638455-1732961 GCA_013399895.1 Serilophus lunatus | reverse complement strand
GGTGGTGGCGGGGGACAGCCGGCGGCCAGGTGCCGGCGAGGCCGGGGCGGGGAGAGAGAGCCGGCCGGGTCAGGCTCGGTGCTGTGCGGGAGCCCCGGGCGGTGCGCCTGTGGACAGCCCGCCTCTGGTTTTCCCGGGAAGCTGCCATTGCAGCGGGGCTCCGGCCGCTTCCAAGCGAGGCGGCAGGCGCCGGGCGCCCAGGCGCGTTAGGTACCCTGGGCCGGGGGCCGTGCCCCGCAGTGAGTGCGGTGTCAGCCTGGCGGTCGGTCGCTGTGCGGGGCAGCACGGGAGGCTGCGGGGAGCACGGGCGGCAGGGCAGGGGGAACAGCGCAGATAGTCCATGGGGCAGTGGTTTAGCTTTGCTTTTCCTATCAAAGCAGCGCGTGCTCTCCTGGAAACCCTTACAGGATTTATGGTGCCATTCAAATCATACTTTCAGAAGGTGAGGCAAGTTGGCACCAAATGTACAGCTCTGGAGCAAAATCCTCGCTATAAAGAGCTGCAGGCACCGGGGAGGTTTCAGAGCCAGAGCTGTACTTCTGTTGGTGAGGCCCTCTCTTCAATTAAAACGAGCGCAGAAGAAAGAAAGCGTGGCAGCCCTTCTGTCTGCCTGCACACTGCTGCCGGCCCTGCCTCCACGGGCTCCCCAGGGACCTGCAGAGCCCGCAGCGTGGGCATGTGGGCCATTTTCCCTTCTCTGGGGTGAAGGCAGATCCCGTGCAGGGCTGGAGTCCATCCCGTGGTGGCAATCGGAGCCCGGAGGGTGAGCCCAGGGCGCGGGTGAGCCCCTGCTCACCGTTCTGAAAGCTGCCTGTACACGAGCAGGAGGTAATGAAGCTGTGCTTGTCAGTGTAATCTATTTGCTCAACAAAGCCTGGAGAGCTGTTTCCATAGATTTGAGAACCTAAAATGTTGAGGGAGGTGGAAGGCAGTGCTGAAGGGCAGAGTTGAGAATGGTCTCGAATGTGGCCGCCGTGAGTTAAGTGTGATGCCCACGAGCAGTGTTTGTCTGGTCGTTAAGATGAGCTGTGCATTTTTAGTTGGGCTTCTAACCATGTTACCTGGTTTGAAGGTTCTAAAGCCCCTTCTGGCCTTGATGCACTTACCGTATGAATAATTATTCATTTCTGTGGAAGGAACAGGACACTGTTATATGTGAAGCATGATGTGATACCAAAGTCTCCCGAATCAGAGTTTTGACTGTAACTTGTTAAAATAGAGCTGATCCTAGAGATGCCAGAGATTCTGGCAGAAGTTTGCAGAGGTGTTGAATGTGTTTCCAGTGGCAAAACAGTGTGTATATGTCTCTTATTCAGATTCCCTTGTATTCAATTTCTCTTTTCCTGCCAATCATATTTTTTAATGTGTTTTTGAGGGACAGTTTTAGTTTCAGGGAGGGTAAATGAAGCTCAGGGAGGCCTGTAGCCTCAGGGAGGGTCAGATGTTTAACCCAGAGTGGGCTTTTAAAGCTTTGCCAATCTCCTTCTGGTCCCTTGTAGACAAGAGATTTAGTGCCATGTGCTCTTTTCCTCCTCTTGCTCCTTCTGGCTGTGCTGTGTCTCTTTCTGTGGCTTCATGAACTGGAAGGAGGAAGAGTTATAGAGAGCTCAAGGAATGATAGGGAAGGTATTTTTTAGCCAGAGTGGAAGTTTAAGTGCTGCAAAGGAAAGAAGCAGTGAAAAAGTCCTGTGAATACTTAACTTGGTCTGACATGAATTGCTGCCTTTTTGCCACAAAAACTTGCCTCTGCTGATGAAAGCTGTGACTTGAATATTTTTTCCAATCACAGGTGAAAATTTGCAAAACTAATACTTTTTTCATCTATATGTATTTGAGGGTTTTTGTATGTGTGAAAGAGAATCAGTGTGTTCTGAAACTCTGATTCCTTCTTCCTGGCTTTTAATAAGTGCTGATTAACCCTTATACTTTCTGCAGTATTGATTTCCCCTTTTGCCAGGTTATTTGCTTTATGGCAAATAATTTTCAGGTTTGTGGATTCTTTTTCACTTCCATTGAAGAGTGTGTTGTTATGCACAACTGCCCCTTTTCAGAAGAGATCTTAGTCTAGTTGAAATGTCAGTGTTTATTCAATTTGCTCTCACTTTCATTTTCTTCCCCACTTGTCTGAAGCTGGCAGGAAGGGAAAGTTAAAAAAAAAAAAAGGTGTGGCAGGATTGCAGTTAGTATTTCTTTACTTTCCAGCTGCAGATGCACACTTGAAGTAGCATGACTCGTTTTGTAAATCCTTTGATCTCCTATGACTGGTTTAAAATGCTACTTCCCAGAAGGCACAAGGTGGTTTTACTTTCATTTGCAACGTTTCTTCTCAAGGTTTGTAGCCCCAACTTGGAGAGAAAATAAGAAAGAAAGTGAAAACAAATAAATCAGCCTGGCTAAACAGGAGCAGAATTTGCCTTCAGGGACAGAAGTTTGCAGAATAGCTTTTGGATGACTGGTTTATGTCAGAAAAAAAAGTTGGGGTATTTTTTTTATTTTCATTGTGCATTTGGTTTTTTCTTTCTCTTTTTACTTTGCAAGGCTCTTCTATGGGAATCTTTCCTGCCCTTGTCACATATTACTTATTTGTAGAGAAACTTAGCTGCATGTGCAGTGGGGAGTGCGCTCTTGCAGCCTGTGGTTTTCTAGATTCTGAATATAATTTATTCTTCTGGGGTTTGATGAAACAAGACATTTTAGCTTTAAACTAGAAGCAGGATCCAGCAAAATATCTGGAACTGAGGCTTACTTTAAAGAGCACTACAAAACAGCAAAAATGTGGACATGAGTTCTGTTCAATGTATGCGTATTCTTTTTTGTTTTAAATCTTCCAATTTTGTCTTTATTTCCTGTCATGTTTTGAATTCGTGGAACAGAACGAAGTGATCACATACAATTTGAAGTAGCCTCATCTAGGCTAGTCTTATTCTTGGAGACAAAGCACACCAGTTCCAGCTCCTGAGATGTGGAAGGGGAGCCTTCTGAGCTGCAGCACAGCTTTGCTTGCCTGTTTCCTCATCTGTAGACGGGGTCTAATGTTCCTTGTCTTTCCTTACGCTGTTTCCCAGCTCGTGAAATGCTTATCAGATGTTATTTCTTGTTACTTAAATGTAATGATTTACTATAGCCCCATGCAAAATGCAGGATGCTTTCCTTTTCTTTCATGCTGTGCTGAAGAAATGTGTTCCTGCTGAGGGCTGGAGTGGCATCATGGAAATGGTGGCGTGTGTCTCAGAATTCCCCACCACTCGCCTGAATACAGCTCACAGATGGTTTGTGGAATGAGGCCTCTGGATCCTTAGGCATTTAGTGTCTCTCCTCTGCCTTCAAGATGAGTTTCATGAGAATGACATTTTTAGGCAGCGATAGTTGGTAAGGATGACGTAGATTTGTGTGCCGTGAGTTTTAATGTGGAGAAGGCAGGACAGCACGGGAGGGTGCAGTTCCCAACCTGCAAGACAGCACGAATGTCTGAAGCTTTGAGCTTTTTTTTCTCACCAGTTTTCTTTGGCTTACCTTAGGGCTGGGCTTCAACATTGTTGGTGGGACAGATCAGCAGTACGTGTCCAATGACAGCAGCATCTACGTGACCCGGATCAAGAAGGATGGGGCAGCTTACCTGGACGGCCGATTGCAGGAAGGAGACAGAATCGTTGCGGTAAGGCCTCCCTGTCCCACGCGTTCTCGGGGGGCTGGCAGCAGGGAACTGCTGTGTGGGGAGGCATGTGGAGAGGAGGAGCTGCCTTGGGGGTCTGGGGAGGGCTTTGTGTGCTGCTGCCACACGTCTGCTCGTCTCTTCTGCCTCCTTGGTTTGTTTGGGAAGCTCAGCGGAGCTGCATTTCTGTGTCCTCAAGGGCTTGCTGCTCTAAGGTTATAGAATCCGTCGGACCTTTGGCTCACAATGGATTGTCACTTACACACGTGTAAATAAAAGTTTTCCACCTCTGTTTCTGTTTTCTGACTGGTAATCCACTGATCCTTCCGCTCAGGGGGATTTTTAGACTATAAAACCTCTAGGCCGTAAAATTCTTCTCTTCATTTCAGCTCCTCAGGAATAATACAGGCTGCTTCTCCTTTTACAAAAATGTTTTAAAATGACTGATGTTCAGTCCCTCTGGTTCTTCAGACAGCTGGCATTCGTGTAGGACAATATGCTTTACAAAGTGACGCATGAAAAAGTAGCCTCTTCTACTGTGTTACACAATCTTTTAATACTCCCTAATTTTATTTTACACTTATTATGTTCCACATTCAATCTTTTTAGCCTCTATAGATTGCCTTGCACTAGTTGGAACCTATTATTTATCCAGAAAATACTAAATTTAACAGAGAATATTATCCTAGCTTTACTTGACAGTTTAAGCTTAGTACATAATATTTATATACTTGTGTTTGGGGTGTCTCAGTATGAAGTGAAGGGAGGCACTGGATGTGATCTTAGAGGATACAATTATGGGCGGTGGGGATGAATAAAAACAATTAGAATTAATATAAACATTTAATGATTAAAATCAAGCAGGTTATAAAACCTTCTGCCATGATATATTATTTTAAATTAAGAAAAATCCTACCACTTTCAAGTGTATGCCAATAAATATGTATTTTTTTTGTTTTGTTACATCAGTGTGTTTTTAAATGTGTGTTTACGACACATTCTGAAACAAAGGGGTTTCAAAGGTACACCAGTATAGGGAACAGTATGGGAAAGAGACTCAAAATAACAATTTTACTGCAGCTGCTCTTTTGCTTTCATTAGCTGTCAGAATCACACCTTTGATTTTTTCCCAGTAAAGCAACAGCATCAGAAGCTGCTATTGACACCACTGTGGTTTTATGTTCTGATTTTGCTTCTAGGCAGTTCTTTTCAGTACCCTTAGTGTTTTGGCTTGCAGCTTTCTCACGTTCTGTCTCAACATATAAAAATATCATATTAATGGATTAATATGGATATTGCTGATTATAGTATCATGCCTCAAGCACAGAATTTTGTGAAAGATGAAGATTTTTATTTCCTAACCTTCCTGCGTTAGCCTGCATTGTTAAAAATTGCCTTTTTTTGCCTTCAGCATCTGGTTCTGCTTTTCCTTTTTTGCTAGGTGAACGGCAAAGCCTTGAAGGATTTGCGACACGACGATGCCGTGGAGCTGTTCAGGAATGCAGGCTATAACGTGTCGCTGAAAATCCAGCGCAGGGTATGTTCCGCTGTTCCTTAGTGTTAGCTCTGACCGCCTGAGACTGGCTTTTATTACTGGTAGATTCTGTTTGACCTATGGCCTTCTGTAGTTGCCGCGGCTGTAATTGTCTGTGTGTTACCTTGTAGCAGTGTCAGTGAAGAAGAGGTGAGTTTGGGGAAGTCCCCAGGTCTTTGTTTCACTGGAGTGTGGGTGTGTTTACTTGCAGATCTCCTTTCTCTGAAGTAAAGTTTTGTGAAGGCAGACTCTCAAGTTCTCCATTTTTGTTTCAGTGGCCAAAATGTTACTGAAGATGGAACTCCTCTGTTGTTTCAGAGGTCATCACTCATGTTAATGTTGAGATGTGTGTGCAGCCCACCACTACAACAAAGACATTGAGGCACTGGAGCATGTCCAGAGAAGGGCAGTGAAGCTGGTAAAGGGTCTGGAGCCTAAGTCTTATGAGGAGCAGCTGAAGGAGCTAAATTTGCTTAGCCTGGAGAAAGGGAGGCTCAGGGCAGACCTTACTGCTCTCTACAACTACCTGAAAGAAAGTTGTAGGGAGGTGGGTTACTTACTTCTTTGAAGTAAGAAATGATAGGATAAGAGGAGATGCCCTCAGGTTACACCAGGGGAAGCTCAGATTGGATATGAGGAAGAATTTGTTCACTGAAGGGATTCCCAGCTAGCACTGAAGCTGGCAAAGGAAATGCTGATCAGCCTAAAGCGTGTTGGTAGGGAGAGCTGGGTTGAGGTGCCTTTTCTCCTCCCTCTGCAAAGGAGTAAGTGTTCTGGACCAGTGTACAGGGCACGTAAGAAAAACAGAGAATTAGCGGTGTCCTTTTGCTGATAAGGAGAGCAGGAAGTGGTGTGGTGGAAAGTGCATCAGGGGATGACTTGGGTATGTGTATCCTGCTTCAGTTGTTAGAGTCCTAGTTTAAAAAAGTGGCAGAGAAACATGAAGATGCCTGGTAGTGATTGGACACTCTGCAGTTAAGCTCAGCCCACCCAAAGCTGTTTTAACCCTCCCATGCACGGAGTCTACAGGTACTTGGGGAAACTGCCTTGAACATCCTCACAGAACCAGCTGGTCCAGGCACTGAACTGGGGGATCTCCTGTGATAACCTTTTTTCTCCAAATAACTTTTTTTTTTTTCCTTATAGTTGCAGCCTCAAAATGGCCCTGTGGGTCATGAAGGTGATGGAGACTCAGGTGGGCTCCCTCTAGCAGCCATTCTGGTGCCAGGCCTGGCCCTTGCTGTGACAGCAGTTTGGATCTTGCTGAGGTATCGACAGCGGATGTGAAGAGTTCACGGTTGGGATATCACTGCGTATTTTACACAGCTATGATGTAATTTAAAGAATCAACATCTTATCACAGACTGATGTCAAAAAGGATCATTGCCTATCATCCAAGCTGCTGCTGCTGTTGTTATATGTTGATTTTGTTGCAGGGTGTATGGAAACAGGAAAAGGGGAAGGGAGAAAACTGTATTTATGTAAAGAGAGGGATAGCTGTTTTTTGGACAAATCTGAGGAGGTTTTGCCATCCTCCTCTATTTTGCACCATGAACTTTCAGACACACTCATCTATTCTGCATTTTAAGATGTAACTATTGATTAAAGGGCATGGGAATTGGGGTGTTTTATAATCGAAAAACATTTACTAGAGGCTTTTCCACAGAATTTTTTCTTGAAACTCATGATCCCTGTCTGAACCATGAATAAAGAGAAGCAATACAGAGAATATACTATTTTTTCCATTTAATTTTTATTGGTTGTTGCTAAATAAATGCCTTAAGAAAAGTGTGTAAAATCTACTATGTGGTTTCACAGGTAAGATCATCAGTGTAGCTGCTGATCTAACAGTAGCATGCAGTATTTTACCTATGTGATGAGGTATTTTACCAGCTGTGGAAAGATAGAAGTCAGCCTGCCACTAGAAAAAGGTTTTGATTGTCAGAATGACTGCTCATTCTTGAGTCAGGGTTGTTAGAGAAAGCTTTCCACAAAATGGCAGCATGCTGGAGAGAGGCAGGCAGAAAATTGATTCACAAGGATAAGTGACGTCTAGGCATGAAGAAGCTGCATAAGAGACTTTAAAATAGTAACAAAGCAATAATCTCTCCATTCATCAAGTGAGTTGAAGTCTGCATTTCTCAGGGTAAAGGTCTGTTTTGAGGATAACTTTTTGTGTGAGGATTACTTCAAATAAAGGAACTTGCTCTCTGCAGTCAGAACATCTCATGATAGAAAGGGAGAAGCCAAGAGCAGGCTGGGATCATCCTGGCTGTTGCTTGTTTGTGAAGAGTTACATGATGTTCAGGAGATAGGCTGACAGCTTTAAGCCAGGGTAAAGCTTAGCAAGTAAAACCAGAAGGAGAGACCCTTACTGTGGGGTTGTTGAGTTTTCCTGAATTTTTGCTCAGTTTTCCTGCAGGGTCTTATATCCTCACTGTGTTTTGAATAGTTCTAAATGCCCCAGTAGATAAGAGCTCTGTGGAGTAAGAGCTGTTTCTCTTGTTTCCAAGAAATCAATGTGTGTTGTTGTTTTTGTAAAAGAAAAGCGAAATGCATGGTCTGGTCTATATGATGCCAAAAAAAAAATCACATATGCAATATATGTATTCAAACAAATTAAAACTGGTGTCTTGGTGCTTTACTTATCTCTATTCTTTATTGTTCTAGCAGGACATTGCTGATATATTTGAAATCGCAGCGTTTGCTCAGGGCTGTATTCCTGGTGTTTGCCAGAGATAGAAGTGGTATGCTGTTATATATGACATTCCTAAATCACCACGGGAGGAATTTTGCTCCATGTCCTTAGGGGACTTTTGGAACAGACCTGAGGTTTGGTGAATGTTATATTGGTGTTGGATGACCTGGGCTGATGCATCCAGTGACTTGGCCTGCAAACCAGTTATGCCTGATAGCGGCAGGGCTGCTGTTCATTTGCAGATACAGCATGAACCAGCTTGTTTGTCTGTGATCTGCTCTCAATATTTGGCTGTGCTGTCCATGTGGAGCACATGTGTGTATGAAGATGGACTATTAGCAGGTGATGGTGTTTTATCACAGCCTTCAGAATAAAGATGCAGACAGTAAGAAAATGGCTCGTCTGGAACAAACGTCTTACTAGCCCTTGCCTGAGTTGAGTTTTTGTGATGAGAAGGAGTATGTGGAACAGGGTAGGAGAATGAGGATTTGCAGAAGGGAGTGGTTACCTTTACTCATTTCTCATTGAAGTAAGAGAATGCAAAGCCTTTGGGTTTTGGGGGGTTTTTTTTGGCTTTTTGTTTAACCTTTCAGTTTTGAGACTTTGATATTGTTCAGACATGATTGCCATCTGTGTTGCAGGTGGTTTACTACAGGGGGAGGGTTATATCCAATGCCCAGGTAATTAAAGTGATTTATTGAGCAAGAAAAGGTCCTTCTGGTACATAGTGTTCCTTTGGACTTCCTTTCAGTATTACTGAAAAATTTGAATACCACAGCATTCGCTCGGTAGCTTTTCTAGAAATTTGAGTAGTAGTTTTACTCGGAATTTAAGCCATCTAGTCTCACAGTCAGGAACACCTTTTTGCATCTGCCTCCTTCAGACCAGTGCCTGAGGAGTACCAAACAATCCCTTTTCCAATCCCAAGCCACCTCTTGTCCCTTTCATTGGCAACATCCAAGTGGAAAATACCTCAGCCCCAAACTCTCCCGAGAACTGTGGATTGTATTACTTTCTTTCAGCAGCTTGATTGTCTCGTCTAAACTTTGTGTTTTCTGAAGTCTTTTCCACCATGTGGTTTCTGTAGTCTTGAGTTTAATGTTTGCACAAAACACTGTATATACATTTTCTATCATTGTGGGAGAAGTGAATGAAAAAAAATCTAGTGAGGACAGCTTGTATTTACAAGTGATCAGAGAGAGTTTTAGTTTTTGTTACAACTTAAATCTCTGGATTTTGAAAAATTGATCATTTGAAGTGTTTAAGACAAAAAGTATCCTAACTGTAGTTTGTCTGGTTTTTTACCATTAATACTGAGGACAGCTGAAACTCTTAAATCCTCATTCTTCACTCCCTTTCTCATCTGTTCCCTCAAATGTATTGTGAATTTACTGACCTGCTGAAGACTGGATTTTCATATCCAAAGTTTAAAGACAAATCTGTCTAGTTTAACTTCCTTCCTGTATATTCCAGGATTTGTGTATCAAAGTTCTCCAAATTGTATGTGGTAATAATACATATTTTACTAGGGCATAGCATTGAGAAAAAGCAGCCAGACTCGATCTGAAGATTGTTGATGCACTACTTATGGCACTTTTTAATTAACACCAACTAGAAAGCAGTGTGTGGGAGGGAGAGGTGCCTTGCTTTCAGTTTGCCTTTAGGTCCCAACAACTGGTTTGTTAGGTTGTTCTGTGCTAGATTAAAGAGGACTCTAATAAATGGTAGTCCCTCCCTTTGAAGGGATTTGTGTGTTGCAGTTCCCTTACCTCTTGCATTATTTTTAAGAAATGAAGCCAAGCTGAGCCCTCTAAAACTCTCAGTGAAGGGTACTTTCTTTTTTTGAGGAGTTTCTGTGGCTCCTTTGTACCCTTCTCAGTTTCTGTATTGCTTTGTAAAATCCAGACACCCCAACCACGTGGCAGTCTCACTGTTGACCACACCATTGCCCTGTACTAGGAGGTTTTAGTGTCATTTTTATCTGCAAACCTTTAAAACATTTTTTGTTAAGGTTCAGGTAAATGCAAAGCAAATTAAAGTGCCAATTCCTAAGAGCATGCTTTTCTTAAATAACGTAATTTTACAAGTCTCTTAGAAGTGACATATAACTTTCCCCTTCTTCATTTGCTGTCTCAGGTGCCCTGAGGAATCTGTAAATCATAGAAAAAACACCATTGCCACATAAGGGTTAAATTGTCTTAATTCCAGTTTGTAGGTCAAACAAGCAATTCCCTTTGGCCATAGTGTGACATTAGAAATGGGTGTTAAGTGTCTGGGTATTCCAGCTTCTAAATCCTTGTCCATACCCGATGTGACCTGCACGGTGTGGGGGAAGGTGTCTGACTTAGCATTTTATTGAATGATTGCACCTCCTGTTTGCGCTGGCTGTGTGCACTGAGCAGCCCAGATTACTCTCTCTCTGCCCTGTCTGCTGTATTACTTACCAGCCCACTACCTCTACCAGTACTGGTTTTGCATTCTGCTCCTTCATTGGCAAAAATATCAAATGGAGTTGAGTACAGAGACAACTTCCCCCCATGGTTATGATTTTTTGAGTATCTGTTGGTATCTCCTGGTTATTGGATTATTTGTCGTTTTAATGGATGCATTTTGATAGTGTATAGCATTGATTTTTTAACTATAGATGTATCAGCATGTTGCATAGTACTAAGCAGATTATATCTGAGTGGTCAGTAAACTTCATCTGGAGCTGATACCAGGGTAAGAATCAGGTCAGGTGAGCTTTACAAGCCAGTCTTTTTCCTGTCCTCTTTCCTAATTTATTGATATGGGATTTGCCTATGGAAGTAATTTTCCTGTACTCAGGATGAAGGAAAAGAGCAGATAACTTACTAATGGGACGGTGTCCCACAGGCTGGGGGCCAAAGGGGAGGCTTACATGGTGAAATGTGAAGGAGGGCCTTAACTATACCCTTGTCCTTGCTGCAGTGCCTGGTACACAGGCAAACTTCACTGTAGAGTGACCATGGATCTCTTGCCTGGCTGCCAAAACCAACTCTCCTAGGCAGAAACTCTTAAGTAAAGAAGAATAACTGTGATGAGTATGCAGGGTAATTATTCAAAGCAGTATGTGAATGATTCGAGAAAATTATGCAAACTTTAATTCTTGTTTTTGTGTCCAAGACTTCCAGCTATATTTCCATTTGATCTCTTTGTCTCATTTGTTCTCTTCCCTCTCATCTCTCTTCACCACCTCTCAACAGCCTTAAAGATGTTTTTCAAATTTGGAATATTTGAGGTTGTAGCAATCTGTTTTTGAAAGTTGTTAATGTGGGGATTCCCAGGAGGAACTGGACACTGTATGGAAGAATGTTCCATACATTCACTGATTGCTTAACTTGTGAAATATTTGCTGTCCCACTTAAGTACATAAGTGTATGGGAGTCCAGATGCAATAGATGAAATAATGGGTCCACTTACCCCCGATGGTCTTTTGCATTCATTGCTCCCTCAGCATGTTTTAGTAAACTTCTAAATCACTGAAACAGTAAAACAGAGTAGGAAAGGGGATAAAAGAATTTTAATATTTAAGGCTTCCGTCACTTCCTTCTTTTTAAATACAGCAAGATAGTACAGAGTTGAGAATATGGTTGATAAATGTAATTTTTAAAGGTGAGTAGTAATCCATGGTTATGTGAATGTTTTTGTTTTTTCATTGTGTAAATAATACTCTTCAGAAGGGATTCTAGTGAATGTAGAGAAGACTTCATGCACTTCTGCTTGTGCTGCTTCACAGACTGTTGTCAGCTGATGCATCAAAAGACGTGTTGGGCACACACTCTGACAGCAACGCCAATACCTTTGGCTGTGAAGTGCTCCTACACAAGGAAAGCATGTACATATTCTTGGGCTTTGCTTTTTTGGGGTTGCATGGGAAAGGGTTACATATATCAGGTAGGAAGTAAGGCCAGAAAAGGCACAGAAGCAGGGTAGGTATCAGTGGAGCACACTGCAGAAACAAAACTCCTTGGCCCCTTCATCCAAGTCCCTGCAGCTGTGTGAGCCTTCCAGTTCTTAGCTGAGCTGACACATTCCCCATGGCTGAATTGTGGCAGGAATGCCACAAAAAGCTAGTTTATCTGCCAGGCTGGCACTTGAAGATCACAGTTCTGCAAGGAAATGTCAGTCTTGAGTCCTTTTTAATTAAATAGCTTGATTTTTTCCCCAGCAGTGGTCCCAGCTTTGCTTGTTAACTATAAACCACTGATGAAGTGCCATGTAGGTTAAGGAATCTGACCAAACTGTTAATTTTCTTCTAATGGTAATTAGAAGGAGTGTTTGAATCTGTACTGAAATTACCCAGCACAGTGGTTTATGGGCTCCACTGCATTTTGCTCAGAGGTTGAAACAGGACTTCGGATGTTCTTGTGTCAACATTTAGACATGCTGGGATGAGGAGGGAAAAACCTTCTGTATTCGAGTTCTCCCTGCTTGTCAAGCTTTAATCTCTCCTTGAACTGCTGGTATGTCCCATTTTCACTACTGAATTAGTTTGTAGTACATAAATACTTACAAAAATCCTAAACAGGATGTAAGAGCACTGATCAGCTGAATGAGAACACATGGTTCTGAAACTGGTATGAAGCTGGAAAATGAAACTGAACACAGTCTATCACACAGACTTCTGTGGCTGTGGTTAAAAGAAAAAAGCTTAGTCAAAAAATTGCTTCAGGGAAGCACTTTGCTACTGCCATCTCTTAAGTGCTGTTTCAAATGCTGGCATCAGAACATGTGCTGTTGTTCAAGCACAGTATGGAAATGTGGGCTGAGTGTGAAAGGCACTGATCGTGATAGATGATCACTCACTGGAGAGTGAGAATGGTTTGGACTACTCTGAGGACTCAACAGTTGACACTAAAGGACAATATTTCTGCCTCAGCCAATATCTTGGAAGCATCTGTGCTGATTCTTTGCAGAGCAGGCCCTACTTACCCAAAATGCAGGTATATTTTTTAAAAAAAAATGGAAGCAAACACACCCTTGATTTTGAGGTGGTTAAAATTAATCAAAGGCTTTAACTGACTGAAGTAGGTTCTGACAGTCATGATATTCAACATTTGAGGCTGCCTTTTAATAGGGGCAACAATTTGTGATGCTGATACCAAAAAGCAGCAGAAACAAACTCCTTAACACCAATTCGTAGGTGTTAAAAAAGGCATTCTTTATTCAGTGCACTTGACCTTTTCCTCTGATTGAACATGCCAAATGACAGATGGACAGGGCTTTTTATTACTATGCTGTTTACATATTCATTAGATATTCTCAACACATACTTGTTTTTTTGCTTTACACAGTCACACCCCTATGGGAAGTCCTTATTTGGTCCTTTGGGGTCTTGTTCATTCTCTTGGCCTCAGTTCTTGAGCAGGCACAGTGTCATTGTTTCACCACAAAAACTGTAACATTTGTTCTTTATTTGTTCTTTATTTGATCTGGGTACACAGAGCTTAGTTTACTTTCTGTTTGAGTTAGATCCCTTATCTAATTCTCTGGACTTCTCCTAAGATTATATTGTTCCTTATTTTGGGGTTACAGGATACTGTGAGCAATGTTTCTATTTTTCCTATCAATGCAGAGCTTAGCAGAAGATACAGAGGTTCAATATATAGCAAAAAGAAAAGCAGTGTTAAACTGGTGTTCCCGCCATGATTGCCCTGGCAATGGGGGCAGGTGCGAAGAGAAGGAGAACAGCAGATAGTTGTCTCTGTTACCTGTCAAATGCTGATTTATTTTAAGAGCACCAAACTGAAAACTATTCTCTGAAACTCTGCAATGGCCTTCTAGTTATTTTTTTTCCATGTATGAAATATATTGCTTTTTTACTGGGCTGTGAGGAAAAACCCATGTGACCTCTCTCCACCTAATTCTGAAAATTTTCTTGTCACCAGCTCCTCAGTGCAAGGCTGTATATTTTTACCGTGTATCTAGTCAGTTGAATGTTCCAAATCTAGCCATCATCCTTTGCTGCACACAGTCCAGATCCTTTTGGATTGCTTATACTGAAGAAAGTGATAATAGAATTACAAATCTTTGATGTTACCTTCCAATTTAAAAAAAATATTCCTAGTCCTTTTCTCATCTAGTACGAGAGATAGTGCCTGTGCTTTCTTATGTCTTTCCAGGAGCTACTCAATTCTCACCTCAAAGGTCACTCCTTGATTTGCTCTCCAAGCCAAATCTGCTTATTCTGTCAGGTTTTTTGCTTTCTTCTCCTACTCTGTGTTGATTCCTGTGATGTTTTCCTAACTCCTTTCTTACTCTCCTGTAGCTATGTATGTGCAGCCCTCTACCAGAAGCAGTGTACACCTTAGGCCCTTTTCTAAGGTCCCTGGGCAACCCCCAAAATGCCTTTGTTTTGGGCAGTGATGTATGCTCATGTTTGGAATGAAGACTGCTAAACTCCTTCAGATAGCATATTAAATAATAAGCTCTAGGTTTTCTACTAGTTTCAGTATGTATTATGTTGATTATGATAGATTCTTACCTTTATCATTAAATTCAAGTCAGCTAACCTTCCATACATGGAGATAGGCTTCAGGGTGATGATGTGGTTGGTTATATGTCATTGAATGCAAAGATTGTTCTGAAGAGAGAGCTCTGATCTCTCTTTCTGCAGGTGAGCTCTGGGTAGAGGCTTTTAGTTTCTTCACTCCTCCATGAACTTCAGTTTTTCCTATTCCTTCACCATTCAAGTTTATGAGAAGGATAAGTGAGATTCTCTCTGCTTACAATTCTCCTCATCATTTTGTTTCTTTCTGGAACATCAGTACAGTATTTCGTATGCTCCTGTTCTCCATAGCAGAAGCCGATCTTAAGGGATAGTATGATTTTTAGTTGAGATGCCACAGGAAAACTGCATTGACTCTCTAACCCTTTCGCTGGTATTTTTTAGGTTGGAAGAGTGCCAACCCAAAAGACTCCCTCTGGAAGGAGTTGCTCTTTAAGGGCCTCTTCTGGGCAGCAGTCAGCGCTCAGGCTCGTTGAAGAGTCACGGACTGGGTTTTTGTGACTCTCACAAGTTCTGAAGTTGTATAGTGGTCAGAGCTTGTCCTTTACAGATGGTAGCACTGAGAAAGGTTCAGGAAAGTGTGACCTAATAATATTGCAGTGAAGCAAGTGGAAGATCTCCCAACAGGTAGTGCATTGTTTATTGACAGAGAAGTTTCTTTTAGCCACAAAATGGCCTCTTCTTTGCTTATCATTCACTCTTTCAAACATCAACAGTTATTGTAACTGGAAGGTCGCAGCCAAATAAGCAGCTGGCAGTCTTCCTAATGGACAGAAACAGAGGCTGGAGTCTCTCCTGAATTCAGCAGCACAGTGGTAGAACTGCAGTAGCATTGCTAACAGTGGCACAGAATGCATTTTGAGCTCACAGGGTAGCTGGATTTAATGAGGTGACACATGCTAAGTCTTCTACCAAAGCCGAACAATGCAATGCGTACAAATGCAGAAAACTGTAAGGTTTTAAAATGGCCTTCTGGGGTTTGAGTTGCAAAACCAGGACTGAACTAGCTGCTTACTTGCTGATTCTGGATTACTTCAAGAAGGAAAAAAGGACATTTGTGGTTGCCTCTCATAATCTGGCCTTAATGCAAGCTCTTTTTCACAAGTTTTCCACAGATGAGAGAGACTGAGAGGAGGGGGAAAAAAAGAAGGCTTGACAAATATGGAGTTAGATATTTATGTTCCAGAGTTTGTTTTCCAATATACTTGTATCTAATCCTTCCTGGCATTAGTATCTTTTGTTGGGCCCTCACTCTGCACACTGTTTTTCTGACATCTCTCTATTAATGTTTCAATCCGGTTTTTTTCGTCTGCTGAGAGTTTCCTTCGCTCACACTGTTCTCAGGTACAGGATAAATAAAAGATACTCTACAGTCAATTGCCGATAAACTGACAATGTTTGGTAACTGTTACCTTGATTTGACTGCAGATTTAAATTATGCAGATTTACCAGGTCTAACGTGACAAATTCATTCTCGATGTGATTGAAAGGCTGAGTATGTCCTTAGTTATCTGTGAATGGAGGTGAAACTCCAAATTTCAGATCTCAGTCTTACCTTTTTGAACTTGGATGGATTCAATCCAAACTCCTGTGCTTGGCATCATCTGCTTATTGACTTGAAATGAATCCAGAGTTGAAACACCCTCTGTGCTTCAGGGCAGTTCAAATTTGAATTTCAAGGAGTGGGAGCATCAGGAGGCAGACAGAAGGAAAGCCAGTGGGGTTCCCTAATTACTAGCAGGGTTTTAATTAAGTGGAGTAGAGCTAGAAAAGTTTTATTACCTGAGTTCCTTTTTAGACTAATGTTATCTACTAGGAGATCCATACATTTGAAGTTGTTTCTTCTCATAGCACCATAGTTGTGAGAGCCATTTTATTCTACCATTGTTAATGGAAGTTAAACCAGGAGTGATAGTATTTGAAGGCTGTAACTTCTGGCTGACTACTTCATCTCTTTTTTTGTGCACTTAGCTTTATGTTTATAAGCATCCCCTGCAAAGGTACATCTTAAATATCCAGGCTTCTGTGTGCCTGTATTTTATTTGAGCCACCTACAAAATCCATTTGTTTGAGAACTCTTCAAAAGTCAAGGTTTACATATGTAAGGTATGAGAGTGTGTGTCCATATCTGTGTTTGGTGGCAGACTTTGGATTTAATCCTAAAGTACTTTCCAAGCTGCACTATAAACACAACTGTTGTAAGTGGATATGGCCAGCTCAGCATGTGTTAAGTTATATGGTGGCATGTGTCAACAAAACAGCTCTTCCACAGCCACACCTATTTTTAGTGCTGGGACATCCCGGAATACTGCACCTGCTGCCTCTTGCACTGAGATGCTAAAAGCTTTACTTTGGCTCCTGCTGGCTTCTGCTCCTGGGATCTCATATTTCTGCCCTACGATGGACTGGCCACACAATACCAATGGCATCTGGGGCCCCTGGATCTTGGTACCCATCCTTCTAGAAGCAGAGCAGAAGGAATTGGAGCCATTTCAGCACTTTGGGGTTGGAAGGGCAGAGGAAGCAGAGCCTGGGGCTGTCTGGAACCACAAACCAATGAAAACGTACTGAATGAATCTTCTGCTGTGCTCAGAGCAAGTGGTCACTGTGCCTCAGCTTTTCAGGACATGAAAAGGAATTACTGTCTTCATGAACTCATCTAGAAAGTGTAATAGTGCTGCTCACATAGAGCCTGGGAATCAAAGCCTCATGGGAAGCATGTTTGCAGTTTGGGGATCAGTAGAGGCAGCATCAAGAATCTCCTCTGTTTATCAGCATGTTCAGTGATTCAATCCTTGTTGCACAACACAGAGGCTGCTGCTCAGGGGCTATTCATCCAGACTTGCTACTGTCTGTAAACAGCATGGTGCTTTCAGCTAGGCTACGTGGGCATCAGCCAGTGGGCATATGCTGAAAACTGCAAGAAAGCCCAGTAGCAGGGAGAGTAAGGGCATTCTTTTTGTTCTAGGAGGAATCATTGGCAATTTCTGTTTAAGAGCATTATATTACAGGGGCGTTTAGGCTTCAGTGACCAGAGACTTGGCATCACAAGAAGTTGCCATTGCTGTCCATGAGGCCCTCAGCACTTTGCAGAATTGGACTGCACCTCATCACCCATGTTGGACTGATATAGAGACTCTTGCTTCTTTCCCTACACTTTGCCTACACCTTGCCTTGCTCTCCAACTGTGGTAAGAACCTTCTTCTTTCCTCCATGCTGATTCCCAAACCTGTGAAATTGCCTGTTTCTTAGTACTAAAATCTGTTCTACTCCCTGTGTCTTTGGGGTCTCATTTTGCTTCTGAATTCAGTGAGGCTTTTGTCCATAATTTCAATATGCTGGGAGAGGGACATTGTTTTTAAAAAGCAAAGCAAACAACATGAATTCTGAGCAGGAAAGCCCTTTTAAAGTTGTGACTTGAGAAGGGGAGATTTCCTCGAGGCTTAGTGTTTGATTTTCCTGTCAATGCCAAGCCAAGACCCTTGTGCCTGACCAATCTGTCAGCATCCCATTATGAGAACCCCTCCCTGAACAGTCCTGTTGGATCAGAGGACAATTTGACTTTCCTTTTCAGGGAACTATGCCAACAGCATAAGGGAGACCCGTCAGCATGTCTTCCCACTTTATTTGAGTGTTACCCACTGCCAGCAACTGCTAGTGCCCAGGAAGGATCACCACTAACAGTTTATGGAATAACATTCCTTATTAGTACAAAATTATGAGAGGTTGAGGTTCAAAGATTGCCAGTGATATTATCTGACTGCAAAAACACATTTTAAACAATGCACAGACAGGCTTTAATCCTAATAAAAGTATTCAGTGTGCGTGTAGTCCTTACCCAAAAGGTGTCCCTGTGGGGAAGAAGACATGTTTAGCCCATCAACTGATCCCAGCAGTTAAAATGGAGTCTTCCCTAAGCTTTCCTCCATTCTTGACTTAATTTTATGCTATTTCCTTATACTTAGATGGAGCTTGAATGACTTTAGTTATATATACCTTTGTTGCTGATCGGTGTAAAATTTCTTTGCATCACTTTTAAAGATACAGTCAAAAAATTACAGAACTCATACCCAGTGAGGGGAGGATCATACCTTGGAGGTGGGAAACTTTGGGATGGAGGTGTGTATTAATATTACAATTAAGCTTTTGCCACAGTTGTTGGCTTAGCATCAAGACATCTTCTCCTATCTCCCTTGACTGACAGGTGCTATATGGGTTATCAGCTTCAAAGTACCCTCGAGTTTCCTTCCCTGCAAGGACTTCTACAGAGCCTGGCCACAGTGTCTCCACTCTGTTCCATCCTCTATTCCATCCTCCTTACCAGGTGCTTACTGTTGCATGGGGAATCATCATGGAGCTGCCAACCACATTCCATCCAGGGAGTAGCACCTACATTTTACCCTGTAATTTCTGTACCATTATAACTTCTGTTACGATGTGCATATAACTTCTCAGTTTCCTCTAATTCTTAACCCAGCCATCTCCCCACAAAGGTGTAATTCATTTTATGGCAAAGTGCTTAAAAAAAAAAAAAAAAAAGCCTAAAAAAACCCCATCCTTCGACTACACAAAGCAAAATAAATTTGGTACATTATATAATATGTTAATAAGTTGTCTATAAAATTGATGATGATTTCGATCTGATTTATTTTTCAGTCCTGTGGAGCCAACCGATGAATTATACATGGTTTTGGCACTTGTGAATTGTAAGTCTCCTCATGACTGAAGGTAAATGTCAAAGACACCATGTGTTAGAAGAAGATATTTTGCTTGACAGGTATGGCTTATTCAGGAAATAGGCTCCTCTTTTATACATACTCTACATTGCTCAGTTGAGTATATTGGTTCTTTAAGCACTTACCTGTAGCTGTCTTATGTGGCTAAATACCTCCTCATTTAGGTAAATAGAATTTTCTTTGATAGTGGAGAAGGAAGAGAGTATGATCAGTTAATCTTTTCTCTTTGGCACTCTTCTAGTAAGCAATAAGCAGGACACATCTGTCACCTCTGCAGTTTGGAGGCACAATGTGAGCAGGGTTAGAACTCAGATGCCGTAAGGCAAAACATTTGTGGCCATGTCCTCTGCTCTTGCTGACTTTGCCTTCCTGCATGAGTGAGAGCAGGTTTCTCCTGTCAGTCTTCAGAGCTCTAGCCTGGCCTTTTTCCAGCAAACAGAAGAGGCTTCAGACATTCAGGCTGAGAAAAGGACATCTGATGCAAAGCTTATTTCTCTGGGCCTTCCAGGGATTCTCTGAGAGAAGCAAAAGCTTTCCTAGAAGACCTGGCTCTGAAATGGTTCCCTGGAGAGTTTTCACATCTGGTCTCTTTTAGGTTTTCACTGCTATCAACACAGAGAACTTATTCTGGAGATAAATGTAACTCTCTGGTGCTGACTCTTAAGAGAGGAGTGAAATGTCCCCCTCTCTACTTTCAGGCAGCAACAGTTGCAGTCTGCAAACTTTGCTCAAAAGTGAGTGCTGTTCTTCTCAGGCAGTGCCTGTGCGAATGTGAACCAGCCAAAGGGGGAATGGGAAGATGATGGAAAATAGCAACACTGATAGTAGAGCAACTTCCAGGGAATATGGTGTGTCCACCAGGAACACAACACAGAATGTTTCGTACTAAGCCTATGCATGTTCTCCCTTCACCTGAGAAACTAGTGTAACTAGTCTCCCAAACTCAGTGAGATTGGGAGATTCCAGATACCATAACCATCGTAACTCTAAGACCTGTGTGTTGCTAGTGTTTTACTGGCTCTGCATGAAACAATAAAGCACGCTTAGGGACAGCATGATGGAAGGATGGGGTTGGAATGAAAGAGAGTGAAGGTATTGGTTTCCTTAGAGCTTGGCCAGAGCAAGTCAGACATTGAATAGGGTATGACCCGTGTTGAGGATGTCTAAAGATGAGACTACCAAAGTATCTTGACTCTGTAACTGTTCCAGTAGTACACAAAGTGCAAGGAAAAGTAGTACAGTAGTACAAGGAAAAGTGGAGCTTCAAGGTATGGCTAGCCCCTGTACAAAGATATGTCCCTAATAGTCCTGAGTGGTTGGAGATGCACATATGAAACACACCTCTGATGGCTGCACTTTGATTCCTGTATCTCCAAATTCTGTGTTTTTTTCCTAGATCCTCTCCTCTTACTTATCTGCTCTACTTACAGCTACTGATTTTCACTCCTCTGCTGTTGTGTTCCACAATGATGTCGTAGTCCTGAGCCAATCTCTGTGAACTCAGGCACTCTGCTGGATTATGGTTTTGAAGTACCCTACTTCTTTCTGGATGCCTTGCTCACAGATTCCTAGAGCTGTGATGAGACAACACAGGGCAGTTTGCAGGGAACTCTTCAGATTACTTTCAGTTGTGATTCTTTAGTTCCTACAGAAATGATTGATCCTCTCTGGCAGTGTAATCCCAGGGAGGTAAATTCATCTTTCACCAATGATGAGTAGTGGATTAAGTACAAGGGAGATGGGGTTGTAACCCTGATGAAAACCTTGTTAGAATGGAAGGTAGGGTTATTTCTGTGCTATTACATACCCTCTGCATGTCTAAAAAAGACCTCACATGTGAGAGTTTCTGCTAGAAGTGAGTTTCATAGACGGAAAATTCAGGTGTTCTGAGTTGTTACAGGTGTATCTAGGCAGAAACATAGCTCAACTGATGCAAAGGATATTCTTGACTGTCCCTCAGCTGCGGGGATCAGGATACATTTCTGGATTAGATGAATTTGAGTGGCAGGGACATGGGATGCCACTAGGCAGGTTTTAAGAAATTCCATTTAAAACAATGGTTTTTGGAATCTGACATCTGAATCTTTCTTCTTATACTAGGGACAAGGGATGTGATTAGCAGAGAGATTTCAAAAGCATTGCACTTCAACACCTGAACTGTATCTCATTCCATTTGGGATCTTGGTAACAACTGAAAATGAGGCCAAGCTGAATTCCATCAGCATAGCGAGATTTCGAGAGCCCCTCTGAAGTATGCTCAGAATGCAAAATACAGCCAATACCCTTGCATTTATTAGCCTGATATCTCCCTGAGTGGGTGATGTGGATTAGTTTGACTTGGTGGCTAAAGGTGGAGTTGCACTGCTTAAATTTTTAAGGATTAACTCATTGAGGCCTTGATGCTTGATGAGACTGGGGTGCTTTTAAGATGGAGAAGGAGAAAAGTTGTGCTCCTGCTGGGATTCCATTTTGCAAGCAGTTCCTTTCTTTGTATTGACAGGAGTTGTTCTACTGCAATATGTTTTTAGTAAAAACTGTCTTTTTATCCAAAAGGCTAGTTGTTTGGGTAATTTTACTTGTTTGGGTTTTTTTGTGTTTTTTTTGGTTTTTTTTTTTAGTTTTTCTGTTTTGGTTTGGTTTGGTTTTTTTTTTCCCAGGAAACATTCATTTCCTGGTCAGATTTACCAAAAGAAGCAAATTCCCCTTTTCTCCATTTTCCAAGAGGACACTCAGGAGAGTAAGTAAAGGGATTTTAGCAAAGCAAGAATGATAATGCACAGGACTCTTGCCAAAAGTTGAGTTTCTTATACGTATGTGATTCTATGTGTACATATGAATATTCACCCTCATGCACATATATTTAATGAAACCCTGAGCACCTTTGTGAAATAATGTCCATGACAATATTTTCAGTCTCATTAGACTTTCTTTTTTGGTTCTAATAATCCAGGTTCCTTTGGGGATGATCAAAATCTGCACCTATGACTTTACCCTTCAGTTAGCTTCAGTCTCTATGTTGGATTAAATTGTCTAACTGCCCTCTCCCTCATTCTCTGACGATGTGTTGGGCCTATAGTCTCTGCATCCTTCTGTGCTGCAATTGGTGCAGTATCTGGCATCCCAGAGGGGCCTCCAGAGCATTACAGATGGTAATTTCAGGACTGGATGGGAAGGCTTGATGAATTTTAATTATGTGCTTCTCCTTCATTACCCTCCATCCACCTATTTCAGCATATCTGCCCATTCTATCTTTTAAAATTGGGTTCCTTTTCTTTTTTTTTTTTTTTTTTCCATTGAGCCCATACCCTTGGCTTAGTCACTCCATAGTTCTTTCTTTGTCAGAAACTTGTCTTTGTGTTCCAGCAGAGACTTGCACAGCTTAGTTATGCTACTTTGGCATTGGGAGAACTGTGTCTTTTTGACTCAGATAACAAAGTTACCTTTTGGTATAAATAGATCAGTTACAGTCTTTGTTGATTCCCACTTAAAGAGTTGTGTCCCAGGCGCTAGCAGGCTGATGTGTCTGCCAGCCAGGGCTCTCTAATGATCGTGCTAAAGTGATGTAGTTCTCATCTGCTCCTTTGACACATCTTAGCCAAAAAAGGATTTGTACTGGGCCATTACTGCCTGCCAGGCATTTTCATCCTTCTTATTTAATGGTGAGCAGGAAAGGTATAGGACACACCATTTGAGTCTATATATCCCATAAGGCTTTATATTCACAAAGAATATGGGCAGTGTTGCTGCAGCACTATAACTGAGCTTTTTAGCTGTTGAAGAGTATCAGAAGCAGTTGCCACTTCTGTGGCTATTTTGACATGTTTGGTTTTGAGATCAAAAAGGACTGCCAATTTAGCTTAATTGATTTGCAACTCAGTTGATTTATTTTCCCATCAACGTTTTTGTCACTTCTGAAAATAAAAAGAAATTCTGCCACCATCCTGGTTAGTTTCCTGCCCTTCATCAAATAATAGATAGCAAGGGCTAAGAGTTTTTAGTGCAAATCGAGAGAAAGGTTGGGAACAGACCAGAAGCTGAGCCTGATGTGTGCCTGCCTCTGAATATCTGAGACACAGATGTGTGCCAAGACTCTGATAGGATGAGCTCAAAAAGGGCCAGTTTTTAGTTGCTGCCTCCCCCTTTTTCCCTGTTCTTCACCTTTTCCCATCAGCTTCTGTCTAAATCATCTCCCTCTTCTGGACGTTTCAGGGTCCAAAAGCAGAGGGTCTGCCCTCTGGCCTTGCAGAGATCATGTCAGCATGAGCTCCCTGGCTAGTATTTCTTCTATGGCAAGAGGAACCTGGAAGGAAAATGGATAAGACTAGAAAACATAAGATACTGTGTTGTCCTCTTGATGAGAAAGGACAGTGGTTCTGGTTGGGGTAGGCATGATATGTAGAGGCTCTTTCTTCCTGCACACTTCTTACCCCAGGACTCTGTTACAGACCCTCTGGGAGCCACATCAGTCCATCTCCTACTAAGCAAATTCTGTACAAAAAGGGAGTTTTACTCATCACCTTTTACCTGCCACAACACCGTCACTTTTTTCTGCATTCCCGACATCTGGTGAGTGGGACTAGGAGTGAGAAAGGAAGAGAGGTACTGGCCTGGGAATCCACAGTCCTCTGGAAGGAGAAAGGGAGAGGGCTGAGGGGGAGACTTGTACCCTTCTGCTCCAATAAGACATAGGAAGTATAGGAGCACAATCTGGCTATAACTGGTATCTTTGGAGCCTTAGCATAAGGACAACCATTTTATCTCTTAAGTGCAATGATGCTAAGTCTTAGCTGTATATTCTGCAGTGCTGATGTCACTGCAACAAAAGTGCATATGAAATCGAAGTAGCAGGTGTGATGTGCTCTAAGGATCACAGCATTATCCTATTGGAGCAGATGAAAGAGCAGATGGCATAATATAAGTCCCCAGGTTCTTTAGACAAGGTCTGTTCTTTCTGTCTGAAAGATACAATTCTCATATCATTGTAAGGAATGTCATAATGTTAGATTTAACACACGACAATCTAAATGTAAGTCATAAAGCAGAGAAGAAAAATTACAAGGTGTCAAAATTGAGAAGCTGGAAGATTTTTTTCTATCTCAACCTACTATTGTCCTGAAGTGCTGTGTCTTGTACTTACCCTGCCTCTATTAGAATTCTGCTAAGGGTATTTTTTGCTTTTCAATAAGGAGTAATTTTCTAAGTAATAATCATGTAGGAGCTTTTATTCTGGAAGCGCCTGTCCTTCAAACCAATGTTTCCACCCTAATTTAGATCTGGACATCCTTCCTGATTTTAAATGTGAGAATTACTGTTGATATAGAAGGTGGCTGTGATTACTGCTGTGCAAAGATGCAAGTAAGGGCAAGGCAGCCACTGTGTATTTTTTCAAGACACACAAAAAGAGAAATAAAATACCTTTGTGGAATAAAGTAATCAGAGACAGTGGAAGTGAAAGGGAAATAAATTCTAGGATAGGGCCTGAACAAGGCTAAAGTGTGTGGTCTGGGCAAGTTTGAAAATGCAGAGAACCAAGGATGCACACGTGTGTGTGTGCATGGAGACTGTGAGACTGAGAGACGTGGTGTTGGAAATTGTGCTGACAGAGCAAGGCACAGAGTTCACTGGGAGGAGCAAGCCTGCTATGGGTTTTTGCTTTTTTGGTGAAAATAGGACCTTGCGTATATTTTTGGGAGCCATCAAGACCATACATGTGTAACACCTTTATTGATATAATAATTTTTTCTTAATAGAAACATAGATAGTCTCTGAATCTGGCATACTGCTTAGGCAAAGCAAGCAATACAGGAAGAATAATGCTCTACTATTATTTTAACTTCATTTAAGGTTTTATTAAGGTTTGGGTTTTTTTTCAGAAAGAAGCAGATATCACTGTTTCTGTTAGGCTAAGTTATGGCTGTAGGTGGGAATGTGTGTGCTTTAGTGTTCATGTCCTGTGTGAGAAACTAGCAGAACAGACAAACTCTGACTCTGAAGCAATATTGAGATCTTTATATACTTATTCTATTATTTCAGGCAAAGTTATGAGGATCAGCAGTGGATTACTCCCATTGGCTATTCATTCTTGGACTGACCTTGCAAAATTACCTATTTAGGCCCATTTCCTTTGAATCTTTCAGGAATTGAGGGTTGAAAAAATCCGTGTTAGCTATGGAGCTTGTTGAGTAGATCACCAAATTCACTTAAGTAATTCCTGTAATAATAATAAGCTAGTCCATTAGCCTGTAGTGCCACCTAGCCCCCTCCATCCTTTGGGGTGCAAGGAATGTGGCATGAATGTTTAGAAAGATAAAAAAACTACTTGGAAAATATTCATGTAATTATCTTTTCTCCCTTTCATTTAAAGATACGATAATTCAATCTCATCAGAAGATTTTAATTAACAGTCTGAAATTCATTGCCCAGATATTAGGCAGTGAGGAGAAAAAAACCCAGAGAGAATTAGAGATTATTTTTCTTCAAAATGTTAGTTCCTTGTTCAGTGCAAGTATTACCCATAATTTGTAAGATTTGAGCTTGGTAAAGAAGCAGAAAGTTGGTGCACGACTATTAAATTTTTTAGCAGTCTGATTCATCTCAAAATGATTCAGAGACTATTGATAGTATTCCTGTCAGGAGTTGCCATCTCTGTGGTGAAGCTGGAGTGGTTAGTGACATACCACTAATGCTTTGTGACATTTCATAGCATTCAGGAGTTAAAAGTATGCAGGGTAATGAAGGCAGCAAATGGAGTTCTGCTGGAATGCTGATATTAGCATCTCTGCTACCTCAGAAAACCATGCAGAGTTGGCTTCTGTCCTTGGGTGGGCCACAGGGCAGATTGCTGAGGGGAAAAATGGCTCTGGGAAAGGGGAACCAAGGCTCTTCTGCCTACTTGCTCATGCTACCTTAAGAGCTGCTTTTCCATCCCTCCTTCTTCCCTGATTCTTTACTGGGTGAGAGGAAATTGATGTACTTGGGTTTGGAGAGTGGCTACTGCAGGACAGCTATTTGGCTGTGTTTCATGGGGAGCCGTGGTTGTGGAATAGGAGGAAAAGACTGAGACATTAGCAAGGATGCAGAGTGGGATTAGCATCCCAAAATCCAATTGGATGAAGTAGGTTAGTGAAGAGTAAGAAACATGTCCTTGCATCCATGAACTCTGCCAATTTTGTAAGAGGCCTTTGTGTCTCTCCCAGCCTCTCTGCTTTACCTGCCAGCTGAACCTTCTCTGTCACTGTTGCAAGAAAGAATTGCTTTCTCCTCACCCTTTGGGTGACTGCATTCACATTTTTTTTTTGCTTGTTTGTTTGTTCAGATCATGATCTGACTTCTACGTTATAGGATTGCTAATAAATATAAGATTGAGAAAACATATTAAAATAATAAATTTCTGACCAATACACTTCCAAGACATCTGTGATAGCTTCTGCCTTCATAAATAACAAATGTCTTTAATCTGAAGTTTTGGCTTTCAGTAGCTCTGTAGAAACAAACACAGCTTTTTGCTTTGGCCCAGTTAAACATGATCTCCCTTTAGTATTATAACAAAATGCAAATAAATAATCTGAAGACATTGCTGGTGGAAAAGCCTTCTGAAACTAAGCCTTCTTTGCTCCTCAGATATACAACAAATTCCTGCTATGGTGTTCTATCCCTTTTAACTGCATTCATTGGCTGCTATTGACCCCTGATTGTGCTGTGAATTTTTAATAGCAATAATAACAATTACTTGCCTAATCCTTAGCATAAGAATAAACACGAATGTTCAGCTTTTTCATCCCAGGCTGAAAGTCTCTGTTGTACATTGCTTGGCTCTCAGTTGACAGCGTTGCTTTATGTAAATGGACGAGATAGTCCTGTACTCCCTGGGGCCTCTCCATGATGCAGGAGCACTGTGGGCTTATGGCCCAGCCTGGGGCCAGAAGTCCTTACCCTAGTGAAATAGGTAGGATGCTGGTGTCCAGCTCTCCCCTGCTTGGCCCAACCCATGGGCTGATGTCCTGGCCTGACCTTAGACCTGCCTTATCCTTATGAACGTGCCTGATGGTCTGGATGGACTCTTGGCTGAATGTGTTGGCCATCTCCAGGCCTGTCCTGCACACCTTTCTCCTGGGCTGCAGGTCAGAGCCCTGGATAATGAAGTCCCTGCCCTGCCAGCCATGTTAGGAGCTGTCAGCCTTTATTGCTTCCTGACAAGCAGCTTTATATTAAAAAGTTGGAAAGCGTATCTGCGATGAGAAGGGAGATGCAGTGTAAAATCAGGATTGACTCAATGAGGAATTCAATACAAATATTAACTTTGTTTCCCTCATTTGCCAACACATGCTAGCCTTTAGCTACAAATCCCCACAGTTTTGGGTGAAATCTTTTAAATTATTGAAGTCATCCGATTTGACTGTTGTTTTTTTCCTCTGTGGTGCAATATGAAGTTAAATATTTCTCATGTTGCCTTACATAGGGCAGAGCACATTGCTGGTATCCTGTGCTGATTTTCTCTCCACATTTTTTCCCATTTTTTCCACATCCATGCCAGACCAGAATCAATCAGCATCTTGGAATATGCAAGTGTCTTGGGTAGAAGTGAGATAAAACTCTTTCAATCAAAATATCTTCTCTTACGTTCCCCGAACGAGGCTACAAAGCTCCAGCATCTGTCCAGGAGGTGATTTATTGCTGTAGATGGAAGAAGGGCATTGTAACTCCCTTTACATTTCTGAATACCCTCCACCATTCTCAAGGACCTGAAAAAATATCATTTCTCGTTTTTAAAAGGCAATTTTATATTTCCTTTAAAAAGGATAGGCTTGACTAATGTACTCAGAATGGGATAATAATGAAAACTTGACATGGGTAGAAGCACTTTATACAATTCAAAATGACAAGTTGTCAAAAAATATAATGAACACCCAGGGGTAGTGTACCTAACGTGGAGAGGAGACCATTAAGTGCCTTGAAGTTTAAACTGGGCAGTCTCACTGTGAAACATGCTTGAAAGCCCCGTTGTCTGCTGGGTTGCTACTGAGCCTTTGAAAGTGCATGAGGGTAGATTAAGGAAAGGTGTTAATTTAAACTAGAATTCCTGAATAGCAACACACATAGACAAACTCGAAGATAGACCATCACCTCTAATCCAGCCATGATTTCTCTCTCGCACTGCTGTTCTTTGTTCTTGCCCGCAGTGGAATGTCACAGCTCTGTTTACAGTGCTCAATGATGCCACTTTTACGACTGGGACTGGAGGAGGTGACTGAAGTTCTCAGCTACTGACTGCCTTTGTTAAGATACCAGGTGATTCTTGAAGGTTGTACCCTTGTTTTTTAGTCCATGTTGGGTGGTAGCACTATTTTCCTTTTAACCCCTTTCACTTCTGTCTTGATCAAAAAACTCATGTAAGACTACATTGTCTCCTTTAGGCACCAATCCTTGAAGATGCATGCGTACTTATGCCACAAATGGTGAGTGGGATGACCACAACTAAATTCAAATACACGAATCCCTTTTAAGGGAATGCTAAAAATGTGAAAAAATTCAAGCTTGTAACAGGCTGCTTAAATGTGAATGAAGGCCTTGTCTAGCTTTAGGCATATGTAAGGAAAAAATGCGTGTGTCTACTATGTCCTAGAAGCAGTATAAGTGGTTGAAAGAAGATTCAAACAGAACCCAAAGGTCTAGTTTCAGCTGCTTTAACCATTAGTAAGAAGAATCTCTGTTTTTCTATGTATTTCCAATTCATTTAAATTTTAATGTTTTTAAAGGGCAAAATATGGACTCTGGTGCCTATAGGCAGCAGGGCTATCTGCAGGATTGTATCATGCACCTGAAATACAGCAGTTCACTTTCTTGACTGATATCAACCTAGGCTGTTGATGAAATATTTCAGCACAGCCCAAAGCAAACTAAGCCTTGTGAATAGTTTATTTGACTGTTAAACGACTCACATTAATGAGCTGTTTGTATTCAGACTGATCCCTTCTATCTGGAGTTAGAATAAGTCACCTAGAATAGAATGGGGTAAAAAACGAATTTTCAGTGCATCACAGAAACACTGATTAGGCTAAGTCACCATGTGGAACAACTTCTTTCTATGAAGAGGAAGAAAAGGAAGCCTGGAGGAATGACATTTTTAATGGAGCTCTCCCAGTTGTTTCAAGTTAGAGGGAATGAATCCAGATCTTAATGTGCAAGTGACATTTACTGTCTCTCCTACAGCAAAAGTCATTTAAATAACAAATGCACATTTAGACTGGATTTGGTTTCTTGAAGCAATACAATTTGTTTCAAGACATGCTCTGGTTTTAATTTTTCCCCCTCTTCTATCCCTAAAATTTAGAAGTGGAATTCTGATCACCTTTTTATTTCAATTGTCTATAGGCAAAACATCTGAGCTTGTGGCTGCCTGTCACCATTCCTGTCTCTGGAAGGTGTATCTGGTTTCAGTCTCTAATTTATTTTAGTGAACTCTGGGCGCAGCTGTCATTGCAGTTAATTTAGCAAGTAAGCATGTGAACAAGCGTGGGAAGAGTTTGTAATGCTACTTTTTCTAGTTACATCAGTTGATCTAATATCAGCTATTCCCTCTCCTTTCAAATCTCCTTAAAACATCTTCATCACTAGAGTAGGACACATGCCTAAAACTGACAATCTCAAGGTAGCTGTGACAGTTTAGCAGGAGCCCTCTGGGATTCAGTAGGTTTGTCTTACAAGTTAGGGCATGAGTGATGGCGCTCACTGTCTTGCAGAGGGAGTTTTTCATTGCTCCATAGCCTTTAAAATGAAACAGGGGCTCAGTCTGTCCTCTGAAGAATATCTGGACTCTGAGATTGCAGGGAGGAGGAAGCACTTTTTTCCATCTGAACAAACAGCTTCAGACCCAGGCTGCTGAGACAGGCGGTTAATGGCATCCAACAGTTTGAGTTGATGGGCTGGAGAGCTGGAGGGGGCAGAAGAGAAGTCAGGATGCTGGTAAAGCCTCTGTGCCATGTATGTGAAATTGCTCTAGCCCACCCGTGGAATGACTAGTCCAGGTGAAATTACTGTGCTGGAGTCCCTGCCGCGTTGTGTGCCTTCATGCCCAGGCCTGAGCTGTGGTTCTGCTTTTTTAAAATGCAAATGCATACTTTTAGGGCAAAGCAGTTCTGGATCTCTTTCTTCACTGTTAGGAAGAAAAGTTTTATGTCTGACTCTGTTGGGCTGGCACTCAGCTATGCAGGACTCACTTCCCTTTCATGCTGCCAGCCTTCACAAGAAATCCTCCTGCACACTGTGTAACAAGTCTTTTACATGACTACAGCTCTGTGGTCTTGTCCTTCTGCTCCCGACAAAGGGAGGTGAGCCCTTCTCCGGGACGGGATGGTTCCCATGCGGCTGAAGAAAGGGCCGAGGCATGCTGGGCTTTGCTGATGTAATGGGCTCCCTGCAATTTTCATTTAGATCTGGTTGGCTGTGAGCTGGCAGAGAGCCTCAGCCTCAGATACGCCTCCAACTCAGATGAGGTCATCCCTGCGCTTTTTTTTTTTTTTTTCTCGCTTCAGATATCTGTGGTGTTTGAACGTTTAAGGTCAGAGTTCTAATTCCCGCACCACTGCAATCTCTGGATGCAGGAACCCCCTTGCCTCCTTCTCAGCTGCACCCTTTCCCAGCACCATCACAAAGCCTGCTCTTCCTTTAAAGAGAGAGGAGGAGCAAAGGGAAGATGAATTTACCGCAGTGCATTTTATAATTGATTCTCGCACCCGGGTCAGAGGAGAGTGTTCGCTGACAAGGAATTACAGAATTGCCCGGTCCTCACACGAGTGTAAGGTAGCTTCAGGACGGAAGAAACTCCAGACCGCGCTGCTGCCAGAAGTGAAACTACTCGCCCTGCCCAGTCGTTTCGTCCCTTCCCCGCCCTCCCACCGTGTGCCATGCAGCTATTCAGCCAGCCAGCAGAGGACGGGGTAGGTTCCCTCGGCTGTCAGTCAGCAGGGGCTGCCCGGCTCGGGACGAGCTGATCGCGAAATAAGGACTGGCCCTGCGGAGAGCAGAGCACACAGAGCTGGGCTGCTCAGCCCTGGCCCCGCATATCGCCTGGAAGCATCGCCCGCTCGGCATCTTCCTTCCTCCAGTCCTAGCGCCGGGTAATCCCGCGTCATCTCCCGCGGAGAACTGCCTACTAACTTCGGCGCCGGCGCCAGGTCTGCTCGCACGTCGTGGGCAGGATGGGGATTGCGGCATCCCCTCCCTGCCCCGGGGTCAGCCAGCCCTCTCCTCTTCCTCTTCCCACCGCCGAGCCCCGCGCTGGAGCCCTTTTGGCACAACCTCTTCACCATGTCCTGCCGGGGGCGGAGAGACCGCGACGGAGTGTCTGAGCAGGGACCGACCCTCAGCGCCTCGGACAGATCCCGGCCCCGGGAGGATCGACCCCAGCACCGCGGACAGATCCCGGCTCCGCACGGACCTATCCCGGCACAGCGGACAGATCCCGGCCCCGAGCGGTCGGACTCCAGCACCGCGGACAGATCCCGGGGCACGTCCGAGCCCCGCCGGCGGGAGGGAGGGACCTGTGCGCCCGCTCCGGACCCGCTCCGTGCCTCGATGCCCCGGTTTATCGCGTAGCGCTGGCAGCCCTTTGCGGTAGCAGCCCGCAGCTCTGCCGAGAAATCCCCCCGCACACACCGCCACCCACCTTGCCCAAGGGGCCAGAAGAACGCTTGTATTTGGACTCGGAGTCTGTCTTGTGTGGATCTGGATTTAAAAGCTTGGACGGTGCCTGGTTACAGTGGTGTATGAGTCTACAGACCCCAAGGTGCGCTACAGAGTTAGAAAGAAACCTTGGATCTGTCACGCCGTGGAGGGCTAAAATAAACCCTATACAACCAGCAAACCCGACCCAACCCTTCCTACCTCCCTGTAGCCAACTTTACAAAAACACAGCACCCTCCACCCCTCAACCCCCTCTCAAACCGCAAGAATTCCCTCCTTTCCTCCCTCCCTCCCTCCCTCCACACTCCTTCCTTCAGCGACTACAGGATGAGGCATTTCCTTCTATCTGGCTCAGGGTGAAAGCCTACCCCGGGGGCATCAACACACATTTGGCAGGGACTGAAAGGTTTTAATCCAGCCTCTACTGCAGTCAACAATGGCAAATGAACCAGTGATTCTGAATGTTTATGACATGGTGAGTATGAAACTGTACTGATTGAGGAGACAGAGGGTTTGGGTGGGAGTTCATGCTTGAGGCAGGCATTGTACAAAGAGTAGCAAAGTACAGATCCCCAGAGATGCTCATTCCCTGCCCTCCACCTTCCCCTCCCCTGGCCCAAACTCCTTATCCAAGCATATCATACTAGAGGTGATGCTGATCTCAGCTTTCTTGGGTTTTTAAATGTTTAGCATATTGGGTGAGATTTCAGGTATTATGCCTGATTTTCAGCAGGATCTTTAAGGAACAGCACTGGGTAAGGAGACGACTTTTTCACTTCAGTGCCCTAGTTAAGGGAAGAAATGTGATCACCTCTCTCTTTGTTGGAGACAATTATCCTTTAAATTTGAGTGAGCAAGCACTACCAGGCTGTGGGGAAGGGGTCTGGATTTCATCTAAGGAGGAGACACAACTGTAGAACTGTGGTGAAAACATAGTTTCTAGGCTAATAATCTGGATGCATCCCTCATATGCATAAGATTGTAGTTAATAATTTTCTCTGAAGATTAATTGCAACAGCAGGAGTAAGAAATTGTCTGGTGAAGCTTCTGCACAAGGAGGAGCACAGGCATATTCTGCTTGGCAATATTTCCTGAAAGTTCACAGTATTTCCTGAAAGGATAGCAAGTGGTTTTCCTTGATCTCTTCTTGCAAGGGGAAATGCGAGTGGGTGTTATCTGTCCTAACAAATCAGAAGGTCGAAATCTTGTTACAAGCCTCCAAAGAGAAGAAGGCTTGGCACAACCTATTTGCTCACTGGTCTGACAGAAGCTCAGGAAAGGCATGTTCAGATGAGGAGCATTTTCATGATCAAGTATGTCACTTTTTTTGTTTTTTTTTTTTTGTTTATCAACTAATGATTAAAAAAAAAAAAGAGAAAGAGAAAGAGAAAAAAGTAGTTTTCAAATATTCAACAAATTTAGTGAACTTTTCAGGGGAAAATACAACCTTGTAAGGCCCAGCTGCTGTCTGAGTTCTAAATATCCAGCTCCAGACCCTTATGTTTACAGCATACGTTTGCTTTTTATCATCAGGCAATGACAACTTTTATCAGGAAGCCCATAGAATAATGTCGGTTTCCCTACTGGGAGAATCCAGAGAATAGACATTGAAGAGATTAGGAGAGGGTTGCTGTAAAAGTCAGACCTTTTCTTATCACAAAGATTAAGGAATTTTTTGTGGACTAAAACGGGTGGGCTGTTTTCTGAGGGAAGAGTGAGTGGCAAGGCCTAATTAGGTAGGACTGTATCTGCATTGATGGACAGTCCAAAAAGCACAAGTACAGTGGACTGAAGCTACCTCTTCCAGTGCTATTACTGGTAAAATTAAGCTCATGTAAAATCCTTCCCAAGACTCTGGTCTTGAGTGTTTAATGATCAGTTACTTGGCAGCCTGAAGTGTGAACTAACCCAAGTTGTCCTTCAACTGACAGGTCTGATGACTCAAGTAGGTGGTAGCTATTGCTTGGTAACAAGGGACCGGCATTGCAAATACACACATGAGAGTATATTATTAATACTTTGAGGGAAATAAATGAATTGTGTTGTCCTTTTGCAATATCCACTGCCTTCCTTGCAATATTTTTAGTTTGTTCTGCAACACACTATGGTCTAAACTTTTCTCTCTCACTTGCGGTTGATCCATCCCAAATCAGTGAATATTTCACCACTGAGCTGAAGAGATCCAAATACTGGATGGGCTTTACCATTTTACATTAGATTGACACCAAAGATGTAGCCCAAAGGAATTATGGGAGAAGGGACTTGCTGTTCAAGGTCACTGTGTTCTGAGATGGGGTGCAGTGAACTGAGTTACAGTCGTAATTTTAATTCAGACTAAGTATTTTTTGCTGCTTAGCAAACCATGAAAACCTTCATGTGTGAATAACTCCATGGGTTAACCAATCTGTACACAGAAACTGTTCTATTTTCATATAGCATCTGGTTGACTACCACTGAGTCACCTGTAGCTCAAGTCCTACATTATGACTATTGAGGCTGCATGCTTTTCCATTGCTGCTATGATTTTAACACCAAGAAGTCTGGAATGTAGCCATGCAAAATCTGCACTTTATTACACTGTGGTGGGGAATTGCGGGGGAACTGGGAAATGAGCACATTTGCTTGAATGACTGTTGGAAAACTGGCCTCAATGGGAAAAAAACTCAACAACAACAAAAAAGACAGCTGGGGACAACAATTAACTAGATGTAAAGCTCTGCTTTCCTGACAAAGAACATGACCCCTGTACAGCATCTGGAAGCACTTACACTGCGGGAAAAATTATCCTTAGGGCAGAAGTTCAATTATGGGCTTCGTGCAGCTATGAAATACCCACTCTCTGTAGTCTTGTGTATTCAAAGATTATAGCCATTTATCCTTTTACCCATTGGGTATGTACTAGGTTTCTTTAGGAAAAAAAATGCTGCTATCTAATGAGATGTTTTGCACGAATAGCTGAAGAAGGTAGATCTATTTGCAGACTTATTTTCTTCAGCATAAAATATTGGAGCAAAACTCACTAGGTATTCCTGGTGTTCAGAATATTGTCATCAAAAGCAAACTTCCCTCACCCTGAGCACACAGGCTGTTTTATCTCTTGTCAAAGACCTTGTGCAAGCTTGTACACGCTTACACAAGTGTGTATATGGACAAGGGAGGAAAAATTTGCTTCTCAAGTAGGACATTTTAAAGAGTAGATAAGCAGAATATTGAATTCTGATTTAATGTGTATGTGTGAACACAGAATATGGATCAGAGGTTTGATCATGCACTAATCTCTTTCCCAATCTGAATCCAGCTCTTGTATGGACTTATTATAAGCCAATTGCTGGTTGAATACCTGCAAGAAATAACTGAGCCTATAAAATCTGTGGCAGAGTCTGCTTTGATCAGTCAGTTATCACTTCGCCTTCAGAAGGACAAATCAAACTCCCTTTCACAACTTGCAGCTCTTTTCCCTCCAGTCTGCTTCAATAAGCTGTTTATCGTGGAACAGATCTTACTTAGATTACATGGTTGACTTTCTTTGATCAAGATATTATCCTGTTTCCTCATCACTCCAAGTCTTTGCAGCTTACTTTGGAATAGTTGGCTTAATCACTGTACATTAATAAATATTGCCTATTTCAATCAGGCAGAATAGTAACTGCAATTACTGCCTGGGTATAAATCTTTAACAAGGAAGCCAAACGCATTCCACTAAAAATAGTTGGCTTGGCAAAGGTTCAAGTTGGGGCCTCTCATAATATTTTGAGCTTGTTGCATAGTGCATCCATGGTATCATGTCAAAAGCAAAAACATTCATATCACTGCTGTCCCCTCATTTATTACAGCTAAGGTTGTCCTGAATTTCCATGTCTTTGCAGCTGATAACATACAAAAGTGTCGTATTGACCTACTGGCAATTTTTTTGCTTACTCTTTCTGTGAGGGAAAATGAACCCCTGAGATATGTTGTAGAGGAGAATGAGAGCCCTGGTCAGCAGGGAGCCAGGGAGCAATGACGTAGGGTGTGTTTGAATGGGCTGGGGTGTCCCTTTCTCAGCCTTGTCCCAATGTTACTCCATTGATTCCACTGACAATACTTGTCATCCCCTCTGGAGTGAATGAGAGGGAATGTAGATGGACCAGCTCTGAGATTTTCCCCTGTGACTTCCAATTTCAGAAAGGTAACCAAAATTGAGTCTTTCTAATGGTCTTCCTATGTTCTTTCAGTTCTTATAATTTATATAATCTCCCAGCTAAATGGCCAAAGGCTCATGGCTGATAGCAAAGGAAGACCCTGCAGATGACTCATTGGGGTCTCTCTTGCTTCACTGATCAGTTGGTGATAGTGCCATTGATATGATTTCTCCATCACAGCACTGAGTGGGTCATCCAAGCGACCCTGATAGAAAAACAAACACAATAGCATTCTTGAATCCACAGCAACGATAAAGGCCTTTGGTTTGGTTTTGTAATACTGTCGAAAGCAGCTAGTGTTTGAAGTAGGTATGGCATTTTGGGCTGAGGATATAAAAGCTAAAAGCTATGCATACACTTTCTAAGAGTCCCAGCAGAGAAGAGGACACACCAGCTACTTGTGAGGTAAGGTCATTAAGCTAGGTGGCCATAGAATTATTGCATAGAACTTTAGTACTTACAGCCAAACTTCTCTGACACAAAATAGTATTATGGAGGTGGGAATTACTTTTCCTTTTGCACTTTTCAGCTCTGTCATTTTCAGCAATTTGCTTGTATGTGATTTGGAGGTGATGACCTGTGTGTACCATTGAAAACCAGCACAGACTTACCACATTAACACCCCTTTTGGGCTTCCTATGCAAGTGGAAAAGAAAGAGATTTGGCCTCTATAGCTAAAAGCTTTGGGACTGATGGAATAGAGATGCTTTGTACCTCTAGCTTCAGTATATAAGAAGCCTTTGAGTCTATTATAGAAGCAGCAACAGAATTGCAAGCAATAGCACTTCATTCTGTGAAATGATTGTTTTGAGCACTGACTAGACCATGGAGCATGTTATTATCCCTCTGGAGCAAAGAATAAGTTTAGTTACTCAGAAAAACATGAACATGTTTGTGATTACTGTAGGTAAAGGTCTCATATGCTGTCATCTCAGTCAGAAGACTGAAAGATCCTAGTTCAGGTGATGGTCCGATCTCTGTGCTACTTGTTAGTTGTTTGTGAGCTGTTGTGTGTGGAGAATTGCAGCATCACCTGATTCTATTTGGTATTCCAGGAAGCCACATGGAAAGCAAGGGGAATTTTTTGTCAAGCAGGTTGACAGCTGTGAAGTTTCTTGCTGTGATGAGCTGAAGAGACACTCTAAGTCAATAGAAGAACTTGTAGTATGGAAAGATTAAGTGGTGGAGAGTCACTAGGATCTCTTCTTTCTTCCTTCATATGTTGGCCAAACAATGTATTTAACAAATAGAGAGCAAAAAACCAAAATATTGCCTTTTACCAGTCATCTCTGGACAATATTATTTGCCAAATCTGAATAATTTTAGTTCTCCAAAACATACTGTCATTCAAAAGTTTGTCATGTTCTTGGAAGGGCTTAGTAGGTGTATCACATTCTTATTTATTCTGCGACTAGTCGCAAAACTCAAGAATTTTCTCTTCCATGAATAAGAAATAAGGAAGATATGGGGTGTTTTAATCTTCTTCACAGGCTTGTTGTGGGGGTAAGCTCAAAGATAAATTCTTAAATTCCTGAAGGGAGAGGGGAAAATCTTGCCCTTGAAGTTTTATTTTATCACTGACTCTTCATTTATGCAGAGCTTTATTGATTCTGCTGTCTTCAAGCCATATCAAGTACAGGGTACTGGATAACAAAACAGAATGGTAAGATAACGGGTGCCTGGTGTCTAGAAATGGGTTCTCCAAAGTTCTATAGCACATCTGACATGAGTGCTAACCGATCTTTTTTTCTAGGAGCAGTCAAACATAGTGCTGCTCAAAGGTGGTAGTGTGAGGGATCAGGTAGACATCAGATGCTTGTTTTATGCACCTTCCTAGAGCTTTGGGTTGGCTTTCTTTTCTTTTCTTTTCTTTTCTTTTCTTTTCTTTTCTTTTCTTTTCTTTTCTTTTCTTTTCTTTTCTTTTCTTTTCTTTTCTTTTCTTTTCTTTTCTTTTCTTTTCTTTTCTTTTCTTTTCTTTTCTTTTCTTTTCTTCTCCCCTTCCCCTTCTCTCTTTTCTCTTTTCTCTTTTCTCTTTTCTCTTTTCTCTTTTCTCTTTTCTCTTTTCTCTTTTCTCTTTTCTCTTTTCTCTTTTCTCTTTTCTCTTTTCTCTTTTCTCTTTTCTCTTTTCTCTTTTCTCTTTTCTCTCTTTTGTTTGTCTGTAGGACTGAGTTTAAACTGTTAAACTATGTGTATGCTGCATAATAGGTTCAGGGTTCATAGTCACTCAGGTATCATACGATGGTAGTTTCTATTATAGGCTAAAAAACTCCCTGGAAAGACTTGGTTAAAGGTCAGAAACACTACATAGACCACTGCTGCAAAAAGAGAGGAGGCAGAGAAAGCTCCTTTCACTAGATGTCAACAGAGTCCTGATCCCAAGCTATGAGAAGTCTGTCCAGTTTGCTTCAATTTTCTTGGGTGCAACATTTCCCAGTGCAACTGCTCTTGAATTTGAAAAAAAAAACACAAAAAACCCCAACATCCACCTCCCCCCCCCCCCCCCCGGCGTTATGTCTAATCAGAGTGCGTTAGAGGCAGTCCATTAGAGGTTTCGAATAAATGAGGCTGAGAAGCCTGACAGCGGGTACAGGTGAGGAAAACTAGGCTTTGTTTCTACTTTTGTTTTCCTCCTGGACTGAATCAATTTAATTTGAGTGATAGCAGGCTGGCCTCAGACAGGCTAGTCATAGATTGGCACTGCTCCCTTGCCCTGCTTGAACTCAGGAGCAAAGGGAAAATGAAAGTTGTTTGGTGATGCTGAGGACTGTGTTGTACTCAGTGCCTGTTTTCAAGCCTGTGAGAAGATGATGAAATGCAACTAGACGTCCCTCCTCTCTTGTGTCTTTGGAGGAAGAAAAGAAAAAAAAAACAACTAATGCACTAAGCTGCAGCTGAGTCCACTCCTTCAAGAAGAAGGAATCCAAACATGTCAACTGATTTAAATCAACTAAGAGGCTAAAGAGTAAGTGGCATGGCCTGGGTTAATGAGTCCTGCGATGAAGTGTGCCCATTTATGCATAATAAGTGGATTTTTGTTGTCTTAGCAACAGCCTGGAGATGTGACAGTCTGTTTTGATGTTGTCAGGGTGACAAGCTGGCTACCTGTCCACGTTATTGCAGATCTTCCCCAGCACTGCAGTCTTGTTGCTGGCTACTGTATGCTTATGCATGAGATGTTTTAAGGCTGTCTCTTGACTGAACACAGGGCATTGCTATCTCCAACTGTAGCATTTATCCTATCAGCAAGCTCACTGAACCATTGCTCTGTTGCCCAGTGACCTAACTTGAACTGACTCATCCAGGGCAGGAGTTGCCACTTCTGCTAGTCCTGCATGCCTTAGGAAAACTGCTCTACAACAGGCTCTCCTTGACATCAGCAAATATACTTTTATGAGTGTGGAGAGCTTAGGAAAGCTAACACAGTGTAAAAAAATTTATGAAACCTGCATCTGGAGGAAAGCTTCACAGATTCTCTCATTAGCTCACTGTTCCCACATCAGAACCCTTCAGTCAGTTCCTGCAGATGACAATCTGACTTGGTGTCTCTAAAGCACTCATTTAAGGCAGCCAGCACTCTTGTGGAGTCAGGAGTCTTATGGGCAGGATTTCAGGGGTAGGCCTGGGGCTCAAAATAAGGTCAGCTCCAACCCAGAGATACAGAAGATATAGAGATATTTTTGCTGCTACCAGAAGTTGTCCTTTAAACTCTCAACAAGGAAAGTCACAATCCCCTGGCCTGGCTCTGAGCAGCTCTGAAAGAAATGATTGTTTCCTTTTGAAAGCATATGGAAGCTGGTTTACAGTGATTTTTCTCTGGTGCTTTTTGGGCTTTCCCCTTACAGCAAGGCAGACTCCTTTTAGAACATGACACTTCTGTCAGCAAGATTTAGCCTCTGGCTCACTTGGCTGTCAAGGTTCCTAATGTTACTTGGCTATTCTTTAAAACAAACACACAAACCCCTTAAACCAAACAAACTTCTCTTAGTATAGATGAGAGCTGATGTGTTGACAGTACTGGAGACTGTCACTCTCCTAACAAATAAATTTATGCTAGCAGGAGCAAAGCAGACCCTTCTGGCTTTTGTACCTCTTCCCTCGTGTATAGGTTAAGCTCCTCTGGTGTTGTGGCTCAGCTGGTCATCCAGTTTCCTACTCAGACAGCCCACAGGGACTAAGTTATACATGTGTCGGGAGCTTCTGCAGGGGAGAGCTGAGCATCAGTGATAGAAGCAAAGCCATGAAGTTGGAAGAGATGTCAGATCCATTTCTAAATGTGGTGATAGGCAGATATATTGCTGTGCATTAGTGCAATGAACTGAATTTAAATGGGTATCTTAGGGTTGAAAGCTGTGTTAATGACCTGAGTTGCCCTTATTCTAGTTCTCTCTTTGTTTCAGTCTCTCTTGTTTCTGTCATTATGCCAAGATGACATAGCTGAAGCTGGGGAGGGACACAGAGACCAATCAATACATAAAATCTATGATGAGGAAGAAAATAAAACAAAATTCACAAATCTAATGATTCTTTCTCCAACAAATCCTCAAACCCTTAGGAAATTAAAAAACTCGAGCAGGAAAGTAGGTATCTCCTCAGTTTGGAGCTTTATCTATTAGTACATTACTCTGTCAGGCTTCTGATCTCAGAGCAAAATATGAGGCTACATCCTAAGACTGGAAAATGGTTTTAAATGCTGACTTAATTTTTAAGCAATTAATCTTTAGTTGTCTAGAAAAGCAATGATAAGGGAAAAAGAAATGCTGGGAGTTGTAAATGATCTCTGATAAGTAAGAATGCTGATCTACAAAAGCAAGTGTCTGACTCTAGAAATGCTGAAAGCTTTTCAGCCTGTTTAGTGCCTTCATTTGTATTTGTCAACACATGGATCGAATGTCATGTGACTCCCGATAGATCCACACCTCTGGGAAAGTGAGGCACAGTGTAAGCTCTGTTGATAGTGCAGTTTGCAGAACCTTCAACCATGGATCTGCTACTGTGCTTTTTCATACAGTCATACTTAAACCCATGAAGAACTGTCAACCCCTTTGCTGTTCTCTTCAATATCTTCTACTAGTGATTTATTTATGCTGGATACTGATGCAAGAAAAAAGGCTTCCTAGATGCTGCCTCAGGGTTTAGAGTGTATGAGGAGCCCAGCGTAGCCTTCCAGATTGAATTACAGGCTTTGCCATAGGTTAGCTTTCCCTAGGTACACAATATTCTAGACATCTGTTCTTGGCTCATCTGTGTGTCTTGTTCTGTTTGTGACCACTTGGAGCTGATGAATTTATAATTGTCCCATATTTGTCATTTCCCCCAGCTCTGGATTAGCCTGCTGAATATGAGAAGTGATAGAAAGAGAGGACCAAGAGGTTAAGCATGGGACTAATCTGATAAGACATCACCTGTGTCACTAACCTGTGCTCTTGGGCAGCACCTGGGGCAAGGGCCTCATCAGTCTGCTCCTAGTTGCATACGAGGCCAAGGTTTGTAGGTATTTTCAGGCAGGACTGATGTGTTTTCTTAGCAAATCACTTATCTAGAAAATGCTAGGCTGTACTAGCTGCTGAAGCATAGGTGTCAAAAGACGTTTTAGGATATCCATCTGACCTCTGGATTCCTCTCAGGAAAGGTCGAAGTATTTTTCCTCACTGATCCTCTTTCATAGCTATCAACTTTGCAGAGATGTCTTGACTGTTTTAGGGCATTTGAGATGGCATGACATACACAGATGTTCTGACATGAGTGCTGCTTATGCGCTGGGGAAGTAACAGTACTAGTTCTGCATTTGACTTCTACCAGTTAGTGTGCTGATGCTTCTGGAATGACAGAAACCAGGTTAAAATCCCTGAGGGACTCAAACACCACTGCCCCTTTGCACAGGTGTCAAAGGAGCAGACAGCATGAAACTTTGCATTCAGTTGTTCTGAGTCTCTTGTGTAAAAATATGTAGTGCTTTTTGTAAATACTCACTGAGCAGAAGAGTGGATGTTTCCAGTGGATCCTAACTGTTCCAGGAGGTTGTCCAGGATGGAGCCAAGCAATAGTGCTACTCACACTTGTTCTCTGACCCACTGAACACGTTTTATATGAAAGAAATCTATTCTTTATATGATTCTAAAACTGCTTCACCATGAAGGAACAAGAAGGCCTGACTGAGATACACTATGATAGGGAGGCCAGGCTGCTTCCTTCTGAGGCAAGTGAAGAGTCAAATCTGGCAGGCTGAGGTGGTTAGAAAGTTGGTCTGTACCCTCCAGGACAAGAGTCTAGGCTCCTGGTCCTCAGGAAAGCAGAAAGCACTTGTTCCTCCTAGGAAAGAGGCCAACTTTGCTCTCCCTCCCTCCTATTGGTTTGTTTTCAATCAGGGCATTTTTAGACAGATGTCAGGCTTTGTTGCCCTGAGAGGATCTCTTCTGCCCTTTTCTCCTTACTGTGTACTTAGCCTGGAGAGTCAGTTACCTGCGCAGCTTTTTTTCTGAGTCTGTCCCAGGACTAAGAATACAAGGGCTAGTACATCTTTGGAGTAAACCTGTGATAAAGACATTGTGTAAAGGTGGGAAGGCAGCGCTGGAGTTTTCTGTATCTGTGGAAGCCAGAGCTAAAAATGCATGTCCCGAGCTGAAATCCACCCACCATCTGTCTCTAGTTCTAATATTCATTGTTCTTGATTGCAGTGCCATTTGCTGTACTTTTGTTCACTCTAATTTTTATGGCTGCTTGTTACCAAAGACAAGCTGGCTATCTTCTCTTTGGCAGTTCTTCGGGATGTGGAATAGACCTATTTTCTGCTGCTGGAGCACTGTGCCTCTTGTGCTTGCTACTGGGAGCAAATTCAGGGCCAGGACACTGAGAAATGGTATTGAATTGAAAAAGAACAGATTAAATCCAGTGTAAACTAAGAAGAAACAGGGGCAAATTAAATGGGTCCATTTCATGCTCAGGTGTTCTTGGGACAAGAAAAAAAGGAAGTACTACAAATCCTTTTTTTCCCTATGTGGCTCATAATATAAGGATAGGATAAATAAGTGCAAACCACATAGATCCATGAAAATTTCAGTTGTTTTTATTGTTTGAGTCAAATTCTCTCTCATTCCCTGGGCAGAAGGCTGCTGGCAGGAGCGGCTCTGCATCATGGTAGCAAGAGGCCTTGGCAAGCAGGCAGGACACCCCCTGTGGGGCAAGGGAGGTCAGAAAGGTGTTCATCCCAGCACCCTGTTAGTTGGATTGATCATACATCCTCCTGACTGCTGAGTGTGTACTCTTCTGTCTCTTGTATTCAGGTAGAGTTAACAGGAGGGAATGTGTCACCTGAGAGCTGAATTGGGAAGTAAGAGAAAAGGGGGATGGGAAGTGAGAGACTCTTCGTATATCTCTCTTTCACAGTTTTCAACCCCAGAGGATCAACTAAAACTTTTTCAACACTCTTTGAAACAACCTGTGAGAGAAAGGCAAGGAAGGCAGGAGACAAGCTGGAGTAAAAGTGGCATCCTACCTTCCATATCCATCTCTGCAGTAAAGTTATGCTAGGAGGCTCACATGTTCATCTGTGGCTTTTTGAGTGCTGTTTGTAATATGGCATGTTATTGAAAAGCTTCAAGGATTCCCTTTGTAATGTGTAATTACTCTGAGATATGCAGTTCAGTGCCTATTGCAGCTGCTGTTCTGGCTAATTTTAATACAGTTAAAGCTGCTGGTGGATCAAAGAAATTTATGCAGATGAAATTTTAAAGGTAATGTAAAGTACAAAAATTAATAGTCTGACACATCAGGTACTTGAAAACCCTGTACTTGGTACCTCTGAACTTGAATTCTGGTTCTCATACCCACAGGACTTTGAAGCATGTTTCTAACTGTCTGTTACCTCTCCTGAGGTCTCAGAGGTGTCTCATTAAAGCTGATGTTCAAGCCTATTAAATACATGAATATAGCTTCTAACGATATATCTCATTTGAGTGAATTGACACCAGGAATTGGCATAGATCATTACTGCTCTGGTCCCCCAGTGGCCGGGATAGTGAAAGCCACCTGGAGAAGTGCAGGAGAATACCTTCTGTGTTAAGAAATAAAAGGCAAAGTGTCTTGAAAAGACTGCTGACTTCCAGGGTCATGGCAACCTTGTCACCTTCTCCCCCTACCGTCTCCCCTCCTCCCTCCTGAAAAGTGCAGCCTCAGCTCTGGAGATTACAGATGGGAAGCATCTGTCCTTGAGCTCTCAGTCTCTCCAGCCAGTTAATTATTAATCATCAGAATATCCCTTATGTCAAGCATCTGAACTGCCCATGAAGCATGGAGAACTGTTCTATCAGTTGAGTCAGAAATGTTTTAGTATTCTGGCATTCACTATTGTAAAACTGTTTTTCTGTCAAGGAATTCAAGCACCCAGAAGTGTTAATTATCTTACCTGAGCCCCACACAAGATGACCTGGTACTAGCAGGGGTGATAAATACGAGAACTGGGAAATGAGAAGAGAAAGTTAAGCTTGACTCATGGATCATGCAACAGAACTGGTGCTGTACAATTTGGTATGTTTAGAGCTGTAATGCTACTGCAGTTATATTATCCATTATGAACACCTACCTACTAGGAAAAATACCTCAGTTTTTAGCTCTCTTGAAAGATACCTGCTGGGCTGTTAAATCCTGGCTCTTAAATCTATGGCTATTTCCTGGCTGTGGTACCTCTCTTTGATATGTTGCTGCTTACCATTCCTCTGGAAACAGAGAGACACATGAAGTTGTGGGGAGCTCTAGGACTTACATGTCCTCTGATTCAGTTTGTATGCTATTCTAAAAGAGATATTGAGAAGAGACAGACCAAAGTGTAGGCATGACAGAAGAAGAAAATCACTCATCTCAAGGCACAATATTCTGTCTAGAATATCCAGACATGAGAAAGTGTTGCCAGACTCCTTCTAGCTGGGACAGTTCTAGTGGACGTGGAACGGCACCACCACTTTATTTCTAGTTTAGGCAATATTACACTTTCCTGCCACTATTTAAAATCCTACTGTGGGAAGCCATGGGTGTGGCAGGTTAAGTGAACTCATTAAGACAGGATGATAAGCGTGACTTAAATTATGCTCTGGGATCCCTAGGACATGATTAGGTACTTCTGTGTTCCCCTCTGTCCTCCCTTCTATCCCAGAATGTCTTCGTGCAGAGAAAAACAAATTATGGTGGATCTGACAGGATGGCTTTTTGTCTCAGAAAACTGATGGTAGATTGTCATTAGTTATCACAGCAAAGGTCAAACTCACTCTTACTTCATTCTCTACGAAGATATCGTGATTGTAGAAGACCAACTCTTATTTATATGTAATAATAGAGGAAGATTTTTTTCCTCCTTTCAGTTCAAACATAACACTTTGTTCAATGACACCACAATGTTTTGTGGAAAGTACAAGTGCTTTGAACATGTGGGAATTAAAAAGCTCTAAACAGATCATGTCATGCTGCCAACAAAGCATGTCCTTGGATCCTAGCCGAGAACAACCAAACCTTCATTTTGAGTAAAGCACTGGATGTTGAGAAAGAGAAATGCCAAAGTTTTAGTCCTGGTTCCTATCTCAATCACATTTCTCGCAAGTCACTTCAATTTCTTTGCCTTGACTTATCACTCCTGTAAGATGCTCTTGGGGTGGGAGGTGATACTTGTGAGATGTTTGGGAGGTTAAAACCCTAACTGCTTTTTGGCATTAGGACATAGCTGCCTAGACTGATGTGACTCCCATAGGAATGGGAGGCAGCAGCAGGGTTTCTGGGCAGTGGTCCGAGGGGCAGCAGCTGTGCATCTTGCTGGCTGCCTGACCTGTGCCCAGGTGAGCACATGCTCTGTTAACACCTCACTCCTGCTTACCCTGGCAACTGTTGCCTTCCTGTCCATCAGGGGATAGTGGTCCCACTCCCTTCTCACAAGAGCCTGCCTGGCAAGGGTGGGGATTTCCTGCAAGTAGTCAGCCACTACACCTGCGTCTGGTCCTGGCCTTTAGTGCCCTTTGACCACAGACAGCAGATGAATCATTTAGAGACAGCTGCTATTTCTGTCATTAGCATCCAGACTTCCTAGGAGAAAACTGCTGAAATCTGTGACAGCTGAAATCTGAGTCAGAGGAAGCTTTATACTTGAGCATGTACAAAAGCAAAGGGAGAATGAAATAAGGTGGGGGAAATGGCAGTGCTTAATTTGCCATTTGTTTAGTTCAGGAAAGTCCAAGCAGCTCAAGATGGTGGTGTGTAAAATGCCGACATGCATGCTGCAGCATGGTGGATACTGTTCAAGGGACTGAAGATACAAAAATAGTAGGTAAGAAAACAATGCAGTGTGAGGGGGCTGTGTGCTGTGCTTCATGACAGGATGCATTAGCTCTCACTGAGCAGTTCTGTGGTCTGGATCCTGCTAGCAGTAGTTGACAGCTTAAAGCCAATGTGATTATCTCCATGTTGTGGTGCTGTTGCAGGTGCTGGAACAGGAGAATACCTAAGGGATCTGCTAAGCCTTCTCCTCTTTAGCACATAACCCTTTGTCTGTCTTTAGTGTATTTCCCTGGAGAAGGAAAAGGCTGTTATTCCCACTCTGCAGCTGAGGCATTGGCATGCAGAGAGGTGAACTGGTCTGATTCTGGGGCATGAGGAAATGGAATGAAGCTGCCAGAGGAAGTTCTGACTGGACATTAGGAAAAAGTTTTTCACTGAGAGTGTGGTAGGTCACTGGTAGGTCACTGGAACGAGCTCATCAGGGAAGTTGTCACAGGAAGAGCCTGACACAGATCAAGGACAACATTTTTAGTCATTGCTGTTTAGTTTTAGGTAGTACTGGGAGAAGCAGGGAGTTGGACTTAATGATCATTACAGGTCCCATCCAACTTGAGATATTCTATGACTCTATGATTATGTTGTTGCTATGCAGTCTCTTTGGTTTTGACATGGAATTATGATTATAAGACTGTTCTTACTCTTCTCCAGCTGTGGCTGTTGAAAATGCTCTGGTTTTTTTTTAAGGACTGTGATAAATATTTCGAAGCAAAGTGCTTTATTGAGGCTTCTCATTTTACCTCTGCTCCCCTTCGATGGAGTTCAGATAGCTTCCAGCATTGAAAGGAACTGTGGGTCAGAAGTATGCTTCCAGCACTTTGTCTTTACAGAATTAAAGTGTGGCTTTCATGATTTGTGTGGTATCATGATTTCCAGTTTGAAAGAAAACTCCTATAATTTTATTTGATGCAAACGGAATCAGAGAGGCTTCTTCCAAACCAATGAGTTTACAGAGCACCTCTGGTAATATAATTCAAGAGGCTTTCTGAAAATATGTCACTTAGTAAACACGGATTGATGAGTCAGAAGACGACTCAGAGCACTGCCAACCTTGTTTCCCATGACTCTGTATAAGCTTTGGACTGAGATAGGAAGAGGTAAAGGAGAAACAGTCAGTACTACTTCTGCCCGATGACTCGACAACAGGATTACATACATGTTAATCCACCAAAATTTATCCTCTGCTTTAGAAATAAAAGCAATTGCTCTGGAACAGCTTTTATGCTGACCAGTTTACACAGGTCATCATTTTATTTGATGGCAAATACATTTGAAAATATTCTTGTGTTTTACTTGGTACTTGTCAAAATAAAATTCTGTCTAGGATTTTGGAGGGATAGGAACCATTCTACACACTGAGGTTACAGGAGGTGATGTGGTTAAACCCTGCACGCACATATGTGCTCTGGGGACAGCTTGACAGACCGCAGGCTTTTGGAAAGAACTAGTCTAGCAAAGGGGTGGGGGGCGGGGGGGGGAGAAAGCATCTGCCAGTAAATAGATGGATAAAGATGCTCTGTGCTGCTTTTAAGAAGCACCAATCATGTTTTTAACTTTGACAAGTGGCAATGGGGCAGGAGAGGAGGAAGAGAGTCAGAGAATTGTGTGGGTGGTGAAGAAATTAATCCTAATGAATTGGAAGTGCAAATCCACAGTGGGCAGAAAGCTTTGGATTTCTGCCCTGCTGGATATGGATAAATGCAAGAGAATCCCTTTTGCATGCAAGAGCTAATTGGGCAATTACAGCATAATCTGAAAACCTTTGCTTAAACTGTATTCTGACTATCAAAGCATGAGGAAGGTTCTCTTCCAGTGGTTAATAAGGCTCGCCCAGAGTCTTTCAGATGAGTGAGAGCTCATGTTTGAAACAGTTCCCCTCTTTAGATTTCCAAGGTTTCCTGTCAGTATATTAATTCTTATTCACAGAGAAGAACACAGAAACATAAGAATGGCTGACCTAGTTGAGACCAAGGATTCATCTAGTCCAATTTGATTATTCTTCCCTTAATCCCTGCTTGTGGCCCCTATTGGGAGATGGAACAGCACAAGCATATCCGATACTTCTTTCTAACATGTTCACACATTTTCAGCTCTGGGGCTTTCTCTGAGCTTGACCTTTGCTTCTTTAGTAGTCCTCTATGGCTCTTTCTTCCATTTAGTTTTCCTGAACAAATGTAACCTTTTGTATCAACAGCCCTTACTGGGAGTTTGCAGGTGTACTATGTAGTGGTGAAAAGCAGTCGTGTTATTTTTTTTTTTATAATGGCTTCATTTTGATAGGTTTTATATCAGGCAGAATAGTTAATTCTTATCTACTTTTTTCGCACCACCTGCAGAACCTCACTGTTATCTCTTTGTCTCATGACTAGTTCAATCCTTAAAGACATTTTCTGAATAATGTAATCAAAACCATTTTTGAGAAAGGTTAACTATGTCAATGAAATCCCTAATTTCTCCTAAAAATATCAAGAGGTGAGTGTCACAGGACACCCCCTTGTGGAAGTCATGCTGATCTTTACCAAAAGATCAAATGTATTGCCCATTGATGCTGTGTTTTGTTATTGCTTCCACTAATGAATCCTGTTTGGATTCTAGGCTTGTAGGCTTGTTTTTTCCTGGCCCTCACATGGACCTCTGCTTGAAGATTGACATTACAGCTGCTACATTCTGTTGTTCAGGTCCCAGAGACATTTTGCATGAGAGGCTACCCACAATCGTTATTAATTCAGCTTTTCTGTCCCTGTGGGTCCTCTGCTACTCTGGGTAAGCATTGTTCTGCGCCTGGAATCCTCCAGGGCCAATTCTGTCTGTGTCATACACTCATTGGTGTCAGCATTTAACAGAGCCTCTTCTGATTTCCTCACTCTTCCCACTCCTCCTACAAAAATAAAAGTGGGAGGTTCAGGCATGGGAATCTCACCAGTTATATTTTGGTGGAAACAAGAAAGTTCTGATGGGAAGATTGAATTTATTTTCTCTGCAACAGCGGGTGTCAGGTTTGAGTTCTCTGTTCACAGCTTTGCTATCCCCTATAGACTTTTCTACTGATATGTTGGAGGAAGAATTGAAGAAATAAATTTTACCAGAGAGGCTATTCTTATGGGGTTTTTTTAGGTATATCTAGAAGCTAAAAGTGACTGTGATTTTTGTCTGCTTTTGAAAGGACAGGGTGCTGAGACAATTTGAATGAGGAATGATCAGTTAGAGTGTTCCCTGTTTGCAGTGCTCTCTGTTGGATACCTTGTGGTTTTTCCACTCCTAATTTGTGTGTTCATGTTGTCTAAATCTTTTATGTGACTGCAGCTGAGCTAAGATTTGAGTGCCACAATGCCAAGCAGTTCCACACTACAAAGAAACAGAGGATCTGGATGCTTCCAAAAACCTGGCTATTCTTAAGGCTTTAAGACACAAGACCAATTCCTTTTTACTTCAATCATCTTCTGAAGTCTCACTTGTGACGTGAAGCAAGTTATTCTCCATCTCATCTCTCTGCTAAACCTAGTTGGTGTTTTTCTCTCAGGGAGTGTTTTTCTTTAGAACTGGCACCAACACAGCGATTCAGTGTCAGGCTGGTCTTGCTCACATGCGTTGTGTATTGCCATCTGATCAAACAGATGAAAAGGAGCATATGCCTTGCTAGGACTGAGTTGGAAGGGAAAGCAAAGAAGGTATTTGCAAACATGAATGTACAAACCCCAACGGTATTAGCATTCAAGTGAGATAGGATCCATGGATACACCAGTACACAAGATAGGAATGAAGCTCATGTCACAGCTGGTGGTCTTTTTTTACAAAGAGAGAGGGGACAAAAGGTACATTTGTGGCAAGCATTCCTCTATCCAGCGCTGTTTTCATGCTTGTTTACCTGGACATTACTGCTGCTGCAGGATAGCAAACCAAGCTGTGTATTAACTCTCACTGTTCATAATGCACAAATGGACCTTGGAGGATAAAGTAAGCTGAGAGTTAAAATACTCACATATTCTGTGGTTTACTTGCTGAAGAGGGCTGTCCTCTGAGCATGCTAACTACTGCCACAGAAAGCAAAGGCATTCCTGGGCATTCAGCAGCACACCTCCACAAGTGACTATGCTCTGGAAGAGGATGATTACAAGAAAATTGTTTCTATAAGGAGTTTTGGCAAGGACCAATCTATAGTGCCAGATCTTTGGTGTAATACTGGGCTTTTTTCTAGGCTTGATTACTAAAATACCATATGTGAAAGGAGGCTGATTGTTAGTCTTTCTGTGGTTAGCTTTGTACACGCTCTTGGGCATGTTTGCTTATTGCTAGCAGGCTACCTGTTGGAAACCAGAGTTAAAATGCTGTTGTTCTCTTAGGCTTCGTTGTACTTATACAGACTGTATTTATGTTTGCATATGTGATTTATGAAGAAATATATCCTATTTGCTTGTGCAACTTTTATCCATGTTCTCCTATGGAAGGAGGTAATGCTCTCCTGCTTACATTGTGCTGATGTTTACCTTGTCCTGCTGCGAATGATTTATTTGTGACAACTAAGAGCCTCAGTCATTAACTGGGATTTCACCATATTTCATGAAGACACGTTATAAATGGGAACCAGAGAAAGAGTTCTGGCTCCAAAGAGGTTACAAGCTACTTCTCATCTAGATCTGATAGAAAGCATGCAAACAGACTTTGGTTTATGGACTCCATCTGGTGACACTAACCCCTTCTGAGATTGTCTCCCAGTCATGGAAGCATACCTTTGGTCATGATGCCTGGTTTTATACTGACTATTTTGGAAGTTTTATCCCTTTTTGGTCTTTTCCAGTGAGAGAGGCTAAGCAAGATTATTATGGTGTTAAAGGGAAGCATAGTAGAATGAATTATAAAAATCCTACTGAACTGATACTTCATAGAGTAAATTGAACCTTCACAAAAGATGAAATATATCAGGCTGGGCTGCTGATCTTATTTGTTTGATGAATCTGTCTACCTCTTGCATGCATCCATCTTACTCAGGAGAAGGCAGATATATAGAGTGGGAACTGAATGGTCTCAGACCTATCCATTCATCACTTGAATGATGCATCACTTGCAGGGCTTCCATTGCTAGAGCGTCCAGGCTATATAGGAATAGAAATCTTCATTTTCTCTTGGCTTACTGGATAATTAGCTCATTTGATAGCTTTATGACCATAAATATTTGTATTCCCTAGCTTACATGAGTTAATTTCAAAAAAAGCAGCTCAGGAGACCTTAAATCCACATCTGTTGTATAATACCCTTCATATCTTGTACAAGCCCCAACTGCATGGGGTTTTGCCCTCGCTCTCCTGCCCTATGAATCTCTCTGGAAAGAGTGTGGTGATTTTTTTTTAGCTCTCTAGTTCTCTGGAAAGCATTTTTAGGTCAATATGGAATATGAGTTGTGTATAGTGTCCTATTAGGAGCCTGGGCTCTTATTTTACATACTAATCAAAATGGAGGTATGCTTGGAGTGTGCTTCTTCACTCCTAGAAATGAGTTACATTCTGCTTTTGAGAAAGGTGATGGGACATTGCCAGCTGACACTGTATAAGTCTTTGTTTTCTTACAATAGATCTGGGCATTTAGGAGCTTCTAAAATAAGGGCCAATCTAGGGAAATAGTTTAATCTGAGAGCAATGTCTTTGAAACTAGAGGGTGTTGTGAGCTAGATGAGACATTACAATGCTTACCTCTTTCTCCTACATCACACTTCAGCCTGGCCATAGTTCAGATTAGATGTCTGCTCTTCATGCTGGAGAATTTTTTGGCAACTCTCTGAGGAATCTGGCAGACAACACCATTCGCACACCACAGTGCAAATATACAACCCTTTCTCTTTTCACTAAAATAAACAGAAGCTAAGATGTAGTTGCAGTATAAAATGGATTTTTATAGAAATAAAAATTTCTATAAAAAGAAAGAGAGGCAGGTGAGAAGGGAGAGGGAGGAGTATTCCCAGAAAAACATTTTACATAAGGCAACTTCTCCTCCTTGGTCTTACTGAATTATTTCCTTATCTTCCCTCTTCCTGTTCAATCCCTGATCTTACTGAGTGTATTTCAGATGTAGAGATACCATAAGATGCAAGTCCTTGAAGGAACCAGCTGTCTGAATCACTCAGGTCGTTGCAGGTCTGATTTTAGATGTATACAACACAGAGCAGACTAGCAAAGAAGATTTGCTTTAGCACAAGTGTAAAATTATTATTGTGCCCAGCAGAAAGGAAATATTTAGGGCATCCTGAACACTAGTCCAACACATGCTGTGCTATTTAGAAGGTGAGGGCAAAGAGATGAAAGAAAGGATAACTTAGTGTTTTCCGAAGAAGACTCACTGGCATGTTTGTGCAATAGTAGTGTCTGTGTGATTCTTGGGATAAGAGCACAAAGGCTGTCCCTTTGAAGGGACAAACTTTTGCATTTTAATCTGAAATGATTTTCACCCAAATCAGTATCTTCACAGTAAGAAGTGCTGATGATTTTTTGCCAGGCACTGCTGCTAACAGCCATCTCTGTCTTTCGGCAAGGGATGTCTATTAAATGCTTTTAGAACTGCACATCCAATCCTGCTTATTAAATAAAGATGGAGGGAATCCTTGGAAAAAAACAAAAAAACAATCCCTGTAGCCCCCAGACAAACAAAAACAGAGCACATTACATCAGAGTTGTTAAGATACTCCCGCAGCTTTTTAATTTTTTTCTTAGCCATAGTGGCATGCTGCATGTATTCTCATTCTGTTGCATCTTCATTTGGGAGGGGACAGGGAAGGGACGAAAGTATCCTCGCAGCACTTTGTTAAGATTGAATAGGTAAATGCCATCAATAAGAAATGTTTAATCATTTCCAAAACTACTAATGTCTAGTATCTTTGTTCATTTTAAACAGTGCTATAATCACTCATCATGGAAGCCTTTGGGTCATGGCTTATAAACAAGCTTCTATCTGAACTTCCCTGATCGCTGTTTCAGTGTCAGTTTTGTGCTCTGTAGAAGATAATTATTCCAACAATCCAATTTGGTATTAGAATACATTATAGAGCTACCCCTTCTTGAGACAGCTCCCTTCTCAAGGAAATGTTCCTTGCTTTACTATTTTTTTTTTTCCTTCTTCAGACCAGCAGAAATGGATTTTGAGGGAAGATATATTTGAATCTCCATGGCACAGCAGCATTTTATCATTGCTGCATTCAAGTTCCTTGTTTCCTGTTTTATCCCTTCAATTCTAATCTGGAGATAACACTGCAATGCGATTCTTCAGTAGTTGCGCTGCAACAGCAAAGAGAGAGTGTACAATTACAGCAAAAATGCACACATATCCTTGTAAGAAAAGAGAATGCAGAGAGATGAGACACTGGTATGAAATTGGCACTGTATTTGAAGAGTTTTATATGAGACAGGACAAAGCAATGTAGGGTAAAAGGACAAGTTGCTAGCTGCAGGAATCTGTATTTCCCAGTATTTTTCTAAGCCAAGATGGTTAGGCACCCTGCCAGTCAGGCATGGCTCCTGGAACCTCTCCAGGAAAAAAATCTTAGCTCACATTTTTAAAGGGGTTCCCCCATCTATTCTGGAGAATAGATTGTCTTCTCAGAAGCTTAGAGATAAATATTGATTTTTTTGCAATAGCAAACTAATGTTAGTGGCACACAGTCAATTTCTGTTACAGGCACTATGAGGTATTTTGAATACTACCAAAGCCAGCATGGTGTATAGATTCCTTAGGTGCCAACAGCCCCACTGTTGTTCTTTTTGATCTGCTGTTGGCTAACTGGACAAGTACAACTGTTTTGGACAAGTGAATGGGAATGAAATAGGGAGTGAGAATTTACATGCCTATATGATATGCCATTTTGACCTGACATAGCCCTTGCACAGAGAAGAGATCTAAGGAGTATTACATTATTTTCTTTATTTTTTCTGTAAGGATCCAGATTCACCTGTGGGTAGGTTTAACTCCTCGCTGTGAAGTGCTAATGCTGCCATTAGGAACCCCAGGATAAGGTCTAAGTTTATGGACTTCCAGCAGCAAACAATCAGTGTTTGTAAGTAAAGCTGAGATCTTTGTCTCTATTTGGGATTATTTTTCTCTGACTATGGAGCTTTCACTGTAGAGGAATGGGAAGGTCTTCCATTCAGATTGCTGATAATGGTGGTGTTAAACATTTCTGGGTAAATGGGAATTTGAAGAAGAATTTGGAAGATCATAGTTTTCAATTTGAAAGTAGTATCATGCTGATGAAATTTTAGTTTTGGACTAGTCCAGAATAGATTTGTAGTATATTCATAGCAAAGCAGAGAATATAAAATTCTCAAGTCCTTCTTTGACATCCTAGCTATGGAACTATCTTCATCAGTTTGTCTATAAATGTTCAAATATGCTTTCACCTCTTTTTTGACCACAAGATTTTTTTCTCTGATTTCTTTTGGGTGATACTTTTATTTTTTTTTAATGTGTGTGTGCCTCATATTTTTAATTTATTTTTTTTTTCTACTGAAGATATCAGCTTTTGTGTAACAAATGTAACCCTGCCAGCCTGCAGATTCCTTTGAAGTCTCCCCTGGATGTCTACACAACAAGTTGAAAACAATATATTACTGTGCTTTACATTTATGGAATGGAACAAAAGCAACTATTTATTCCATTGCTTGTGGTGTTCATGGACCTTCTGTGATATCATAAAGGGACTTCTTATCCCTCTCTGATGGCTGTAATTTCACTTTGTAGTTACCTCAGTCTTCTCTAAGTAGAAATTCGGTGAAGTCAGGAGTTGTTTTAACCATTTTCTTATACTTTCTTGGTAAAAAGAGAGCAGATGTTTCTGCCTTGCATATCTACAAGGCTGTTATCCTTGGTTAATTGGATAATGAATTAGATTGCAATGCAAATATGGATATTCCTTCCACTTGGTAGTCATCTCTGAGAGTTTTTCTCCCCAGTCCTACTTTAGCACAATATGCCTTCAGACGGTATCACTGTTATGATCCAGTGATTAAAATTATTAGAGATTCCTCTGCCTGAATAAAGGTCAAAAGAAGACCGTATGCTGAAGTCAATAGTATGAATTTTATCTAATGGTAAATGTGAGGCAGAGAAAGAAATAGAAAGTAATAGGAAAAAGGAAGGACAGGGGAGAGAGTGACAGAGAAATTAAACAGAAAATACATAACCACTCTGTGGAACCCCATGGCATCCCATGGGTCCTCTTCTTCTGGTCTTCTTGGGGGTGAGGGTCCCACAAAACATAGAGTCCAATAGATTATATACATTCAGGAGATGCCCAGGCAGCTCCACTGTGGAGGTGAAACTTTGCAGTCTCTTGTAACAAATCCAGAGTCTGTCACATTACTTGGATCATATGCTGTCCTCTGGTGGTAGAATGCCTCAGGAATGAGCTTGGGGGAGCACTGGGGGTCTTTGACGGTTTGTGACTCCTTCTCAGCTGCCTTTCACATGAATGTCCCACATGTATGTGGTCTTCCCGGAGTGGGAGTTTACACCTTATGTTTTGTGTGGGGAGATTTCACCATCACACACCCAAAACACTCCTCTCCCTCCTCCACCTGCCAAGCCCATCTAGGGCTGATTCTTAGCACAGCTGCTGAGTTTGGCTTTCTTTGTGGATATATTTTTCTTCCCTGAGCCTTGTTTATTTCTTATACCTGAGATAATTTGACAATAGTCTTATGTCAAGTTCCTGTCACAGTCCAAATTCCAGTTAGGAGGCATATTTGGGGTCGGGGGAAAGAGGGTGTGTGTACTTTGGTGTTTCTTTGCAGTTTGACAAAAAGTCATTTTGACAATGTTTAAGATATTGACAACATTTCAGTCTGTAACAATCACTTAAGAGAATGTTCCTGCCAAAAGAAAGTTGGAAGCAGCCTGCATGCAGCTGATCAAAATTTTCAAGGTCACCATGTCGGATAAGAGGAGCTTTATTGTCAATCCCATCCCTTCAGAGTGGTAAGAGCCTGGAAATTTTGGAGGTAGTCCTCTCTTCCCCTACCACTGACTAGATATGGTTTGGAGAAAAGACAGACTGATCTCGTCCAGCAAGCTTTATGATAAGAAATGAAGATTGAGTATGTTTGTCTGGATCACCTGGCAGGTATGAGCCACTGTCAGAGGATAATAGAAAAAAACCACCATTCAGGAAAAACAGCAGACACTTCAGTTCACCCTGTCACAGAGTCTTGCTAATAGGAGGAGCAGAAAGACTTTTTTTTTTTCATGGGTGTTCATTTGCTCCCCCAAAGTCTCTAATAGCTGTGCCTATGAATTGGATCCTACTGAGTAATACTTAATTCCTAAGTTCTTATGAATGCAAGTGGCATAGTGAAGGGTGTTTCAAACATGCTGTGGCTTTAAAACCATTAGTGACATTAGTGTTTTGTTCTCATTGGAAACCCAAGAAGAGATCCCAAGACATCTGGCTTAGGTGGTCAGGTATGTATTGTTGGTGTACCTCAGTTAATCAAAAAGTAGGTATTTGTGTTTGGCTAGGCAGGAACATTCCAAGAGAGGGCAAGTCAATAAGGAAGAGTAAGTGCCATATTAGCATTTTGCTATCATGGAAGAGAAATTCAGGAATGTTACCAGGGATCTAGATGAGCCTTTGGTAGAAAAGTCTTAACTGCTGGTTTATTTTTGTGGCATGGATCTCTCAATCTCTTCTGGAACTGTTTACATGTGCATACATCACTTTGATGGAGAAGCTATAGCTGGTGCTTAGAGTGTTCATCTTGGATATGAAAGACTGAAGTTCAAATCCCTGCTAACAATCTGCCAAAGCAGAGAGATGAACTGTGCTTTTCAGGACTTCAGGGATATGCTACAGCTGTTTGTCAATCAGCTGTTCTGTGGAGGACTTGGGGTGCATGTTACCTGCAGCCTGATTCTCTGAACAAAGGCAATGCTTTGGCCTAGGCAAGGTTGATTCATAGGCTGGAGTGTATTTGCAAAGGATACACTGAATGTCTGTTTTCTTTCGGCAGTGCTGGATGTTAGGATGGGACTAGTCTCTTTTTTGGAGAGAGACTGGTAGAGATCCACAGAAGATGACAAAGTATCCTTACAAACAAGGAAAAGGAGATGTTAATGTTCCTTGGTCTAAGCAAGGCCTAGTCACACCATTACTTCACATCTGAGAAATCATTTAACAGCCCCATTTGTTATTACAATTCTAAGTTACACCCGTTCTGCAAGATGAAGGACAGAGAGCCCTAATGCCATATTGTTGACCTTAACAGATAAATCAGGGCTAAGCCAGTTCCAGAGCCAAAGAATCTGCACTGTGCTTCAGATATCTCCTGGTCAACCAAGGTGTAGGGTATTTATCTTCCTATGGTTTTGGGTTTTTTTCCAAATCACTTGAATCCTCTTTGATGGGAAGCCTACTTACTGACACACCTCCAACTCTGGGCTGAGGACTCACAATGCAAATGGGTGTGCATGGTCTGAAATACGGTCAGATGAGGATGTTAACAGCCTCCTTGACATCAGGAGAGGAAAACATTTCAGACCATTCGATACTCTGTCATGTACAGGCACACTAAGGCTTTCTTCATATCTGGCTTTCCATCATACAAATGTGTTCTTGTTCTTTTTCTGCTGCCAGGAAATGTCTAAGCACTTACTAATCATAAAAAGAGAAGGGACTTTTACTATGTTGCTCCTACTTGAATCTTTTTGTATCATTCTTTAAGAAGTCTTCTCCCATAATTCATGTCAGCCTTTCAAATGTTTGCAAATTTGTCATCTGCAGTCATGGCTTTGCCGAGTTATTAGCTCTTCTGAATTAATTCTTTTATGTCAGTCTCATCACTTCCCTCATCATTTAGCTGTTATTCTTTTTGAATACCTCTCGATTTGTCATTGTGAATGCATCTAAGGCAAAGGTACCCCTTTCCTAAGTTTCTAACACGTGAGTTTCTCAGATACATTCCATGAATAAATACATTTCAGTGCAATCCTGCAAATGGAAATGCTTTTTCTCTAGCTTCATATACTTGAGATTAAGATTAATTTTGACAACTTCTATGTACAAAGAGAGATAGCCTGTGAAGCGATGTGCAATAGCATGGATAGTCCTTCTGCAGGGCTGCTTATGAGATCACTCTGTGGGACAGGCTCTTGGCACTGGCATACGCTCCAGCAACACCCCCTCAGTGATCTCTGTCTGACATCCCCAGTCCCACCCTGGCCCCATCAGCTGACTCCTTCAGGCACAGTCAGTAATGATGTTAAGGGAAGCAAGTGGAAGTTGGAAAAATGGTGTATTCCTTCTTGTATACTGTAAACAGTCTACTATAAATAACATGCTGTGTACATAGACAGCCAACATGGGCCATTAGTCATGACTGGTGTGACAAACCCTCGGGCTGGCAGATTCACTTGTGCTGGTTTTGTGTGAACCTTCAAATGGAAGAAACAGGCATGGTCATTCTGCAGGAACAGAAAATAGGTGCATAATTTGTCCAACCAGTTGCTCTCTGTCTCTGTTGTCGAGGCAGCTTCCCACTCAAGTGCTGAAACCTAAGTTGTATGAGTGTTCACTGTACTCAACAAGAGTTAACTGTATTTAATGCAGAGCACATTGGGTCAGCTACCTTCTGAATAGCAGCTACAAACGTGCATGGCTTGAGGCCAAAGATACCCAGTGGTAAACTTGTAAACTTTCTCACAGATGCAGCTGCAGGAAGGACAATGCCTGCCATCAGCGTAACAGAGTAGAAAGGGGAATAGTAATGGGGAAAACAATAAATTGTAAGAGACTTCAAGTAATATTAGAACTGTGCCAGAACTGTGCCTGCCCATTTACAGGATGAGGCTGTAAGTGGAATACTGCAGGTATCCCATTCTCACAGCTAAATCTTGTGATTTTTAATTAAAAATATTCTGAATATGCCCAGAAGTTAACTTCTGAAATGCCTAGATTCTTTTCCACAGCATGATTAATACTTTCTTCTGTCCTGCTATTCTTCCACTAAAATCACATTGCGTCACAACATCGAAACATAAGTAGATTTCCAATCTCCCTCAACAGCAGCATCAGTTTTTAATCCACATACAGCATTTTAGAAGCTTCTGAAATAAGCTCTTTATGCTTCATGATTGTAAAGATTTGTGTTGGCTCATGCATCAAGCAATTCAGAAGCATATTATAATGTCTGAACAGCCACACCAAACTCCAAAGAAATGCCTCCTGAAGAGACAGCTAAGGAATGTATTTAGCCCATACTGAGAGCAAAAGAGCAGAACCTGGTTGAAATACAAGAGCTGCTGAGACAGAGTTGGTTGTCACAGTCCCACAGAGAGTTGGACTATCATTTTTTAAAGAATACAGTTGACCATCTTGCCTTGTGTCTCTTCTCTTAGAATCTGTGGGTTTGCATGAGGCAATGTGTTTATCAGTTGTGCTAGACTGACCTTATCTGGTTGCCAGGTGCCCACCAAGCCACTCCATCGCACTCCTTCACAGGTGTACAGGGAACAAAGAATAAGATAGAAAACAATTTGTACATGGAGGTAAGGCAATTTAGTAAAGCAAAAGCAAAAATATGAGTGGACAAACAAAGTGAAAAATAACAAAGTTTATTCTCTACTTCCCATCAGCAGCAATGTCTGGCCATTTCCCAGGAAGCAGGGCTTCAGCACATGGGAAGGTTTCTCAGCAGGTAACCGCTGTAGACAATGAGTGCCCCCCCCTTCCTCTTTCTTCCCTTAGCCTTTATATATGAGCTTATGTCATATGGTGTGGAATATCCCTTTGGTTAGTTTGGGTCAGCTGGCCTATTTGTGCCCCTCCAAGATTCTTGCACTTAATTGGGGAAAGAATGTTACAGTGCTGATGCTGTGCTCAGCAGTAGCCAAAACACTGGTGTGTTATCAACGCCCTTCCAGCTACCAATGCAAAGCACAGCGCTGTGTGGCCTGCTGTGATGAAATGAATGCCATCTCAGCCAGACACAGTACAGAAGTGTAAGTTTTAAATATCAGGCTGTCATTTCCCAGGAAATTCCTGTATTAACCTGGGAGATCAAGAACTGTCCTTGGCAGAAACTTCTTTCATTCAAAATGCAGCAGAGCAGAGGCGGTTGCATGACAATGACTGCCTTGTTTTTTTTTCTTCTTTCTTTAATGTGACTCTGCTCCTCAGAAGTCTGTTCTTCAGCCAGCTCTCCTGTCCCAGTTCAAGTGTGAAGTGGGGTTCTTGAGTGGGGTCCTTGAGTAGCCCTGTATTCCTGCTTCATCAAAACTACATCAAGCGCTCTGGCTGCACTGAAGCTGCATATTTCTCAGTACTCAAATGCTCTCCTGGAAGAAAACCTGTCGTTCCCAGCCTTTGATCAGTTCTGTCAGTTGGGTTATTTTTTAATAGGCCAGTGTCCACACCCTGGGAACTGTTTTTCTTGAGATTTCAAAGTTACTGCCTATTACAGTCTGTTTGCAAACGCAGACCTGCTCACTGCTGTATTTTGTTTAACACTGTCTGGAGTTTTAGGTGAAAGTTAGCATACCTGACTAAACCAGTGCTTTTGGAGTGACTCAATGGCCTGTCACAACCTGGTCCCTGACTTGCAGATTGATAGCTTTTGCCAACACTGAATGAAGATCTCACATAGGAAGTAATTTTCCAGGTGGGAAGAGTTATGTCCTGCAAATACTGGAGTGAGGACTCATCCAGGTAGCTTTTCTCAGGTATGAAGTACCAAAAACAGGTCTGTGTCATCACTCCTCTTCTTAATACTCTGTTAAGCTTCTTTATTTTGTTGTTGTTCTACCCAGATGCATTTAAATTGTTACCTGCTTAATCTATATTCACTGTATACTAGGAAAATAGGATTTTAGACTTGGTGAATATACAAGCCTTAGACTTCTGGAGGATGGAGTGTAAGAGACACAGGTCACACTGGAACGAGCTTGAGTCTTATTCACTTGCTAAAGAGAACTTACTAATAGTAGCCATGCTGTATAATTTGGTGTCATCCTACACGATAGTGAGTTTTTATTACTAGAGCTCCAGGCCGTAAGAGGTGAACAGCAGAAGGACTGAGATGTATTGGCAGATCTGTGTGCATGCCAGGGCCATGGAACAGAAGTGAGCGCTGCTGCAGTACGACTGAAGCGCCTTGACAAAGATCTGCAGGAAGCTCCCTGTCCTGAAAGTCTGTAGTTGAAGTAATGCGTCCTTCACCCCTGCAAGTAATACTGGGAGAATAGTCTGTGTCCTGTTTTGTGTTCTCTGCTTCCGCCTCTGTAGGCCCAAGGTTCTGGATCTTGGTTTAGAAAGATGTATTAGGGGAAACTGAAACACTTGTAAAGTTGCTGGCTATATAGAGCTGGGATTTTACTCGCTGGTTTCCTGAAATGCTGTTCTCTAGCTTTCTCCTCTAGTTTTGTCTTTTGTGCTCTCAAATTTCACATCTGGATTAATGCATGTCAGGACATAATGCTGATATGAGCATATTACTTTATAAAAAAAGTAAAAATATCATTATATAGTGAGATATTACTTTAATGTTCTCTGTCTGGTCTCCTGCATCAATCTGATGTTGCCTTTAAAAGACTGGCTTTTGTGTTGAACTTTAACATTGCAGAGGATTCTCCTGGTGTTTGAGACATGACTGATCAGTGTATTTATTTGTGCACACATCCTTTGTATGTTTTTGTGAGGCCGCTTATGTCAGCTAAGCACTGCCCTGGGTGTCCTCCACTTGGATTTGTTGAGCCAAGGGTCTCTTCTGCAGTGACCCAGCTCTCCATACTACAGAGAAGAATCATCTTTGGAAAGCAGAGTTTGGTGTTACAGTGTGTGACTTGGCCTTCAAAGAGGAAAGGATTAAAATCAAGCCCAGCTAGTTGGACAGACAGTCTGTTATTGGACCTGTGTTGACAGGAGTCCCTTAAAATGCTCCCTGCTCATTAACAATGTCAGAATATCACCCATATCTCATCCTTCTTTACTGGTTTTTTTTCTTCCTCCTTGAAGCAAAGCCCTGCCAGTGAAATCACAGGGAAATGGAAGTAAGCTGATTGAATTAAATGCAGATGATGCTTTGAGAAGAGTTTTGGTCAAGTTAGTTACTGGTTCATCATCTGCACCCATCCTTGGGAAAGATGTCTCAGTCATAGTAGTGTGTGGTCATACAAGGACATCAGAGAACCAGAGTTGGTCAGAGCAAAGCTCTCTCTAGCCTGATGGCCTTGCTCAGACAATGATTGTGTACAATACCCAGTGAAGAGTAGAAACTCACGGCAAGGGTCTAAAACACTGAGTACACTGAGTTTGTAGCTATTTGCTAAAATCAGATTTATTTAGCAACTCACAGTGGATTTCTTTTCTATATGTTCATACAGATAATAAAATATGACTTAGCATTTGTTCAGTGGTGGATGGATCAGGTAGAGTGGAATATCCAGTTTGTACTGGGGTGATAAATATAATATTGCTTAGTGTATTGGCTACTCAGAAAAGGTAATATCTGAGATACTCACAGAAGTGGTCTTGTCTCCCAGCATCTAGGGAAACGTTAAGATGCATTAATGCAGGAAAGATTTTGGTGACACACCATGAAAATAATGCTCTGAAGTAGGGAAGCAAAGAGAAGCATAGTGACAGAAACTTCAATGTTGTAGTATGATATTAATTGATGATAGAAGTTAGTGGTTACATGGATGGGCCTTTTCTATCTGGAAACCCATGTTTCTCCTAGGTGTTCCTAGGAACTCCTGCTCTGAAAAGTTCCAGGACGATATTATCTGATAGTATCACATCATCTGCTTCTCCATCCTAGACCTAACAGAAGCTTGTCAATATAATGAAGTTTCTTAGTTTCTTTCTTTTCTGCAAAGTTAGGGCATGGTTCTCTGTCCAGTAAGGCTTTCACTTCTCCCTCTCTGTGATGGATAAAAGAAGTGAATAACACAAGAACTGACTCAGAGTGTCTCCTATAATCTAAACTATCTCAACAGTTATTCTGATCTCTGAACCAAACCAACAGGAAATTGGAGAAAACTTGAAAAAAACCTGAAAAAATTAAAATTCTATTTCATCAGGGACCTTCATTAAAAGTTATTAGCTGATACCCTACAAACTGTACATGCAGAAGCTCCTTGCTGGGTTTGAATTTTGGGTCCTGGGCTATCTGCTTCCTTTATTAAGCTGTTACAATCTCGAGATTTCCTCCCTGCCTCTCTCATCTTTTGAGCTGTTCTCTTTCTCTATCGAAGATGGAAATGAGGCAGAATGCTCTAGGTCCCTCTGTAGTGTTTAGGGCACAATTTTCCAGGCAATGTGTGATATAGACATGAATCACAACTCCTGTTTGGATACTGCTGTATTCAATTCCCTGGCTCTTTTCATCTGACTGAACAGGCTGCAGATTTGTTTTTAATCTAAGCAATAACCAATTTACTCCAGAGATGACTATTTGCTAACTGTTGATGCTGTTCTTATGCTCAGAATTGCAAACCCCTCGGAAAATCAGGCCAGCTTGTGTATGTGTGTACAAACCTGTTTTCAAATCTGGCTTGGATTCTCTCTTCCAGCTCAGCAAGTGACTGACATGTTCACTTTAGCACAGCTTCCTCCCAAGACAAGCCGTGGGCTGTGCCAAAGTGCTGTGAGGCATTCACTGTGTGTTCAGTCACACACTGGAGGCAGATTCTACAGCACCCTGGAGACACGGGTGAGATGAGGACAGTACAGCCATAATTCAGAGCTGCTTTGCACTTTGGTCTTGGTAGTAGGTCATATCAATATCATATTAACAGAACCAAGATGTAAATCAGACCCCGTTTTATTTACGCCCTTGTGTGATCTGAAAGAAAGTACTAAACCAGAGTAGCTTCTGTTCAGTTCAAATTTAGATATGGCTGAATTTGCAGTTCCATAACATTCACTAAAGGAGTTAATACTGAAAAATAACCATTTAAATACAGAAATGGCCATGTGATGTGATGGTTGTAATCTTGCAACACCTGTCATCAGCCAGAGAAACACTCCTTTAACTCTGATGGAGCCTCCTCATCACTTGTGCTTCCAGAGCTGACCCACAGCCTGGATCTCTGCTCTTGGAGATAGGCAGGGTGGGTTCTAGAGACTGAAGTTCTGTGCTGAGAACAGGAGTGGTTGAGGCACTGGGTGGGCTCATGATCTGACATATGAGGTGATCAGGTCTCAGCACATTAAGAAGTACTCAGTCAAGGAGAGGCTTTTGGTTTTTTTCTGCTTCTTTGCATATTTGTTGTTTGGACCCAACATTAACATGGAAGAAGAAAAAGTTATAGCTGCAAGTGGCTTTCAGTTTTAACTTTCTTGTTTAAAATACAGAGCCTGATGCAGATGAGGCTCTGCAAATAACCCTGATTTTGATAACTGACAAGAACATTTCTCATTTAATAAGTCTCCCTTCTCTTCCTATTAGTTTCTTTTCTAAGCAAAGCAGCTGGCATGACCTGGGCATGTTTTTCTTGTATTGTTGCTGTGAGACAATAACTTAGCTTAAGGGAAGAAGACAATCTACTTACTATATCATCTGGGAGTTGTTTCAGTAGGACTTGAGAAAGTAGTGTTTCTCTGAAGCTTCTCTGAAGCAGGAACATTGATCTGCTTGAGGGTAGGAAAGCTCTGCAGAGGGATCTGGACAGGCTGGATTGATGGGCTGAGGCAAATTGTATGAGGTGCAGTAAGGCAAAGTGTCAGGTCCTGCACTTGGGTCGTAGCAACCCCATGCAGTGTTACAGGCTAAGGGAAGAGTGGCTGGAAAGCTGCCCACAGAAAAGGACCAGAGGGTGTTGATCAGGAGATGACTGAGCATGAGCTGGCAGTGTGCCCAGGAGGCCAAGAAGGCCTATGGCATCCCAGCTTGGATGTGTGGCCACCAGGACCAAGGATGCAATTATTCCCCTGTACTTGGGTACTGGTGAGGAAGCACCTCAAATCCTGTGTTCAGTTCTAGGCCCCTTACTACAAAAAAGTAATTGAGGTGCTGGAGTTTGTCCAGAGAAGGGCAACAGAGCTGGTGAAGGGTCTGGAGCTCAAGCCTTATGAGAAAGGGCTGAAGGAGCTGAGATCATTTAGCCTGAAAAAAAAACCCCTCAGAGTAGACCCTATCACTCTCTACAACTACCCGAAAGGAGGTTTTAGTGAGGTGGGGGTCGGTATCTTGTTCTAGGTAACAAGTGACAAGAGGAAGAGGCCTCAAGTTGTGTCAAGGGAGATTTAGAATAGATATTAGGAAAAACATCCTCACAGAAAAGGTTGTCAACCATTCAAAAAATGTGTCGTTATGGCACTCGAGGGCATGGTTTAGTGGTGAACAGGACAGGATGCTAGGTTGATGGCTGAACCATCCAACCTTAATGATTCTATAAGATTTGGGAGATTAAAGAACTGAACTGAGAGTTATGTGCCCAGGGGACAAAGGCTCTTGTCCTCTGGTGTCATGTGTGGCCTCCATCTCTGTATCTTCTTCCCCAGTCAGAGTGGAGATATTCCTGCTGCAGAGGACAGGGCAATGGAGAACTGTGGAGAAGGGCAGCAGAAGGCAAGGGCCCCTAAATACTGAGCGTGGTGCTCTGCTAATAGGCATGCGTGACTGCTAATACGTGGTCCCATCTAGCAGAGGTTGAAAGCTACCTGACCCAGCTCCAGCCTAATGCTCTGATGTGTCCTAAATACAGGAGTCTGCATAATTCAAGTGAAGAGGTAAATGGAGGTTACACAAGGTCTGCAGAGTGCAGTGGGCAGGGGCCCAGCTGGGGTCAGGTGGTTTGCAGCCCTCCAGCAGCAATACATCATTTGAAATAACAAAACTTGCAAAGAACAAATAGCATTACAGCATTTTCTGGAGGGAAATGGAACTGCTGTACTGCCAGAGGCAAGCATTTTGGGGACATGGTTTAAGGTAGCAAGGTCTGGCCATACATTAAGACAAGCCTGGGACTGTGTTTTTCATATCAAAGCTACTGTGTTTTTTCACAGTAGCAGTGCTTTTGCAGAAAACATTTTCAGGTGATTTACAGAACTACTGCAGTCATCATAAATACACAAGCAGTGTGAGCCCAGTAACTGGAGTATGCCAGACCTCAGTTACCTGACAGTAGAGAGGCTCTTACTCATACCGTGGCAGCTCAGTGTCATCAGACACAGGGAAGATGCATCTTACTCTTGCTCCACAAGAAACTGCCACTAGACTCAAAAGAGAATTTTAGTTTAATGAATCTGTCATGTCCTTGTACAGGAACAAGCGAACACCACTCATTTTCCTTGCAGTGCTTGATTAAAACAGGAATTTAGTTGCTCTGAGTTACTAGAGATGTGTATCTTCACTGCACAGCAGCTGTAAATGAACTGTAAATATGCCAGGCATGGATAGTTTCCTCAGTACCTGAAAACATAATTTCTGTAGCAGCATAGCTCTACAGCTGACCTAATAAATACTGGTGCTGAGCATGGCTAATTATCTCCATTGCAGCACTGCCCTGGCATGGCAGTTCCCACTCCAGAATTAGCTTAGCTGAGTTGTGTTTGAGTGTCTGCACTGTCCTTCACGGTATGGTGAAAACAGGCCCTGCTCAGTGCTTGGTAGAGGAGCATCACATGCATGCCCTGGACTGCAGTATTACTCTGCTCTAAATGAATGAGGAAGTGCTGGGCTCCAGAGCAACAAAGTCACTTAATAGCTCCTCTTAAAAGTTTATCTTTGACTTGGGTAAGTTTTGGTCATCTTGGACCTAATTTTGGAACAGCAAGCCTTTGTCTCTTCTGAAATCAGTGCTTGATAATATATGGTAACTGAGCAAAACATAGACTAGCATGCTCTGAGTTCCTTTTTTTTTTTCTATAAAGCAGATACCAGTGGTAGATAGATAGTTACTAAATGGTGCTCCTCTGACCTATGGGGGAACAGACCCCCATCCCTATGTTTTTGCCTAAAACCAAAATAATAAGTAGATGTGATGTAAAAAGGTGTGTGGAAAATAAGTGGGACTCTCTTGCTTCAGATTTTGAAGATCAAATAAGACAAGTGAATTGATAAAACTGGATCAGTGTCAGGTATTTGAGTGAGTGGACAGATAAATAATTACATATCCTGTAGCAGCTGGGGTTTTGCAGGTTCAGGTCCAGTGATATCTTACTAAAGGTTAGTGCCTTACGTGGATTAGATGAGCTCCTTTGCTGTAGACCTACTACCAGCCAGCTGTATAAACACAGTAGCCACTTCTCTTGTTCTATGAGGAGTCTCAATTTGTTTGTCTCTAGATAATTTCAAAATCACTCTTGTTCTTGAGAGGAACTGGGGAGATGGGGGATATACCCTAGACCAAGATCATGTTTTCTTTTCCACTAATGCTTCCCAATGTGGCTTTTCTCTTATTGTAGTACTGGATCAATGAATACACTTCCACCCTGGGGATCGGTGTCTTCCACTCTGGCATTGAGATCTACGGCAGAGGTATGAAGTATTTCCTTTTCACCACCTGCAGAACATGGGGACAACTGTATGCCTAGTCTGATATGGAAAAGCACCCCAAAATTACAGCTTTTGCCAAGGAATGTTTTGCAGAATTAAACGCTCAGCCAGTTCTCTTTTTAGAGTTCGTTGTAGAGTCCAGGAGAAACTCGTGCAGTTATGTCATGAACCAAATATAGCCCTTCTTATTTTCAGCCTGTAACTATAGGCTCCAGGTGTGTAGCAGGATAGCAGATAGGAGGAGCAATGTTGGAAAACCATTCCAAAAGTAGTGAAGGAGTGGGATAGAGAATGGAAGAAATGAAGGAGGGGGAAGAGGTGGATCAGTGGTGTTTTAATAACTGTGTATGTGTTTGTGCTAATTTCATGTCAGGGTAAACCTGTTTTCCAATAATTCTTTAATGAATTCCTGTGGTCTAGAAGTCTTGGAGTCTGGGTTTCCAGATTTTGGAAACTGTTCATTTGAAACAGCACAGTTACAGAGAAAAGAAAATGGCTTGTAAGACTTTAGAAATTGTCCGGATGTGGCTAAAAGCTGATTAGAGCCACCCATTGCAAAAGGGACAGTTGAGGGATCTGGGAAAACAGCTGTAGTGCAGCGAAGGATGGACTAGCAACACAGACTTTGTTTCCTTCTTCAGCATTAAATGGGAATGACTTGCCCTACTCAGTCACAGTAGTAGTAAGGGCCATGCAGTAGACAAAATCCCTGGGGTGCCATTTCCATCTCAAGCACAAAGGCTTTCACAGGCTTTGTGAGATGGACTCTGTGACACCATGGGGACCTCAGGCTGTGTTTCACAGGCCATGTAAGGTGGCCTGTATGACATGGAGGGACTCCCTGGCTTGACACATCTGCTGAGGCAGCAAATTGCAATCAGCCTGGCTTTCTGCAAAGACTTCCCACTCCCTGCCTGTAAATCCCTCTCCGAGATTTAATCACTCCATACTCTAGAAAAGACTTCTTCCAGCTCGGTAGCACCACTGGCAGCCTCTCATAGTTTATGCAGATGCCTTCAGTGTAGAGCTTTCCACTGAGAGGAAGTCACTTGGATGGGCACAGAGGGAAATTTGCAGAGTTTTCCTGATGCTGTGGGAAAGCAGTAGTGTTAGCATGGAGGGAGGCTGCGAGGGCATCCTCAGTCCAATGGTTAACCAGAGACTGAAAATGGCTTTCAGAGTCTGGCTGAAACGTATTTTGGCAATAGCTCAGCCCCTGGTACTGATGTTGAGCCATGCAGACAGCTGCCATAGACTTTTTCCTGACATGGCACTAATTCAATTACTCACAGTCTGTTTCTTTCCTTGTCAGAGTTTGCCTATGGAGGGCATCCCTACCCTTTCAGTGGGATTTTCGAGATCACACCTGGCAGTGCGGTAGAACTTGGCGAGACCTTTAAATTCAAGTAAGGGCCCTTTTATACGTCTTCTCCTCTGCCCCTGGTAGCCATCAATATAGGAGAAGCAGGGCAGTTCTGTCCTCTGGGTCCCCCTTTCACTCTCCTCGTCAGTGCCCTCACTGCAACCTTTACATGATCCTGATTCAAAGGCGGCCCTGCAGGGATTTTGAAAGTAGATAAAAGAGCATGTACACAAAACAGGAAACAGTGCTGAATTGTGTTTGTCAGGGTTTAAAAGCATACTTACAAATGAGTGCAATTCTCTTTTCCCATTTTTTTCATTTTCTGTTCTCCCAGTTTCACCTGTTACACAGAGCCAATGCACAGGGGGAAAAATAAAACTTCTCTTTTTATGAGTACCACCTATTTGTGGATACTTCAGAGAGTACCTGAAGTCATCTCCTGTGTTTATTGCTGCTCTGTCACAAGAAACAGCCTGGCTTCTAGAGGAGTGTGGGAGGATGCTGCATTCATGTGTTGTTCAAGGTGCTCGGACTGCGGGACTGTGGGTCAAGGAAATGCCCGTGGCAGGTGGGGCTTGACCTTCCCAGATCATCAGTTGATGTTGAGGGTTGTTGGAGACTTTTAGAACAAGTGCTGTATTTTACAGCAAGTGAATACTGGGAGAAGCAATAGGTTTCTACATGTTGTCAGTCTGCTCCTTCCTGGTCCACCCCATGGGAAGCCTCTCAATTGTGAAATAAAGCATCTCCTCTGTCATAATGGAAATTTCTGTTGTGGGATGATGGGCAGAGTGGGAGCAGACTCCCAAAGCTGAGACATCCCCGGTGGTGAGTAGGAAGTTCTCAGGGCTGTTGCCTGTACAGTAACCTGCTTTGTGGAAAACCTGGGGATATTATTGTGCCATTCTGTTAGTGAGAGTCTCTGACAGCCTCAGATATGCATGTCCGTAATATTTTAAGCCTGTCTTTCTTGCTAATGTCTGATCACTTCCTTCTCCCTGGTATGTATCACGCTGTTCACTGTATTTTTTACACATTTCCTGTTGTGTGTTTTGTTTCTCACTAGAGAATCCATTGCCTTGGGTACCACAGACTTCACAGAAGAAGATGTAGATAAGATTATGGAAGAGCTGGGCAAGGAGTACAAAGGAAATGCATACCACTTGATGCACAAGAACTGTAATCACTTTTCTGCTGCTCTGGCTGAGGTAGGCACAGATGGTGTTTTTAAATTTATTTTTTACTGCTTCACATCTGTAGTAGTGCTCACAGAGAGGGAACTGGGGTTAGCACAGCCTGCCAGGTGACAGCCCACAGCCAAATCTCCTGTCTCTCTCCGTAATGTTTTTGGAAGCCTTTTGCTGTTGATGGGATCAGGAGGTGGAGATGTGGCAGGTTTATCATATATTTGGTCTAAACTGTGTGGGAAATTAGGAATGCCCGTAACTTGGTTCACTGAACAGGCATTGAGCAGGAATTGGAAGGACGGACCTGGTTAGTATGCAAATGTGTATCATTTTAATAAAAAACATAAATAGCTGTACATGATGAGCAAAGGCATACAAATGATTTATCAGTGTTCTGAAAACAAAAATTTGCAGTATTCAGGAAGTAGGTGTTTTTTTCCTCATTTAATGTACACCATCCAAAATCTGTTTAAAAAGAGAGTTGATATTCTCATAGACATCTTTGGTCCTTATTCATTTCCATGTTCTCAAAACCACTGTTAATTGTAACAGAGCTCTTATTTCTCTTCAGAGAAAGCTGAAACACAGAGAAACAAATTTATCCCAGCTATCTGCTTATTTGGGTTATCTGGTTTTTGATTCCCAAAGTTCTGATTACTTTGGGGCAAAGCTGCTTTCCTCCTCACCCCCTAGACGAGATGTTTAAATTGCATTTCAATTAATGTGACAGTATTCAGCATTCATGTAAATCTGAATTCCAAACCTTGACCCAGTGCCAGAAAAACACGAGAAAAGCAAAAGATGGAGGTGACCTTCCACAAAAACTGGTTTTGTGCTTTCGATAATTGTTTTACAGCAAACACAATGAGAGGATATAATTCATCACAATAGGTTATGACTGCTGTAACAGTGAACTTTCATTTCTCCTTCTGGAGTTTCTCGTTCTCATTCATTACACATCATTGCCTTTCTTCATCGTATGGGGCAAAAGTCCTATGCCAATAACTTCTTTTGCCACAAGTGTCCATTCATCTCCAAACAAGTCCATCATGGATCCACAATGAGACGTGTAGAAAAAATACTATTATGATTTCATAAGCAATTCCCTAGTGAATCTGAGAACCAGCAATTAATTTAGAAGGGGCCTGCTTAGGCTCTTAGGTACATGAATTCTCTATTGGTTTCATCCTTACTAATTATATATAGATAAAATGACTGAGTCCTTTCTGTAAATGTTAACAAATGAAAACAAACAGGAAGGAATTGAATTGGTACAGAGAATGAAGTTGCAAGCAGTACAGAGCAAATCAATGTTAGCTACACTACTAATTAGGAGTCAAATAATCAAATTGCTAGAACAGAAAATGGAAACTTTAAAAATTTTGAAGGAAACCCAGGAGGCAGCTATGTGAGTATTAGGAAAAAATAAATAAAACACTTTACCTGCAGCAGTGAAATAAAGTCATTGCTTATTATGTATTTTGATAGGTAAAACTTCCTCGTGAGAGGAGGACGAGGGGCAGGCACTGATCTCTTCTATGTGTTGACCAGTGACAGAACCCGAGGGAATGGACTGAAGTTGTGTCAGGGGAGGTTTAGGTTGGACATTAGAAAAAGGCTCTTCACCCAGAAGGTGGTTGGGCACTGGAACAGGCTCCCAGGGAAGTGGTCACATAATGAAGCCTGACAGAGTCAAAGAAGCATTTGGATGATACTCTTGGGCACATGGTGTGACCCTTGGGGATGTTCCTGTGCAGGGCTAAGAGTTGTACTTGATGATCCTTGTGGGTCCCTTCCAACTCAGCATATTCTGTGATTCTGTGTCCAAGTCATAAGCTCAAAGCCACTCTTCCTTGATTCTAATGCTACATATCAGTGAATCCCTCACTGCCCCTTCCTTGTCCAGCCTTCCAGAAAAAAGTCAAATAAGAGATCTTACAAAAGAACTAGTAGGGTATTTTAAATCTTGCTTTCAATATGCCTTCACTGAGCATCTTTATAGGAGTGAAATTTAGGGTTAAGTTTTCCTGCAAGAGCTTTCTTGGTGAATTCTGAGTGCTCATTCATTGCTCTGTAATTTGTCTAGATAATAAAACAAAATCTTGAATGGCTAGTTCTGACACTTCTGCTCCCAGGAGCAGAATTTACTCAGGATTTACGTCAGTTTAAATAAACCCTCCATAGGCAAGCAGGATTTTTTGTTGCTGTTGCTCTTCATATATGTCTGTATTTATCAACCCTCTCTAAAGCATTACAAATGCAAACCTAGAGGAGCTGAAGAGCAGGCCCAGGAGCAGAATGTCCTGGATAGTCTCTAGCATGGGGATACAGAAAATGGGAGCTGAAATTTCAATAAAAATTGCTGGTGGTAAGGCACTAAGCAAAAGTCCTAGCCCCTCAGTGTGCCTCAGTCAGCATGAGGAATGCATGTGACTGCCTTACAATAGATGTCTCCATCCACTCTGGTAAACACAGTAATGTGGCAATCACTGTTTCAGAGCTGAGTGAGAAGTAGCACAGCTTTTCTTGGAGCACAGCTTTTCTTGGGATACTTTTGACCTCTTCCAGGAAAGACTACTTGAAATCTGCTGAAACAGAACCTGCTGAAACTGAAAGCAATGAAAGTTTCTATACTTATTTCTCAACATCTGAATGCTTGCTTAACTTTACAGCTTAAGTGTTGTGTTGTTTTTTTTTTTGTTCTTCTTGTTGTGGTTTTCATTAAAACTAAACAAAACAAAAACCAACCCATTGGGAATTTCCAGTCCCTTCCACGTACAGCTATAAGATGCAGCCTCACAGTCAGCAGAGCATGCTGGCCAGATGATGATTGGCTCACAAGCCTGTGTAGATATGTCACCACAGAGGGCAGAAAACAGAAATTATATTTGTGCTTTAAAATCAATTGTGAGATGAGTCTTTTAGTGCCTGTATTGCAATTTTCTTCAGACTCTTCACCTGTGAAGTAGTAATAGTAATAATAATCATCATTATAATCTATTTATGCATAAACATGTTATGTGGCAGTTAAAGACAGTAAAGTGGAAAAAGCATACAAAGGATTAAAAGAAAAGGTTCCAAAATTTTACTAAACAGAATAAAATTTTGTACTGGAACTGGGATTTAATTCTATCCACAAATACACTTACTTACAATCCTTGGCTGCTTCTTGGTCTCTCTGTTGCTGTAGCCCAACTGAAAGGTGATGCTATCTGTACCACAACGCCCTTTTACTCCAGAGAGGTGTCAGGGTGGAGGATACTTTTAGTTTGAAAGCGATCCTTTAGAATTTTCTGCTTATGAGCAAAAGCAGTTGTGGACATTCAAGGAGATGGTTGTTCAGAGCCTCATGGGCAATGCCAGGCAGGTCACATACTGCTCTGTGCCTAATATCCCTACCTTGTATACTGTTATTTCCTTCCTTCAAAAAGGGCTCTCTCATTTGCCAATATTAACTATCTGTTTTATGCTTGTAGTGTTCTGTTTCAGCATGCAAAACCAGAGATAGAGCTTTATAGCCAAGTGGTGATGTATGAGTTAATGCATTTTTACACAAATCCGTCTGGAAAGCCTTGAGATTTGGTTGTAGGCTGTGTGCTAGATAGCTGTGTTCAGTAACCTTAATTTCTTCATCTGGCTGTGGGTTTCCTAATTAGTATTCATACAGATGCTGCCCCAGTGGCTGAGCCATGGGCTGACAGGATAGTACCATCTGGTCATATAGACTGAGGGCAAATGTAGCCATGTGTGCTGCTGGCCGAGGTCATGATTCTGCGGAGGGAAGGGAAAGGAGGTGTAAGGTTCCCACTCCTTCCTAGATCAGCTTCCTCAGGCTCACACTGTGACACAAGAGTTGCATCCTATTGCCAGGACCTGTAGGACAGGCTCTTTATCTGCAGAAGGACAGCTAAACCACAGGAGTCGGGTTTATTTTCAGATTTTTTTCTCTGTACCATTGTTTTCTCAGCAAATAGAACATCCATTCAGAAATCTTCCATCTACATCTGTTTATGAAAGATTTTTATGTCAAATTCCCATTTAATCTAATGATGCCTTAGGTCCACCATGATAACTGGTACCTGTAGTCTTTAACAGTTACATGCAGACTGACTGCTAATAGTTAGGGGCATGTCTGGACCTATGATCATGGCTGACATTTGGCCATGCATCTTGAAAATCCCTGAACTATAGGAAGCCTAGCAAGGGCAGATAAGCTCTCAACCACTGGGCATGCCTTTGCCCTCCTATCTACCTCTGGAAAAACTCACTTTGCAGTGCAGCCTCATTGTGAGCTGCTGTGGCATTAAATCTTTCCCTGCCATGGATCTCTTCTGAGTCTTTTGATCTTCCTGCCCACATTCACTTGTAAGCTGCGAAGGGCTTTGTTACTCTCTAATTACCACTTAGCTCTGAATTTTTCTTACTCCCTACCGCAGACTGCCAAGCATATTCATCTTGCTCAAGACTTAGTTCTCTCCCTGTTTTGCCAGTTCCCTGGGGACTTCTAATGAGCAGCATGGCTGGGTCTACTCACAAAGCAGCTCCTCTGGAAAGGAAACAGAGAATGCCCCAGTTTCACCTGCAGCAGTTCAGACTTCATCTTTTCCAATGCCATTTCATAGCAACCTTCCCAGTAAGTGATTCAGTGAACATGCTGCATGATCTTTGAGAAGTCTCTTCCTGTGGATTCTTCTTCATCACGAACTTTAGGTTATTTAAGAAGAGAAGAACAACTAGAAAGCTTAAGTGTCAGCCTAATAAGTGCCACACACCGTTTTAATTAATTGAAGGAAGTTCTGATTAAAAAATAAAGCATGGCAGAATTTCCGTGTGGATAATCATGAGAAAGAGATCAGATGCATTTTCCCAGCTTCAGTTTAAGGTCATCAGTACACACATCACTTAATACTCCTTGGCACTCTTCCTTTACCCTCACAACCTACATCAGTGTGGGAAGGATGAAGCTTGATTTAAGCAGTGACAATCTAGTCAGGGTTGCCTCAGCCACTCTGTCTCCTGCAACATGGTGTCATGATACCTGTATTTATAAATCACTTAAGGAAATTGTTTGTGGGTTAAAATGAAGAGGTTCATCAAACTGGGATTAGCAATTTGCCTACAAGAAACTTACTCCTTTCATATTGCTTATGCTGACAGTCCCCAAAATCAAGTAGCATCCACACCATACTTTGTGAAGAAATTGTCCAAGAGTGTGGGCAATCCTTTTGGAGGACTTATGCTTTCAATTTGTGCAAAGAAAAATCAATCCAGCCATCAGCAGCAGATCCCAAACTTCCCATCCTGTTCTGAACTTACATACCTTTCTGTGTTTCAGTACTCCAGTGGTGTTTCATTCTGATGAAGCTATGAATGTGTGGGGAATTCCGTTAGGACTATGTCAATATTGGATAAAACCCTTCTGTTTGATCATCTGTTTTAAGTTACTTTGTTCCAAACGATCCCCCATGTATACTTACAGCAATACATTCAAAGGGCCCTTCAAAGAAGTGCAAAATATTTATGTTCTTTATGAGTTGTCCTGGTTGATGAAAAAGGCTATTTAAACTCTGCCAAATGGAAAGAAATACTGGCTTTTGAACATTAGAAAAACAAAAAGAAAGGCTAAAATAATTAGTTCTCTCCATAATGTGAATCGTTGAATTTCCTGATTCTTTCAGAACATAAAATCAGAGAATGAACTAGGTTGGAAAAGACCTCTGAGATCATTGAGTCCAACCTTTGACCTAACACCAACCTGTCTACTAGATCATGGCAGTAAGTGCCATATCCAGTCTCTTCTTAAACACCTCCAAGGACCGTGACTCCACCACCTCCCTGGGCAGCTCATTCCAACACCCAGTCACTCTCTCTGTAAAGAACTTACTAATGTCTAATGTAAATCTCCCCTGGCACAGCTTAGTACTATGCCCTGTTGTCCTACTCCTGGTTGCCTGGGAGAAGAGACCAACCCCAACTGGATACAACCTCCTTTCAGGCAGTTGTAGAGGGTAAAAAGGTCTCCCCTGAGCCTTCTCTTCTCCAGGCTAAACAACCCCAGCTCCCTCAGCTGCTTCTCACAGGACTTGTTGCCCTTCTTTGGACATGCTCCAGCATCTCAACATCCTTCCTAAATTGAGGAGCCCAGAACTGGACACAGTTCAAGATGCAGCCTCACCAGTGCTGAATACAGGGGAAGAACCACTTCCCTGGTCCTGCTGGTCACACTGTTCCTGACACAGGCCAGGATGCCATTGGCCTCCTTGCCCACCTGGGCACACTGCTGGCTCACGTTCGGTTTCCTCTCAATCAAAACCCCCAGGTCCCTTTCTGCCTGGCTGCTCTCCGGCCTCTCTGTCCCCAGCCTGTAGCACTGCAGGGGGTTGTTGGGCCCAAAGTGCAGGACCCAGCACCTGGCCTTCTTGAGCCTCATGCCGTTGGATTTGGCCCATCTATCCAACCTGTCAGCAGAGCTCTCCTACCCTCCAGCAGATCAATATTTCCCTCAGCTTGCTATCATCTGCGAATTTGTTAATGGTGGACTTGATTTCCTCATCCAGACCATCAATAAAGATATTAAACAGGATTGGGCCCAACACTGATCCCTGGGGGACACCACTGGTGACTGGCCACCAGCTGGATACAGCACCATTCACCACCACACTCTGGGCCTGGCCATCCAGCCAGTTCTTAACCCAGTGAAGGGTGCACCTGTCCAAGCCGTGGGCTGACAGCTTTTCCAGGAGTTTGCTATGGGAGACAGGTCAAAGGCTTTGCTGAAGTCCAGGTAGACACATCCACAGCCTCCTATGCATCCAACAAGCAGCTCACCTTGCCATAAAAGGTGATCAGGTAGGTCAGGCAGGACCTGCCCCTAAATCCATGCTGGCTGGGTCTAATCCCCCATCCATCCTGTATGTGCCATGTGATTGCATTTAGGATGATCTGTTCTGTAACCTTGCTGGACACCGAGGTCAGACAGACTGACAGTCCTGTAGTTTCCTGGATCCTTCTTCTGGCCCTTCTTATGGATGGGCATCACATTGGTCAACTGAGACCTCTCTGATAAGCCAGGACCGGTGATATATAATGGAGAGCAGCTTGGCGAGCTCTTCCACCACCTCCCTCATCAATCTAAGTTGGATTCCATCTGGTCCCATAGACTTGTGTGGAGGATCTAAGTGGCTCAGCAGGTCACTAACTGCTTCTTTCTTGGTAACAGGGGACCTATTTGGCTCCCCATCCCTGTCTACTAGCTCAGGACACAGATTGTCCTGAGGATGACATATCTTATTGTTGACAACTGAGGCAAAGGTGTTAAGTACCTCAGATTTTTCCTCATCTTTGGTAACTATATTCTCCCCACGTAAAATAAATAATGGAGGTTTTGCTTGCCCCTCCTCTTGCTAATAATGCATTTATAAAAACATGGAGATGTGAGAGAGTAAAAGGACAGAATTTACAAATTGCTGTAAAGCAGATATCAAGGAAGAGGAATACATTTGTGGTTTCAGGAAAAAGCTAAACTCAAAGAAACTCCTGGACTGTATGCTCTCCTGCAAGGACTAGCAGGTCTGAGGTCCCAATCTTGTCACTGCTTTGCAAAAGCACTAGTCTCTGCAGCAGTGGGCCACAAGGATGTATGATGTGAGGCACCAAGAAAGATTTGCAGTTATACACTTTGTCACCAAAACTGTTCTTTGGGTATAGATGAGGGTAGGAGCATCCAGATACAGGGAACTGAAAAATTGCTGTCAGAGGGCTTTTTTCAGTGCAAGAGCATGACTTATGATTTCCCTGCAAGTCTGCAATACAATTTGGACTTGTGGAAGGCAGATACTAGGTGAGGCAAAAACATACTTGGCACAGCTTGTACTTCCAAACACACATAAAGATGAAAGGTTGACTAACAGGGTTCAAATACAGTTGTGTGATATGAGACTCTGAGCCCTGCTGATGTGTGGGCATATGATGAATGCATATGCCTAAGGACCTCTTCTTTAGAGGAGACAGCAGTAACTAGGGAATAAGAGGGAGGATGAAGATTTTCTGCTGTGAGGCTCTTCTCCAGTCTGGCAATATTTTTCAGAGTTGAGTGTAAGGATTGCACCATGTCACTGAATCCTGGGCTCTAAAAAATTTTTTCTGCTTAGCCCATTCAAAAATAGAATTCTTGACTTCCCACTAGAAATTTCTATGCTTCTGTAGTTTCCTAAATAAACTATGGAGCTCTGTTTTTACCAGAGTGATGACAGTTGCTACAGCACATCTCAGGAAAGGACAAACTGCCATGGGAAGGGAGAAAAACACCTTTGAATCAAAGCCATAACTGGAAGATAAGCGGAATGACTCAAGGAAACCACTCCTCCTTTCATTAATGTGATTATTGCCAAGCAACTGGAATGATCCCTATTTAAGGAAACTCTTCAGCATCTTGCTATAGGACATATTGCACGTAATTTTCAAAGAAGTGTGGCTATTGAGCACCAAGGAAGGAAGCCCCTTTTAGTCCCCAACAGCCTTACTAGTGGTGGAATAGCAATAAAGTCAATGGATCTTATGGGCCCTTTTGCCAAGATATGAAGTTGATGCTTGTCATAATTAGGAAATTAATTGAGAGGCAGTGGTTTAATTCACCTTAGAATTTGGTGATGCTGGAACCTTACCTAGGGACAGCAGTGGCAGAAGGTTTTATTCTTATGTTTTTCCTCCATCTTCTTGAAGGAGGAATTGCTCTCTTTTTTTATTTTTATCAGTAATTTATCTTAAGTACTGGAAAAGATCAAGCCCCTCCCCTCTGTACCCTGAGAAACACCTGAGTGATCTAGTATGAATTCCCCCAGAGTCAAAGAAAGCAAAATCTCTTTACAGCACTGAGGGTCCATGAAGCACAGTTAAAAATCACCACGTGCTTCCCAAATAATCTTATCTTTCTCTTATATCCAGAGAAACATATTACAAATGATCAGACCTAACTGTAAAGTTACTGTCCACATTTGATCACTCTTCAGAAGGCTCTTTAAGGTCATCTGGATTTGAGGAATTAAAAGTCCTTCAGGAAAACAGACCGGTATCTCATTATTCACCTTCCTTTTGTACCCACTGATCCTTTTCACCCCTTTATTCCTTTAAATATTAGAGGATCTCTTTCCTTATTGCTCATCATTTCTTGATCTAAATGATTAGATCCAGAGGACAAGGGTCAGAGGTGCCATCTGGGTAAATAGCTAAAATTGGAACTAATTATTAGACTTGAACTAGGATTTTTGGAGAAAACCAAGTCATTGAAAGAAGTCTTTTAGAAGGATCTGACAGTTTTAATAAAAATTTTGCTGGGATGCTTTGTGGATTCAAACAGGACTTCTAGCTGATGAGACATGCTCATTCACAAGCACTGAGAGAGAAAAGCTTGCTGAGGTGCAGGAGAGCAAACTGAACTAAAGATTTATTTGCCTTTTCTCTTATATTTCTGTGAAAGTTCTGACTATCAGTCACAAGGAGAGAGTCCCTCAGCCTCTCCTGTGGGAACTGTCCTACTTTAATTATTTACATAAACAGGGAGATAACACATTTCAGCAGGAGAAATGCTTCTTGTTTTAGAAGCTCATTTTGAAGTAGTACTGCAGAAGTTTTTAGAGAGAGAAAGTTATTTTGAAGAACTAGGGTCTTGTTCTTGGCCTGAAGTGGCCTTGAAAAAATACACCTGGAGGGTCAACCAAGTGAGCTTAGCCCACTTGACGCATTAGGAAAAGACAGTCTTCTCAGCGTTTGAGGTGGCTTAGGTCAGCCTTGGAAAATTCTTTAGCATCCTAGACGAGGGGCCAGGGATTATGGACTCTGTCACAAAAATTATTTTGCAGCCAGAGTCATAGAGTTGCAGTACTGCAGTGCTCAACCTGGGAGGTAAATAGTTTTCAGTCTCCTGAAGACAATAGCCTCAAATCAGCCTAAAAGGATGGTCTCCAATAGGAAATAGCCTAAAAATTAGCAGATAGAGTCTGCACAGTGAATCTTGCAACCTGATGATTACAGAGGACTGCAGCAGGCATCTAACACACCAGCTTATTGATGTGACATAACAATGATATGCCAGATGGGATGGAACTGCTTAGTGAAGTCACATATTTAAACCTTCTTGGGAGGCAGGGGATCTTGGAGCAATCAAGCTTGCTTGCAGACAGACCACTGGATCTAAGATGGATGCTAGGGCTTCTTTACCCCTTCCGTTGTACAATTGGTAAATATCTGTCCTACTGATAGTAGCAGAGAATGATACTGTCATTGCATATCAGTTTCGTAGAAGGAAATACACATCTCTTGTAACTGCAGTGTAGCAGGAGATATCTTTGTGAATGGCTTGACAGCTCGTGTCTGATGTATACTTCCCTGATGGTGTGGCTGTCTGTCAATATGGTTGGAGCTTTAGTAGAACAGAGGGATTGTATTTTATTAGTAGAGGGTGTGGAGCTGTGCTGAAGTGACAGGAGATGGTGGTCACTACATATTATTTTCTTTCTGGATACTCACCCGTCCTTTTTCAGCCACAGCAAAACTGATAGCTTGTGACAAACCTGCTTTCCTCAGAGAGCCTTGATTTCCAGCAAATTCTCTGAAAGAAGTCAGGTTTGCTGAATCAAGGATCAAATGAGGGCAGTTTTTAATCATCAGTTAATAATTCAAGGCTAAATCTTTTCAGGTCTATCCCCAGGCATATGTGAGTTTTCATCATAAAGTTATTAAAAACTAGGAAGCTCTCCTTAGCCTGTAAACCTATCAGAAAGGATTAAATATGAAAGAAGGGAGGTTCAGGTGACATTTGAGACAGTGAAAAGCTGAGGAAGCTTTTATAAACCAATCTTCAGCAAATCCTAAGTAGAGAAGTAATATTCATGTTTTCTTTAGTCAACAATTGCTTTTCAGTTGCCTCTGTTGCAGAGAAGTAGGCGTTTTGTTGAGTACAAACCTATGTGCAATTCTGTTAATGGCAGGGGAGACAATGCACCCAAGCAGACACAAAGACAGAAGGAAATAAAGAAACAAACAAATAGCCACAGGACAAGAAAGAACATTAGGAAAGTTTGATTTCCTAGTGCCTGCAGCAGTTGCTACTGAAGCTGGTGGAAAGACTTGCTACATTGCAGCAGCCTTTGAATGTTATTAGCTCTATGGGGAACAGGCTATGTTTGTTTTCCGGCTTTTAGCTGCCACGTATGTTTAGAAGAAGCTTATTTATAAAGACGCCCTGTATCCATATATTTATCCTCACAGTTTCAGATTTTCCCTGTTGTTTCTTCTTGTATGTAGGTACAATTTTGTCTGCATGCAGTTAATAAAATGCTATATTGCATTCCCAATGTGGTGTCTCTGTGGTAAAATGACATTTCTGCATGTCATTTGTCTGTTAGATGGGATTTATGAAGTCTTTGGGAATTCTTAGAATGAAGGCTGCTATAAAAATACAATTTTTTTCCCCATTGTTAACCTCTCTAGCCTTGCTATTGTGAAAGAGCCTTCTAGTCCAACAAAAATGATTACTAGGATAATTCTTTTAAACCCCTTTCAGCTCTTTCTTCTTTCCCCTATCTATCTTCTTGTGCAGGGGAATAATATGAGGTGGCAAGTAATTTGAAACAGAAAGCAACCCTCCATAAGTGGCACTTCATTTCAATTTTTCAAACAAGGGCTGATTTTGCCACATATACCTCTGCAGTTACTTTAGGTTTTCCCTTTAATGTGACTTATCTAGCAAAGAAAGATTAGAACTGAACATATTTTAGAAGGAAATTTGAAAAAAAAACCTTGAGCCCTCCTGGGTTGGTGTAAATGTAGGTGGTTTTATCCATCTATTTTATTTTTTCTCCTTTTTGCATCTGCCTTAGCAAACTGAAACGCTTGTTTCCTTATCTGTTACAAATAAGCACGATACCTTGGAGCTAAGTTAGTTTACATTATCTGAGGAGTTGCTGTCTAGTCACACCATTATGGACCCCTTGAGTCTGTGTGTGCAGATGCCTGAAACACATGCCTCATTTCCACAAATGAAGATGGCAAGAAAAATCCCTGTCCTTTCCACCACTGCCTGTTGATAAACAAAAACTGTCAGGAGTGTAAACGAACAGTCTGTGTGTTAATAGCTTTTTGAGACTGGTACCTTTCACTTAGGAGTCCTTCCAAAACTGTCGGACAGGAGGTCTTTCCCTGTTCCTATGAGTTCTTGTATTCTCCCTTCTTATTGTATGCCCATCTGCAGCAATCTGCTTGTCACTGATAATAGGAAACAAGGCTTGAGACTCAAACATGAGACTTTGCTGGTTAGCTGTGTGGAAAAATAGACGTTCTTGATGTCCATCCCTCTAGGCATATGGATTGGCCTCGTCATGTGCAGCATGTCCATAACACTTGAAAAGATGACCCTGCTAGGCAACAGCTGTTCTCAGCCGCTGCTCTTGAAACAGCACCTGCTAAGAGAATGCAATTCCTCTTCATGCCATCATGATAATAGGAATGAATTGCAGTTGTTAATTCATTTGGTGGGAGATTCTTTATCTTAAATGCCATTAAAAAGCCCAGACTTAATTGTACTCAGCTTTCCCCAAATGGTCACCTGTTATGAGGCCACTTACTGCCTGCCCTATCACCCTGCAGCTGTTGGCTGTACTTGTAAGTACTTGTAACCAGGACCTTCACGGTCAAAAGGGTATTGCTGTGCTCCAGTGTTGGTACATGACTAATCAGTGATGCCACTCAGAATTTAACCCCAAATATGGTTCAACAAGATGTCAAATTTGCAGCCACTCTTGTCTCTCCACTGGTGGCCTGGCCAGTGAAGCTGAAATAGTGTCATGAGTGCTGAGGTGTTATAAGCCAGATGTCTCATTTGACCCGAGCTGTCTACTCCATCATCTCTGCAGATTCCTGCATAAATGCAACTCTGTCCTTCTACCACAGATGCACAAAGATGACTTATATGTTCCAACTAGCATCATAAGGGGAGCAAGACTGTGGGTTTTAGTCCTTTCTTTCAATACTTTTTTTTTCCCTCTTTCCCGGCCAGTCTTAGGCAGACAGTACAGATGCTATCTCTTCTTTACAACATCCGAAGTCCCCGTGGAAGACCCATAAAAAGTTGCAGTGCCCTGCCTCCTGTGGAACAAAAAAAGGATTGCACAGGAGAATGGAGGCATTTCACAGTTGTTTAAAATGATTTAAAATTCCTTTGGCTGCTACCTTCCTGCCTTTGAATCAGGTTGCTACCTCTCAGAACACGGTCTCATTACTGAGCTCATTTATCCTCATCTACAGTTTCTCTGCTATATCCTTTCCTCTCTAAGTCACAGGCTATCCCTGGCTCTGCTGAATGTGTGCTGTGTGCAGACTCATCATGCCCAGTGCCATCTCATTTATTCTGTTGATCATCACAGGCTACTTATATTCCCTAGAGTAGAAATGATCATTTTTAGACAGTAACTATACAATAAATTTGTTTCAAGCAATTGAACTTAGGTGTTTTGTGAAGGCTGTATGCCCATTCTCTTCCAGAAATGTTATTTTTAGCATGTACACTATGTATAGCAGCTGCTCAGAAATGCAGAGCTAGAGGTACGTTGCCTTTGTTGCACCCAAACTCACTTATGCCTGCCAGGACTGGGCAGCTTTACTACCAGGTTAGTTTTTGCAAGGTGCCAAATGAAATATCCCTCTGTGTTTTGTTAGTGGTTTATTCTGGATGTGTCCAAGAACTAATTAAATTGAATTGCCTTACTTCTCCTTCTACATACTGGTTTTGGCTGCCCTAACGTAGCCTGCAGGCTTTGCCTGGGCAGATGTTCTCCTTTGTATCTAATGGCCTTATTCTGAAATTCTGATAGGCATCATCTATGCTATATCGTGTAGACCTTGTAGGAATCAGCTCATGCAAACATTATAATGATTCCCCTTGGGCTATAAAGCTTTTTCTCTTGAAGTGCTCTGGGGTGTGTGTTAGACTACTCATGTGCCAATAAAAGCCCTTTTCATTCTGTAAGACACACCAAGAGGAATACAGTACAGCAGCTCAAATGGATAAATGTCCCATGTGTATGTCACCTCATTTTTAGCAAGGCTGGTAAGTGGAAGAGGCAGTGGGTGGTTCAGCAGGTGTTCAGTGGTGAACTCTCCAAGCCTCAGTTTGAAGACAAGAATTAAAGTAATTAGCTCGTATTGTTTGAGGAATGTTATGTTGACTCTGCCCATCTTGATTTTCATGGATTGGAGCACTACATGGTGCTTTTGGGAGGGCTCACTTAAAAAAATCCTTAGTGCCTTGAGTTATAATTCTATGCATGACCTGAATTGCCCTAATTGCATCATCCAGCATAGCACAGAACCTATTACATTAGAGAGCTTTTTCTAAGGATCTATAACTGATCAGCTCTTTTCTTTGTTCTGAAAGGGACTGAGATAATATCTAGCATATACCCATAGACTCAAAGCCCTCTCAAAATCCAGCACATTAATAATATTGTCTTCTAGAAGGCAGGAGAACAAAGCATCTTCCATTGTTGGATGACATTTCAACCCGTGTTTCCCAGCTGCGGGGCTGTTCCCCGGCTTGGAGCAAAGCTTTATGAGAAGTGTTAAGGCCTTGCTGAGCAGGGACACCCAGCTCTTAGGACACTTAGGGGAAAGATGAGAGGTGCAGGGCAGTTTGTGCATTTTAACCAGTGACTATTCAGTGTAAAATGATATGGCTTAAGATGCTTACAGATATTTTTGCATCCCTAATTAGTTTGGATTTTATGAGTTGAAATCCTGGTATGGATTTGACAGTTGCCTAGAAATAGTACCGAAACTGTCAGGTCCCATTTCTCCCACCCGTTTGGCTTCAGCCATGCATGTCTGAACGGCTGTTTCCACAGATGCCAGCCGGGTCATTCCCAGTTCTTACAGAGTCCCAAGAAGAAGCTGCAGCTATGGGAGACTTACTTGGCTTTCTGTCACCAGGTGCCGCTCAGTGGAAGCTGCAAGTACGTGCAGGCTTCTCATAGATTTCTGCCTGAAGTGAGGACTGATCTTGGTGGGCAATCAGAAGTTGTGCTCGCTGTCCCACACAGTGGATTTCTATTTGTGATAGGAACTGGGTGCCTGTGTGGGCTGAGAATAACTCCTACCTTCAGGACCTGACAGGGAGAAAAAGATGACAACGGGCTATGATTGGCAATGAGAGTTGGACACTGTTCACAGGAGGTTTGCAAAGTTTAGGGAAGCCCTACTTGAGTTTAGATGTTCTAGGCATTGCTGCCAGTTGTCTAGTCTCTCATGTACTCCACAGGGTTTCCCATGCCAAAGACTTTTACGCCTCGGACAAGGCTCTGAGCTTATATCCCACATAGGTTTAGCCCTCCTGTGACTCTTATGTTTCCTAGCCACTTCTCTAATCAGCTACATATCAGAAAGCTCAGCTACTTCTTTATCCAATAAAGCCCTTCTGTTTGATTACCCGTTTTTAAGTTACTTTGCTCCAAACAATCCCCCATGTATACTTACAGCTGGGCATTCAAAGGGCCTTCCAAGGAATTGCAAAATATGTTCTTTAAGCTCGTGGTCCACTACAGGTATGTTAATTTTCCAAGGAGCAGGACAATTTGTGTGACGGTCAAGACCAGTAATTTCAGACTTGTAACAGTTTATCATTTATTTACAACTCCTGTCAGAGAGTTAGTACATGATCTATCACAGAGAAGTTTATCCCCTTCAAAAGACAAAACCCCACTTGTTTGGTAAGGAAGAAAAAAAAAATCTTAAACTCTAGAAATATCTGAAAAAGGATTGTGTTGATGGAAATAATGGAAGGTAATGGGATTCTGTGAGTTTATCATTCCAGTGTTTAGTTTTCAGTGGAGAATTGCCCTGAGGAGCTGCAGAAGGTATATTTTTCTGTAACTTCATAGGCAGTCGGAAAATTGGCTTGCTTGTGCTGTTTTATTTAAATTCAATTGGCTTATCCCCATGGCAGCCAGGTTTATTTGATGTTTCTCCATTAGCTAAGCACTGCTGGATGCTCCAGCACAATATGCTTTATGGCAAGGAGTGGAAAATACAGAAGCAGACTGTAGTGTTGGTGGCATTCCCTGCCACTGCCCTTTTGCTCCTATTGAACGTTGTGGTCTGCTGCGGAATACTAATGAGGCTACGCTGACAAGAGGTGACTTGACAAGCATGACTAAGGAAAGGGAAACCACTTTGGCTTCGTCATTACCCTTAAGCTCCACAAACTGCCCTTTGTTGCTTGATGGCCTGATGCCCACACATCTCCATTATTTTCTGGCTCGTCCATGCTTCACTGATTCATTCTGGATGAAGAAGCTCCTATAAACAAAAGGCGAACATCTCAGCATTGCTTCCACATTGGGAAGTGCTATTTCAGTTGCTAGGGAATCTGCTTAGAAAATAAAGCCAACTCTTAAAAATAGTATTTCTATTTCAGACCATCTTACCTTATGCCGTTCTGTTGTTTCAGCTCATTTGCCAAAGAATCACACCCTGGTTTAGTTCTTCTATTAATATCTGGGAGGAAATCTTTATTAAAACTTAAAACTCCTTCAGAACTAAACTCACATGCATGCATACATCACAAGGAGCCTAAACTGAGTCACTTTCTATGTTGGCAATATGTTGCTTAAGTTCCTGGAGAGGAAGGAAGAGAAATGCTACAAAATCTAGAGGCAACTGTACTGCAATTTGTGACTTTGACTTAGGGTCAAAGTAGTGTTAGTGTATGGCAAAGTGTTTGAGTAGAACGCATTGAATACAGTTTTAAAAATTCAACAGTATTCTTGTGAAAATGGTCAGATATGTCTGGTGAAAAAATGAAATGGATCAGCAAATTTTCTATGAATGAGTCTTAAGCCCATACGGAGAAGTCATCCACTTCAAGGCTCAGGCAATAGCTCTAGCAATGGGAACAAGGGAATATAGATGGAAATAAAAGTTGCTAATAAAGTAATTGTCCTCAGATTAAAAATTTCAAAAATACAGATTCATATAGCTGTATCCGAGGTTAAGTAGAATGCAGCACCGGTAAGAACTGAAATAAAAGTCCTTGGAGTGTATTAGGCAAAGAACAATCTATGCTTGCAAGTAATTTTAGCAGCTAAATGGCTCTGCTCTTTGATACATAATGATAATGTCTTCAATTTCACACATTGATTTTTAAATAATGCATGTCAAAATAAAGTGAGTTCCACAGTCAAATTATCATAGTCACAGGTTTGTTGCCTTCTCTACACCACATTGGAAACTCCATGCTGCTGGAGCAAGCAATTCCCTTATGCTCAAGGTGACTGTTGGAGAGGGGCTTAGAACTTTCTGACCAGGTCTTACACATGAAAAACCAGCTGCTCATCAGCCATAACAACTGTAATGTGGCACAGCCCATCCCCTAGAAGACGTTTCAGTCATTCTACCTGAAAACTTCTTGAAACCTCTAAGCACTACATTTTCCTTGCCAATAGAATCATAGAATACGCTGAGTTTGAAAGGACCCATCAGGATCACCAAGTCCAACTCCTGGCCCTGCACAGGACTCCCCAAGAATCCCACCATGTGCCCGAGAGCATTGTCCAAATGTTTCTCGAACTCAGATAGGCTTGATGCTGTGACTACTTCCCTGGGATTCCAGTGTCCAACCACCCTGATTTGGATAAGCTTTTTCCTGATATCCAACCTAAACATCCCATGACTCACTGTTTCCTTGAGTCCTATCACTGGTCACAAGAGCAAAGAGATCTGTACCTGCCATCTGAGGATGCTGAAGACTGCAATATGACTCCCCTCAGTTTCCTTTCCTCCAGGGTGAACAAGCCAAGTGACCTCAGCCGCTCTTTATAAGACTTCCCCACCTGACTGTTCACCATCATCCTTGCCCTCCTTTGGACAATCTGTAATAGCTTAATATTTTTCTTACATTGTGGTGCCCAAAACTGCCACAATATTCAAGGTGAGGCTGCCCCAGTGCAGAACAGAGTGTGACAATCCCTTCCCTTGACCACCTGGTGATGCTTTGCCTGATGCCCCTCAGGACATGGCTGGCTCTCCTGGCTGCCAGGGCACTGCTGACTCATATTGAACTTGCCATTGACCAGGATCCTCAGGTCCCTTTCCGTGGCACTGCTCTCCAGCCTCTTGTTCCCCAGTCCGTACATGCAAACAGTTGTTGCCGTGTCCCAGGCGCAGAATCCAGCATTTGCCCTTTTTAAACTTATGATTATTTCTCACCAATTAAACTCCTTAGTGGACTACAGACAATCACCCTCTCAGTTTTTGCAGTAATTAGTATTAAATTTAGTGTAGTTTTAGTCCGAAAGAGTGTGGGAGGAAGAGCAAAAGAATTTAATATTGGCAAAAGGTGCTGTATGGACAGCCCTGGAACCACTAATCCATGTAAATTATGGGATAAGATCTGCAGGAGTGGAGTTTTTTCTCTGTCTCTCTTGCTCCATGAGAGAGAACAAAGGAAGGGAAGGAGAATTTGTGTATTATGACTACTGATCTTGCCACAGGCTTCAGCCTCTAGTATACTGTTGTAGGGCCACACAGGCAGTATATTTACCAAAGACAAGCTCTTGAGGCATGCCTCCTGATCTATTCCACATGGCTCTTCTGTGTCTGGTAAGGGATATGACAAAACGTAAAGGGAAACATTCTTCACGTGGTCTAAGCCAGACACAGCTATTAAAATCTGGCACCTGTATATATGTGTGGACAACTGCTACAAAAAACAGGGTCTGCTGCACACAGCAGGTTATTTAATTGTGCTGAGTCTGATATAAAAGCAATATCTGTGCTAGCAGAGTGTAAGTCAAACCAATGCCAGGAACAGGCCTATTGGGAACGCAGTATTTTTTGTTTGTTGCTTTTTCCCCCATATTTATGAAATATCATATGAGGATAAATTAACGTGTGGTGTGCTAGGATAGGAAAAGGTCCTCCAGATACTGTAATTTTACTGATCCAGTTTGTCAGCCCAAGGAAGCAAAGGGAAAAGCAAGAATATCTTCTCAGGTATCTCTATCCACCTAGTCAGACTCAGTTTCTGGGCTCCTCAGGGTCTAACTGGCAACAGCCTAAATATTTTTCCAAACTTTTTTGAGCTACATTGAAAATGAATGTCATACTCTTGGTTAAGAAGTACCAGCAGGCCGGTCCTTTTTACCCATGGACTGCCGGGAGAACACAGTCACCAAAGCCATTGAGGGCCATGAACTGTTTTCCCTGATCTCTGCTATGGTGCTGACAAGGGCTATGGCTGGCAGGGCTCCCTCTGCATGTTGAGCAGTTAAAGCTGCTTCTAACATCAGAAGATGCTTCTTTCTCTTCCCAGCAGTGGTGGTGAGGATGGGGATGACATTGCTTCTACACACGTGCTTTGGTACTATTTAACCATGCTCCTTTTTGGTTTGCTCCACAGATATTATGTGGGAAAGAGATACCCCGCTGGGTGAACCGCCTGGCCTACTTCAGCTCATGCATCCCCTTCCTCCAGAGCTGCCTCCCCAAGGAATGGCTGACCCCAGCAGCCCTGCAGAGCCACATCAGCCTCGGCCTTCACAAGGAGGAGCAAGGGGACACAACGGATGAGGAGTCACCTTCCACTTCTGCAGCCCCCTCGGCATCAGGCACATCACGAACCTGTAGACATACCCGGGTCTAAAATGTGCTCTCTTGTTCTATTTATTTTTCACACCCTTTCGCACACATTGATTTCTCTATTCAATGAACGACACAGGGGAGGGAAGACCCTTTCTATTTCAGTCCCTTTTCCAAGGGCTGCCACTACAGTTGCTTGACAAACTGTCTGTGAACACCAACATGGAACTGAATAACGTGGCGACTGAACGGGATGCTTCTCCCAAGGCATCCATTCTCCTTGATCCACAGAGAACTGCTAACTCTCTCGGGCATGAGAGCATGCGTACAGGCAGAGGGCACATATTGTGATGTTCCTTCTCTGGAACTGTTTTATCTTTTTATCTCTTTCCCCACCCATGTAAGCCCAGCAATCTCTGAGAAGAGATTTTGGCTGGGTTTCCCCTTACCCTATGACAAATCTCCTGCCCACACCCAGTGAAGGAACTAGAGCTAGAACTCAACCTTATCATCTCTTAGACCAGCAACAAACTCCAGTCAGCCCCGTCCCTTTTGTAATTATCAGGTTTCTAACTCATGTGAAGGACAAATGAAAGGTGCTCCTGTTCTACAACCACCAATTTTCAGTACTCAAATTTAAGAGCTCAAATGACTGTCCTGCTCTTGAAAATAACAAAAAAAGAACCTAGAAAATGAATGTGTTGCTGTGGATTTTCTTTTGGGTCAAAAAGAGGATGGGGCTGTGGTGGTTAGCAGCAGCTGCTAAGTACATGCAGAGATAACCGTTGGTCATATTTGTGCTTTCTGTCACAGGGCGCTCTAAGTTCTCCTAATTCTAGGTAATGTGCCTGGTTTCCATTTTTTTTTTTTTTTTTGCCAGAGTCTCTGGGGAATCTGTCTCCTAGTTGACATCTGATGGCTGTATTTGGGGAAATGGCCCTTCTGAGCACAAGGCAAAGGAGACTAAAACTGTTGGAAGGGTCGGTATTTCCTTGAGATTTTTCACCTACACTCACAGACCTAAAACATGGCTTCAGAGCCATCCTTCTCTGGCCTTTTTTCAAGCCAACCCAAAAAGGTAAAAAGTAAGTGATGAACCCAAAAGATGTCAGCCTATTCCTTTCTCCTCCCTTTTTGGAGGTGGAGGGGGAAACTTAGGGCTACATCTGGAAAGCACCCTTCCAATACATGGGCCACCATGATGCCTTCCATTGTGTGCACTATTTCAGTGGCATGAAAAATGGGCACAGCTGGCTCACTGGCCTCTCTGGGCTGGCTCCTAAGGAGAATCTGGTCTTTGGATGCATTTATGCTAATTCTGACAGCTGATGAGAAAGCAGAGGAGGAGGAAAGGATAAGTACAACAACCCTTCCACTCATTTACCTCACTAGGAACTCTAGACAGGAGGCGTAGGAAAGAACCAAAGGGGTCCTCTCTCCCTTACAACTGCTCTTGCCTACAGGAGAATGAAAAAAGAAGAGCCACTGTGTTGAGAGGGGTTGCCATTTTAGAAATGCTGTGCTCAGCAGCTACTGCTAAGTCAGGACTTCCATCTTCCACCCAGAAAGAACTACGGGCCCCGTTTTTTTTTTGTCACAATAACATGCTAAGTCCAAACAGCTGTTTCTTTAGCTCAGGTATATAGAAGGGTGTACTTTCAGGGCTGAAGGTCTTGGCTATGATGTACATCATGTTTGAACAGACCGAGCTTAATGGTTTGTAACATGCGCGCACCCTTAGCGAAGCAGGAGGCTCTGGAGAGATCTATTGGATGGAAATGTAACACAGGATGGCCTCATGCCGCTGCCTCCTGAAGTGATGCATATCTGGGCAACAAAACCTTTAGAACATGTCTCTCCTTTTCATCCTCTGTACAAATTGCTGCAAGTTCTATACTGAACTAAAGTCACATTCCTTATTAACCTTGGCTGCTCACAGCCAATGCTGCATTGTGAGCAATTCTGCAGCTCCTAGTAACCAGTCCAACACCAATCTTGATTACTCTGTCTTCTCCAGGGGTATTTAATAATATTTCCATCCTGATCTTCATGCTACTGCCCATAAACCTTGTTACAGAACGTACTGTTTCAATCTGTTCTCCTGCAGTACTGGTCATTGCAGCCTAAACCAGCAGAGCAAGCTTCATTTATCAGAAGTTCCCAGGGTTTCTGCCAATAGCCAGCAGCACATTATGTGCAGTGAATTCTAAAGGTCCTTCTCTGGGAGAAAGTGAGAAAAGGTTTTCCCAGAGACTTTGTCTAGGCCAGGGAAACTGCAGTCAGAAACACCTAGTTCTGTTGTGACAAAAGTCAGCCAGACATCACCCTTGTGTTCCTGCTCTGCACCTGAGCTCCAGGTAAAGCATCATGTATACATACATCTGGGAGAGAACTAGGGGTCCAGAGGTGTATTTCACACAGAAAACCCTCTCACAGCATTTCACAAAGTAAAAAAATGCTTAACTGGCTGTATGGTAACCTGAGCAAGAAAACTGCATTCAGCCTTCTTGGGGACATGAATATGTGCTTGAAGTATTTGGAACAACACTCGGGTAGAGCTGTGAATGTCATAAAAACCCCAGATGTTTGCTTATTTTTATGTTTATCTGTCTGTTTATGATAGTAAGGGTCACATCAAGGACGAGTCAAACCTCTGTTGTAAATCAAAAGCAGAATATATTTCAATCTTCAAAAGTTTCTTCCCACCCCTCTCTTTTCAAGGTGATCAATCAATCAACAATGACAAAAACAAAGGGACACTGTGGAAATAAAATATATATTGATGATAGTTATACCTCTGTAATTTAACAGCATTTTAGATTATTAAACATGAAGACATTTTTAAATCCTACTGTTCCCATTATTACAAAGGTATTGTTGTTATTATATAATTATATCATATTTGTATTTAGGGCCACATTTGCTTTTTCTTGTTGCTTTCTCTGCATAACACCATGGGAGAATTTTAGATACCAACAGTTATCATTGGAAACAAAAGAACAGCCTATGAATCTTAACAAGATGGCACTGGAAAAAACTCTTAACCCTTCTCTTTACTGCCACGACTTTTTGTGCCCTTTTAAGAGTTGGAATGAGAGGGCACCAATTCTGACTATGGGCATCAGCAGCTCTGGGTTTTGTCTCTAGGAATGACCTAATAGTATCCAGATGGGACTGTTAAACTGAAGGCGAGGTTAGTCTAACACTGGAATATTAGAGCTACAAACCCAACAGTTTCTAGGGAAAGTAAGAGAGGAGGGAAGTAAGTAATAACCTCATTTCTCAGCATGTCTTTATAGTAACACTTTTCTTAATTTCAGGAGATTATTTTTACTGATTTCTTTTGGGTCAGTTGCCTTCTTCTTCCCAAGTCTACTTGAGGTCTATATCTCTCAAACTCTTAGGAAGTTTTAGAAGGAACAGGTGTGCTTTCAGAGCCCGAGCTTGTTCCCAGCACTGAACCTGTTCTCTGTGATGAGTTCATCCCAGGCTCAGCACAACATGGAGATGGACATAGATCTATTCTCTCGCTCTCATTGTTGCCAGCAGACAGTTTTCATCTCTGGAATTCAGACCCATGTTGCCTTTGTGTTATGAAGTACTCAAGAAGAAGTAATTTCCTGCCATGTTATTTTTTATACTTAGGTTCTGGTTTTTTGTCTCTAGGCTGGTAAGGCTCTCAGAACAAGTTAGTGGACATGGGATTGCAATGATATTAGCTTATCTTCTCAATACATGTGTTTGATTTTCTTCTCATTTTATATATATGTGCAGGCTTTTTGCCATGTTAAGAAAGCTTCAGTATTTCCACCAACTCCTTGATTTGATTAATGGAGAAGACCAAAGGAAGTGATTGGAGGTATTTAATTTTCAAACGTTCTTAAATTACTCTTTGAGTTGAGGCAGCAGGTGCACTGTTCCACTTTGTCCCTGCTCTGCTTACCATCAGGCAACGACTTGGACTGTGAAAAGGCTGTGTGCTGTGACAACAAGTGCGTGAAACAGGAGCTGTCATTGCCGTACCTCCATTCTGCCATTGCCACGGGCTACCAAGCCCTGGCAGGACCTGTGGCCGCAGTAACACATGGAAACATTGCAGCCTATGCCTGGAGAACGTGCGCTCCTGCCTCCCACAGGTCAGCGCTCCGCCAATGCCAGTGCGGCTGCTGCCGAGGCGTCTGAGCGGATGGCACGGCACATTCAGCTCCTAGCAGGCTCTAAACCTCAGAGTAAGGCGGTCGCTTAACGCCGCTGTAGCCAACTCCACTTTGAAAAGGCTATGAAAGGCTTTTTGGTTCGCTTTGACGTGATAACGGCTAATAATGCGGGAAAAAACAAGAGTCATCACAGCAACCTTTTTCCTTAAGAAACCAGCCTACAGAATGACCGATACGGCTGGTGGCTCGGGGTCCCCATCCGCTTTAACCACTGAGCTCTCATGGGGAGGGCCCGGGTGCGTGAGGAGGGGCAGAGGGCTCACCCTCGGCCGCGCCCTGCCCCGCACACCGCGGGGCGGGACCCCCCGGCCCGGCCCGGCCCGG
>VXBA01002392.1:1560326-1638446 GCA_013399895.1 Serilophus lunatus | reverse complement strand
AGCCCGAGGGCGCTCAGGGACAGGGCTGTGATACATACCCCTAAAGGTATTCCGAGCGGCAGCTGGGGAGGCGGCATCTTGGTGGAGTTTTGGTTGTCTGTTCAATTGTCAATTTAATTTGAAACATTGCTTTTTTTTTTTTTTCTCTCTCCTCCTTTAGCTTTTCAAAGGGTTTTAAACTGGAGTGACACTGTTGGTCTGGTAATTTGTGCATCTAAGTAAATGGAAAGAATTTGAAATGAGAGGGTGGGTTACAGTTGTGCTCAAAGTGGTAAGTGAGGCATAACTTTTTAGAGTAGTCAAGGTTAGAAAAAATAATGTCAAAAGAATAAAACAAAATCGTAAGGCTCTTAACACACAATATAACTAGTGCCTATTAGATGCACTTCCCTGTCCTAAGTGTATGTGTTCATTAAAGGAAAAGTGAAACAATTCAGATGTGGTTATGGCTAAAAACGAAGAAAGGAAGACAAAAGCAGCCCCAAGGCCAGTGTGGTTTCTCTTTATGCAATTCATGTCTCATTTCCCACATATACAATCGGTTTGCAAAAGGTGAGCAAATTTTGAGGTGGATAAAGAATAGGGCAAAGGATAATTCCAGAACTTTTTCATGCTACTAGAGAAATTAACGTTACCTTCCTCAAATACTCAGCAGCATGCCTTAGGAAAATAGAGTGGTCCAGAGAAGGACAGTACCACTTGTTAACATAAGTTTAAGGCCATTTAGTTTAAAGGGGTATTACACAGATTCTGGAGTAAGAGGTTTCAGTGGAAATTATTAATGCAGTTGAATACACTAAAGTATCTCTTCTCAAACTGTGAGTTAAGGCATTTATAAGAAATAGAAACAGTTAAAGCAACAAACCAACAAAGTAGCATGATAATATACCACACTGTGAATCACTGCATCGGCAACTCCACTCCCTGTTATTACAGAATTACAGACAACCTCTTCCTGTAACACTTTAAGAAGAGTGATCAAGCACAGTGTTATGACTGATTAGATATCCTGCTGCATGCATGCAAAGCTAAAAGGCTGGAGATGTAGCAGACAAACTATAAAGACTAGAGGAGAGCAATGTAGAAGGTAAAGCAGACATTCCATCTTTAAGGAATGCTTGAAGGAATTTACTAGTATATTTTAGACAGGTCTGAGTTCTTAAACCATATATTGAGAGTGGTGACTGCTTTTCATAATTTGGGAAAGGATGACCAAAATAAATGATCATATGTTAGGAAATCATTAGTCTTTGTTGAGAAGGAGCACTTGTGATACACACACAGGGATTGTAAGAAGAGGTTGAACAACCATCTGGCTGCAGTGGCGTAGATTGTCTCAGTTCTGCTTCAGTGCTGGACCCAGGACTTGAGTTTCCTGGGCCAAGATAGGCCTGTGATTGTCCTTTTGGCCATCTCAGTGTTTTTGCATGATTTGCTGTGGGTCATAGCAGGAATTTTTAAGGCTGGTTTCTTTGACTTTGTACTGCCTAATTTCATCCTGTTCCTGTTACCGCAGACCTCTTTCCTCCAGACACAATATTATATGGAAAAATATTCTGTTTTATTTCTTTTCAGGATTTCATGTCTTCCTGCCTTAAAATTATTCTGCCTTGTCAATATTTCAGAATATTTCTGTGTTACTGCCCAAAGGCTTCCCAGGGAGTAAGAAAAAGGAAAAATTATGCAATTCTTGTCACTTCCCCAGCTGTCTACTGAACTCTGAAGGCATTTCTGAAGCTGAACAGAACTCTTCTAAAAGATCAATTACAGCAAAAAAGAATCTAGGCACAGAATCAGAAGAAGCATGCCTTTGCAGCCCTTTAAATTCTGGTGAATTTGTTAATAATACTGAAACCAAAGGTTTCTGTTAGATTCTCTACATGTTTTTTTTCACTAGACAGGTGTAGGACTATTCTTCAGTACTGCTGGGCTTTTCAGCGGTACCATATTTGCTTTTTTGATGGAGAAAAAGAATCAAATGGCTTTCATATCTTGCCTTTTTATGCTGCATATTTGAATGAAAAATCCCTGTGACAGTTTTTCTAAAGGCTCCAAGGTTAGAGATCCTAATTCAAAGACATATGACAGTCTCAATATACACCCCTCCTCCCAAATATATCTTTAAAATATTCCTTGCTTTTTAATGTAAATTATCTTGCTAGTTTTTTATTTGTGCTTTTGGGCTTGGGGCTGTTAGAATATTTAAGTGGAGAAGGAATTTTCTTGGTCGGTCTTTAAACCTCATTCTGACAGCGCCTTTCAGAGTAAGATGTGTAAATCACAGTTTTCAGTCATACTTTCTCAGTAGCTAAAAGTGTTTCTTTGTGAGCACCAACAAGAATGCAGGGAGTAGGACTTAACCTGCAGGAAACCTTGATTTGTCAATTTTACTCTCTAAACTTTGTAGATAAAATATCTCTGCATGGCATAAAACTGAGCAGGCAGGAGGGAGTGGTGTAGCCTGGTATGGATTGAATCCTACCAAATGAGTAGTCCCAAAGCATTTCTAAAAGATGGTAACATCTGTGTAGATGTTGGGATGAACACCAGTGACCTTACAGGTGTATCTAAAATTTGCTGTTATGATGATGGAGGTCTGTGCCACCTCTGTGGTAACTTTAACATCTTTGTCATCTTTATTGTCATCTCTATTTCCTGTCATAATAATGGGAACTCTTGCCTTATTGCGTGAAGCTTCACTGAAGAATTTGCAGCTTGGTTCTATTACGGAAGAAGAGCTTCAGCCTCTGCTGCTTCGGATTCCACAGCCAACTCTACCTGACCAAAGAGGATGTGTCTGCCAATGTGGTATTGCTGCAGCGATGCTTCTGTAGGACCCTGAGAGAGCAAGGCTCTTTGATCTCACAGCTGGTAGATCCAGTGTCACACCTTCCTCATGAGGCACTGAACACCTAAGGTTACTTCTCTAGTGCAGTTAGAACATTTGAAGGCTGTTGGAGGTTATTTTTTGCAACAAATGTGAATGGTGGTTCTGTATCACTCAGGAAAGATGTTTGGATTTCAAAATTGCAAAGCAGTAACAAGTGTAAAACACATGTTTTTTAAAAGACCCATTATTTCATATGTTCACACCACTTTCCAAAGCTTGCCTTTGTGGCTCTGTCTCCATCTGATTTTAGGCAAGGATCTTTCAAATTCTCTAGCTTGCAAAATGTGGGTATAAATGTAGTTCCAGTTCTGTCAGCGTGTTACAAGGGAAGAATTACACTCTTGAGTATCTGAAGTGACATCTTAGCAGAAAGGAAATTACAGTCCATGGCTCATTTGATGATTTTTTTTTTTGCACACCTAAAATAAGTATATTGCAGTATGTAGGTAGCAATGCAAATTTTCAGATTTGCACTATGTTGCAACATTCTCCATCTCTATAGCTGCAGATTTTGACCTCATTTTTCTGTGAGTTTTTTTCCCCCTCACCTGTAATGACTACTTGTACAAGTACATGCTTCTCCTTCTGGGTCTTGTCTTTGTATTTTCTTTCCATGGTGTGCCTAGTGTTGCCAAAGGAGAAGATAGGGGTAGCTTGGAACAGTGAAAGATTTTTTTCTATGAGTAAATATGTTTCTAAAATCTAATTCCATCAGTAGTGATGAGCACAGTCTGTACTACAATACTGTCCACATTGCTGCCTTAAACAGTGCAAGTTTAGTTTGGTAAACATTTTGCCAAGAGGAACCAATAATGCATGTCATGTACAGGACAGGAAAAAAATGTCAGCTTAGAGCAAGTCCTTAGCAATGCTCCAGCAACGTGGTCAGTGTTTCCATGCACCATTAGAAAAGGTCAGTGGCATCTCAGGCTCTTGCTGATGAGCCACTTGTTTTGACAAAACAAAACACCTTTTCCAGGCATCAAGCCATGGAATTACATGTCTGTGGATTAGTTTTGTTCACTGGTGAGATCAGGGTCATCTGGGAGCAAGGACTGATGCCTAGAAATGTTTTGCAAATATTGTGAAATGATACTTTATTGAGCTGTAAGTCACTGAAAGTTTTAAAGGGTTGGGTAGGGAAATGATGTTTTTATCATTTAAATAGCTTAGTTTTCAAAGATTTCTTTTAAATACAACGTTCCTTGTTCCATGAACTGGTGAATTCTGAATGCTGAGATATGCTGAATACAAGGCACACTTTTCCCTACAGATTCTGAAGGATGTGCCATTAAAAAGATGATATGAACACTGAGAAATACAGAAAATTCTTCTCAGGGGTAATCATGTTTCTGAGATCTATTGTTGCTATTGGTGTCTATGAGTAGAAGCTTAACACATTATTTTCTGATACTGTTTGGAGAAGGATTATCACAATCAGCATTTTTCACTTTTAGATATGTCTGTATTACTGTTAACATCTTTCACATTATTGTCTTGAACAATTCATAATATTGAATTGCAGGGCTTTTAATAAAATCTATTATTTCATGTAACTTTACAGTAAAATTTGACATATGCAGAACATTTGATTTAAATGTAACACACTTTTGAGAGATGGATAGAAGTCAGTATTTACCCATGAAAAAACAATTCTTATTTCTAATATTTGTAAATAAATTGTGATTGTCTGTTAAAGTCACAAGTATTACATTTGCAGCCTAGAAAAGCAATAAATACAAAACTTGTTTTAGAATTTTAAAGTGATTGCTCCCAATCAGTGAATAACAGAGTGTTGCCTTTATGCCTCAGTGACTCATATTATAAATATTGGGTCTCTAAGCGTATGATAAGATGTATCTGCAGTTTCTACTGTGCTTCTGCTTTGCATCTCCTGTTCATCTGTGTGTGTTTGAATCCACAGTGTGGAGCTGTTTGAGGCAAAACCACCCCTGGAACTGTTTGTGCTGGTGAGGGAGCCAGAGTGTTCAAGCTGAATGGGCTTCTGTGGACCGCAGTTTGTGCAGTCTGAATCACTTGACCTCCATCTTTCACTTGTCTGTAGGGTCTTAGAACTTCTGACTTCACGTTTTGAATCAACACCTTAAACTTTCCCTTGTTAATCTTTGAGAACTGTTTTCCAGTTATATCTTGCAAAGAGGCACTCTTTAGTACTTAAGATTTCCCCTCTGTTCAGTTTTACAACATTGTTTAGTGCTGGTAGAATGGACTAATCTGGCACTTGGGGGAGCTGAGACTTGCCTGTTTTCACTTTGTGTGTTTAGTCCTGCTCCAAGTCTCTGACTCCTTCAAGGGGTGATGATGGTAAAAATATAAGATTCATTTTTACTCTATAGAAAATTTAATCTTCATCCCCCCTCCAGGATTGTCAGTAGGGAACTACTACTAGTTGTGGTTTCTTTTTATGTTCTTTAATGCAGGATTCAGTTAATTGCTCTTTTGAGCTGGGCCTAACACATCGCAGGAACCAGCTGGCCATGAGTTGTAAACAGTTTCTCATCGGACCTCGTTACCTTGGCTAGATTTGAACCTGTGAGTAGTGGGAATGATAATTTTAATAAGGAATTGAAATTATGGCTTTTCGAAACTCTTGGAGAAGATGAAGGTGGGGATCAGAACCTGCATCTTGACCACCAGGGCAGACTTGGTTTCAAAGAGCTGCAGAGTGAAATTCCCTTGTTGTCTGACCAGCCCAAGCAATGTGTGTCATGCAAAATGACTGCTCTGGCTGAAAATGCCCTTTTTTGCTTATGCCCACATTGAGGAACGTAAAGGTTTCTATCTCTTCTGCATTATTCTCAGCTTGTTCTCTATTACACATATTTTCTGTGTTTTAAAACTTGTTATGAATCAGACAATCTAATAAACAAAGGGGTTTTTTTTCTCCTAAGACATTGAATAGTAACACTGAATGGTTCTGGACAGATTGTTTTGGGCCTGTAGCCATTCGTATTTGCAATCTTTAAAATCATTGCTTTGAAAATTTGCTTACACTGAGCCAATTAACCTGATACCTTGGCCAAGTTTAATATTCTGCACATGTTCTACAGACTGTGAAAACTTTCTGCTTTATCACTGAGTTACACTTGGCTCCAGTTTCTACCAGCTGCTGCCCCACATTGGCAGCATGGTGTCCATGGGGTCACCTACTGGGGTATTTGATCCATTTTTGAATGTATGGCTGTTCAGTCTTTCTACAGTTTGTGATTTCAAGTACCTGCATTGTCAGAGCATTTTCTTATTTGATGTGCTTTTGAATGAAATAGCTACTAATGGATGCATAGTTTTGGCGTCTGCTCTACCCCAGAGGAGGCCTCTGATGTGAACTGAAAATTATTTCTGTTTCTTGCAGACAAGAAGTAAAGGTAGACCCGCTTCTGCTTCCGTTGAGGGTGGGGAGAGAATTTAGTAAGTTTCTGAGAAGAATCTGCACTTTTTTCTTCCCTACACTTTCAGCATTAGAGCCAACTGCAGGAACGGCTGTGGGAAATAAACTCTTGAGAGTTAGAGCTGGCAGAGGGGGGCGCTTCAGATCAAGATGACTTGCCTGGGCCTTTCAGGGACTGGCAGTTTGCCCTTCTGCTTTATTTAGGGAACAGAAAAGAGACTTCAGGCTTCTGGACTGCCAAATTGCTGTCTTTCAGCAGTCCTGCACTGCACATGTGACAGCTCTTTGAAAAGGAAACCCCAAAACTCTCTTTGCTGTGATCACTGCAAACTAAATTAAAATAATTCATGACTGGTCTAGTTTTGAAGCTCCTGATGAATAGCTGGAGAGCTTTGCGACAGCAGTCTTGAAGAAGAGGTTAGAAAATCACTGTGTTTCTTCTCTGGTGTATCATAATGTTTTCTACCACTGCCAGCACCAAATATTGTGATTTGCTCAATTTAGGGATATATGACTATCTGGCTTTCACGTTTGGTATTATAGTAGAAATGTCTTACTCTAAATACCTTGATGCCTGTGACATGGCAAAATGCTGGTGCTGCCAGAGAAATAGTTTCACGTTGTTTTGTTAACCCAATGAAGTTGGCTGCTTTAGATTATGCAGGAAACTTAAAAGCAGGGATCTGTTAATACCCCAGTTCTGCTCTTAAGAGCCCTCAGTGACCATCCACTGTAGTTGGTGATAAATACAAATATTTTCTATGTTAGGATGCAGTTCAAGGGATCAGTCTGGTGCCATCCATAACTGGTTGCATAACATACTTCCCAATGGAGAAGTGAACAAATAGAATTTTTAAAAGAATGTTATTAAAGAGAATTTTATGTCATTTTTTTACATAAAATGTTTATTGAGGTTGCTGAGTGTATGTGACAGATGGTGCTCTTATGTCACATCCTATCTTTCATTTTGTTTTGGAACATGCAAGTCTTCCATGCATGCATAATTGCATTACAACATTGTAGGAGTTTTTTTGTGTACTCACTGAAACATAATGGAATAATCCAATGTGGGATCTTTACTGGGGGGTTGTGCTAACAGTGCTGTTAAGCTGTTTGCTTTGGTGTTAAGTGCTGGCTAACTAGTATTGTTTATGATTTTTGCCTTCCTAAGCTAAATTTCAGATGGAAAGGACAAAGTGAGAAGTTAAAATCGTTTCATCCATCTGCTGAAAACATTCAGGACAGATGATGTTCACTACATAACAAAGTTTTTTTCTCTGCATTGTGAAGCAAATAAAATTAATAGTTCCTTCACAATAAAAGAATGCAGGTATATATGAACTCTCCAGCTTGAGTGTCCTCCAGATGCTGGTGCCTTAATATTTTATGATATACATTAGGTGTCTGTATGATTCTAAAATTATAATGAGGAAATATCGATATTAATTTTCATTATATTAGGCATTACTTTTCTCCTTTCTGTTAACTGGAGGGTGAACTTGAGCCTGACTTCATTAGAATGTTGCCAACATTACTTTTATTTATATGGCATCCTGAATAGTTTCTGTCTCTTTATGCCTGGACTAGAGGATGGAACATGCTGCACTTTGCTGTTGCCCTTGGCTTACATTGAACAAATTTGTCCATTGTAGTGCTTTTTTAACTGAAGATGTTTTGCAAGGAATGTAGAGATTATCTCCCTTTTACGGATTGAGGAACTAAAAATGTACGTGAGGCATACAGAACATGCAAAGTCAACAAGCCAAATAATGTTGCTGGAAATTTTAACTCGAGACTTATCGCACTTCTGATTGTTTTGATTGGTGACTCCTGCTGCATCACTGTTGTTTGTCTGTAAATACAGTTGACTGAGATGAAGGCAGTGAGGACGTGTTCCCTCATAATACAACAAGAGAGAAAGGAAGCAGTTAAAACCAAGACTAGTATTTCTACTCAGTGCATTGTCGATCACTGAGCCCTTTGCTACCTATAATGGTATTACAATTGCATAAATTCACTTGTACCTTCTTTTAATGGCTTTTGAACACAGTTTTCAAAAGCGTAATGGACTGAATAGCTGTCCATTGCTGCTCTGGCTTGTGTGGATGAATGCCATTCATGCTCAAGGCTGTCAGCTGACTGTACTGACATGCTGTTGGTTGATTAAATAAGTGCTGAATATGACTGATTCTGGTCTGGTTTTGTAGTGAAGTCAGACATCATGTTTGGTTCTTTAGGACATTAGTCAAGTAAACTTGTAGACATGTTATTGATACTTTTTGTGTGTATTCTGTGCTTTGGAAAATTAATTAATCCTAACCCTCCATCGTTCACTGTGAAATATTTCAGTGACATTTATGCTTTCTGGGAGCATCAAAGGCCTTTGTCTCGAATGCATCTTAACTGGTGTTTCATTGTAACATAAATGGACCACTGAAGTATTGGAAATGTAAAGGCAACTGTACTGGTAGTGCCTGATGAGTGAGACCTGCCAACTTGCCAGGCTAGTTAACTGCTTGTGCTCTAGGAAGTGCAAAAGTACATCAGAAACCAAGTGGGCTTTCTACCCTTAGTACTATTAAGTTGATGTGAGTAAAACTACAGTGTCAGGCCAAAACCTGTGTACAGGAATTGAGGGGTGTGTCTGTATCAACTTGTTTATCATGTATAGGTGCAAATATCAGATGCACTATGTAATGGCTGGCTGCTGTCCAACAAGGGTTAGGATGTGATGAGGCAAAAGGAATAGCATATGACTTCCTTCATGAAACATCCTTCTACTGTATTTCTCTTAGTTGCAGTATCCATGACATAGCTTAAAATTATCAAAACTAAGGAATGTCTTTGTAAGGCATAGTGTACCTTTTCATTATGTTAAATAATAGCTAGGTTATGAGGAACAGGCCAATTAAGTCTTTCACTTGGTCATATTACATCTGATGATGGTATATACTCCATGCAGGTTTATTGTTGAGCAAATCAGTTTTTAATTGATGTCACAAGTAATTGGTACTTTCTGCCTGTTTTAACAAGTGAACCACTTCTAGTGCAGTTGTTTTTGCCCTGCCATAGACTCCTTTTAACAACATAGCAATACCCAAAAAGGCAGTAAGCTGTGGTTTGTTAGAGCCATAAACTTGTCTATAGCGTTTCTGATTTCTGTTTATTAGGATTTAAAGTTTGTTAAATTAAGCCATTGGCTGTTAATTAGCATAATACTTTTTGAGAATTAAAGAATATCAGCTAATGAAAATTTAGTCTGAGTCATCAATCATGTTAAAATGCAATTATAGTGTGATCCTTAAGACTCTCAGCATGATGTGTTATCGTGTCTTCATCTGACTGATCTTCTGATTTGATTGAATAAATCTTGAATAATGTTCAGGTTCTTTTTAATCATTTTGACCACTTTACTTTCTGCTTCCTGTTATTCTTTCTTACCAAAGTACTGACACATGAAGAAGACTTTTTTCTCTGCCTTTTTTCATATTGAGTATTTTGATGATTCAGTATTTGCAAGATTATCATTAATTCTTTGAAGCAGTTATGACACAAATGTAGTGCCATCCAGGTTTTGGTCATTTATATTTCTAGTCACTGGAAGTTAACTTGCTGCCATATGATGATTTTCTGATTGGAATGCTAAATCAGAGTTCTGTGGCCTTGCAGCTGGGTGTTTGTATGACAAAATTTTTCTAGACTTACCAAAAGGGCTAGAAAGAGGCTCTGGAACCTTTAACTCCTGCTGTTGGTGAAGGGCTCCTTCTTGTGTGAAGAGAGTACATTAATTCCTGGGTACCACTATGTAACTTAACCTGCATTGGAGTGTGTGTGTGGAGAGAGTGTTCACATGGTTGTGGGTAATTTTGTGGCAGATTACACAATCCTGTAACTTTGAAAATTAATAAACCTAGGTGGCTTTTTTGTTTGTTTGTCTTTTTGTTTATTTGTTTTTGCTTTGTTTTGTTGTTTTATTTGGGTTTTTTTCAAATTTAAATTGAATGACCATGGCTTTGTGGCCACAGTGACATAAACTTTTACTTTTTGGAAAAAATATGCATTTTCATGACCTGTGCAGCATAATTATAACAATGCTTGGACACAGGCCATTGCTGCAAACCTAGCATGTAGCAAGAAATCAGCCAGCAGTGTGTAAGCTACAAGTGCAGCAACAGTAATGAAGGGCTGTAACAGCAATGTGATGTGATAAAAGAGGGTGGTGGTAGTGGGTTTTGTTTTGGGTCTTTTTTTCCTTTCACTCAGGTCCTTAGAGCTTTCTCATGTTTCCACCTTCCTTAGATGTGCATCTCTAGATGTGTGAAGCCTTTTGGCCTCCTGTGCATCTACTTTTAACAGAGAACAGCAGACAGTCTGTCAGGTCAGAGCAGCACCAAGAAGCCCAATTCTTCCACAAAGCAGCTAGATTTCTAAGCTAATTTTCAGGTCTTTTTAAAATACTTGGTCTTTGGTTGGTCTATCTATTTCTAATGGTAAAAATACATAGATAGTTTTGTGATATCTCTGTCATAAGAAAGAGTAATGATTTCATATGTGCATATGAAGCCTCCCAATTTTTCCCTTTCTTATTTTTGTTCATAAGCCTCACAGGTGTGGAGGCAGCAATAAAAGGGCAGCTATGCTAGATATGATTGTTTAGCCTGTGGGATAATATACTGTTGAACTACAGCTACAGTCATGGTCTGTTCAGAAGCTTAATTAGATCTCTTACCCCCAGACATCAGGGTAAGTCAGTGTGGCATTGTTACTTCCCTGTGGAGTTTGAAAATTTATGAGAATAAATTCTGTGACAATGAGGTAAAGATTCCTTTGCTGCAGTTAGGTCAGGAAACCACATGGGGAGGGAAAGAAAGGGGTAAGAGGAGATGAAGTCTCTAGAAAGTGTGAGTCATGTAGCAGCTGTCTTTGTATGAAGGAGCAAGCGTGTGAAATCCAGGCCCAGGGAGTGGGAGAAGGCTCCTATACTTCTAATATACTATTTTCTTCAGCTCCTGATGTAAGACTTCAGATCCTGTTGTAAGACTAGGTAAATGAATTGGGTCAGTATGCAAAGTGTTCTTTTTCATAAACGTACCTGTTTTCATTTTGTTTTCAGCTTTATCTCATTGGAGGATCTTTTGGACTCCGTGAATTCACCCAAATAAGATACGATGTCCACAAACTACACGGCAAGGTAGTTGGAATGGTTTTGTTTACTTTTCACTTCATTTTGCCCCCTTACTATTTTCTGAAGAATTGCTAGGACAAGCAAACTTGAAAAGAGAATTTCTCTTTCACCCTGGGCTACAACTGAGGCTCTTAGGCAGTGGGCAGAGTAGGTGACAATAAAGGGGCTGACCTGATGATGAATCCTTTTACTGTGAAAAGGGTCAACATAAATAATACAAACTTTTTGTTCCTTTGGTTGAATGTAAGTGGCAATTCTGAATCCTGAGAAGGAGGTGTAGCACGTCTAGAAGGGGGTCATTACGAAGACATTGTATCCAATTTAGAGTAAGAAAACCGATATTTTAAAAGGTTTGGTTTTCAAACAGTACTCGGCAGTGAGTATACAATGTTAGATGGTTTCCGGGGCTTGGCTTTGTGTCGGCTGAGACAAAGCAGATACCTTTGACATTGTGCTTCACCCTGCTCTTTAAGCATTGTGAAAGAAACAGGAGCTAGTCTTTACTATATGTCAGAATGTACTGTGTAGGAGAAGCCCTTTATTTAAACAAAACAGAAACCTTCTGTCTGAGGGAAATAGCATGTTTACTAGTGCTGCTTACACCTCCAAGTGTAACACTAGTTCCAAATTGCATATGAAGTGACTGAAAAGGAGCATGTCAGTTCAGCAGAAAGCAATATTGGCTTGCTTTCCCTAGCTTGGTAATATTCAGGTCTGCCTTTACAATGCAGAGACTTTCAGGTCTCAGTGCTGCTGACTTGCAGGTTGCATAAAGTTTTTTTAAAGAGTATATGGCACTTCATATAAAAAAATGTTGTGCATGAGTTTGGACGCTGTGGCTTTCTACTGTAGTCAAATCTTTGAGATTCTGAGATGTTGAGAGTTTGGAGACCCCCTTGTTTTGTCTTAGACTCTTGTTGTGGATCATCTAAATTACATTAATAATTCCTCATTGATCCTTGTGTTACATACCTTACAAGCTGTGGCCTTTCACACACCATGTGGCCCACTCCTGCTCAGTCCTGTGTATGACATTGCCTGTAGACAGGAGGGAGTAATCTTACAAATCTTTTCTCCAGTACTGTCTTCTGGGTAGCTATTTTCTATCAGTCCTAGTCTTTCAGGACCAGTCGGAGCCTTTTTCTCCAACCAGATGGGGATCACAACAGGGGCAAGAAGTTGCCTGTTGTGTTTCTGTCAGTTTTTTGGTCAGGTTCATATTCAGTGCATTGCATTTGACTTTATGATCTGCACTGTGACTGCAACCTGTGGAAAGAAAGTGTTAATAGTTGTGCTCATTCAAATCTATGAGGCTCTTTTTCCCAGCATTTATAATCAAGGGAAGCATCACTGGAGTAGTAGTAAACGAATGCTCTCAATGAAATCTATTTCACCCTGGAGTTTTTAAGCTCTGGAAAGCTAGAAGAGGACACCTGAGTTCTGCTCTAACCAGTCATGCAGCATCTCTTCTGTGTTTTCTTTTTCTTTTCATTGAGATTTAATTTAAGAGTAGGTGAAATTTAAATAAAGAATAGTACAGTTTTGGCTCAGAACTAGCCAAACTCTGGGTTTGTTTGTAGACAAACAAAATAGTGTGTTCCATTAATTTCTGTGTCCAAAGGAAGAGTTGAAAGCCATTCTAATGCATTCAGTAAGACAACAAAAGAGATTAGAATGTATTCTGATAGATAAACAAATACAGTTTGAAATATGCATGAAACTCAGGAAAAGAACATTAAGTAATTTAAAAGTGCTGTTAAAATCCTGATAGTCTTTACATCTGGGCTTTTCTGTCATTGGTGAACATTGTTGGACTAGAATATGCTTTTCTAATACACACTTTGACTACTGTTGGCCCTTATCAGAATGGGGACAAGTGGGCAAGTGCTCCTTTTGGAGGCTTGGACAGTTATATGCAAAAATTTAAGGAACCCATCCAAAAGTAGGCTAGGATGCATAACACCAGGGAGCCTGTCTTTTTTGATTATGTTTTAAGGATATGCAAACTCTGTTATGTCCCCTTTTGTAAGCATGACTCCTGAACTTGTTTTCTTGCCAATTCAACTGCCAAAAAGGCAGAACCTAGTCCTTTTGTGGTAAATCTCTAATACATTTCAAATGCTAAACTGTGATCCTTTCCCTTCACAAGTATTTGACCTTTTCATTTTTTGCTCTGACATCTCATTGTGCTGAGAGGAAAAACATATTTGTAAGGAAGTTCTCAGTCAACAGTGATATTTCAAAGGGCAGCATTACAGTAGAATTGCTGCTATGAAGTCATGCTTCAGTGACTGAGGGGTTAACTGACACTTTGTGTTCTTGTGGCTTAATGAGCAAAAGCTGTGTTAGTAACTATGATATTAGCATCAAACTGGCTTTTGAAGAGCACTCCGTGATAATGGCATTAAAATTCAACAGAAAATGGTGGTTTGGACTTTTGAGGGAGTTTGGTTTGGTGGTGATGCATTGAGCTGGGAGAGAGACTGAGCCTGGAGCTGTAGCTGGAGTGGGGCTGGGAAGAGGCTGCAAAAGGAATTGTGTCCTGTTCATTTGGGCTGTATCTTAGACTGGGGCCTAGCTGATGAATATATTGGATAGAGAGTCTAAAGCTGCAGTTGAAGAGGGGCTATTAGCATCTAAAGAACACTTAATTCTTCCATTTGGTGTGACAGGATATCAGGCCTTGGTATGCCCATCTCTTGCAAAAGTGAAAAACCATTTTGGCTGTGCTTTTATCTTCTCAGGACACCTGAAGCAGTCATATTTCCTCAGCACCCTGAATTTCCTGCATTTAAAGGAAACTTGGGCTGATGCTCTTACTGATGTAATGCCTGTTTATGCTAGTCAGAATTCTCCTGAAACTAATCAAGGACTTCCCCATTATCTGTTGTTGCCAGAATGTCCATTAATGGAGAGATCATTAGGTTAGATAATTGTTCCTTTTCTGGGAAGAATTTATGCAAATCAAAATTGGTTACAGAAAACCAGGTATGCTTACAGGAAAATCACGTGGAATTAACAGAGAAGAAATGAGTGAGTTTGTATAGGCATTGTTCCAAATGCCTTTATTCTCAAATGGAAAACTAGGCCCTTTCTTTGTCCTATTGCTCATGGTATATGTAATTAAAGATGCTTAATTAAAAAAAATAAATTAAAAAATCTAGGCTTTCCCTGCATCAGCAGGCCTTTTAGAGTAAAGGTTTTTAAGCTCCCAGAGTGGCTCTGTTGAGGAAGTACTATTGTGAGGCAGGCTCTCAGATTGTTGGGGTGGGATAGGATTGAGTGAGTTCCTCCTCAGTGCAGCAGAAGCACTTCAGGGAAAGCTAGACTGTCTATGTCATTTTGTCAGGAAACAAAACATCAATTAATGTTTGAAGTCTGCAAATATTTCCTGCCTCAGATTACACATAAGAATGTTATATACTGATCTCTTCAGTGTTTACAAACTATGTAGATCCTGTTCACTTTTCCTTTGTCCTGTGTAAAGTGAGTGCACCCCGAAAGTAGAATGATAAGAAATAAATGTTTTCTGTCTTACTGCCTCTACTTTCTGCTCAGTAAAGAGTCAAAATGACAACAGACAATGTTTTCTCTTCCATATGAGTTTCAGTCTTGAATCAGTTGTTGTGCATTAAAATATGTGTGGCTGTTGCATGACATACCAGGAGTTAAAATCAAGATGAACATGAAAATACTTGACCTGTTCTTTTACCATCCTCTGTGAGCAATAAAACTGTAAATCCAGGAAGAATATTAAAGGAGTGATGGTGGTGGTTGGAAGGATGCTCGTTGGCAAGCATGCTAGGAGCGCAAAGTTTGCTTTATGCAGACTGAAGAGATTGCCTTTAAAAATTCTTTAAAGGGAATGGCAGGGGGTTGAGCTCCTTAGCTAATGTTTTTGATCAATTGCCTGGCATGTAATTACCCATGAGACATTGGTTCTAGGCACCTGCAAGGTGTTAGTGTTCTCATTTATTGCATTTTCTTGGTGTCTTGAGGTCCTATGAAATTATATGACTGTGGGGATCTCAACTTTCACTTTATAATCCTAGACCTTGGAATTGGGAGGAAGAGCACATATGGTGTGTAGAGGATTATTCTGGAAACCTTGCTCACCTTTGAAAAATGAAAGAATGAGGAGTGGAAGAGAAGAGAAAGCTAACATGATCACTTACAACACTCTGGCTTTTACTGGTTTACAGTGGTTCTCATAATTGGACTTGATAGTGATTTAAGTGGGTTGAATGTCTGGTTGGTTATACTCAGTATTACAGTTTTAGAGTGTTGTTGGTTGGTCGCTGGTGTTTTTCTTTAACATCCTGCCTTGAAGCTCATCAGTGGGTATAAGGAGACCCACAGCAGCATGTAATTTAAATAACACCCAGTGGTCTCATTGGAAATTTTGTTTCCATCCTGTTCAGGTTCTTGTATCAGTTACCTCAGAGCTCTTTTTTCATTTCTTAGTCTGTAAAAATTAGGTAACTAATTCTGCTCTACTTTACACAGGAAATAGGAAAGTTAATTAATTTAAATAAAACGAATTACTTAAATTCATGTGAGTATTAAAAAAAATGTCCACAAGTGAGATCCATTAATTCAAGTGTTCTGGGATTAGAGTGAAATAGCGAAGAAGAAATGGGGGCAGAAATCTGACCAGTTCCCGTGAGACCTTTATGTCAAGGCAGAACATATCTGACATTTGCCTCAGAAATATCTGAGAGATCAGTCCAGCATTTTCTCATTGTTATAAGTGGGTAGTTAAGAATTAAATGGTGTCTGGTATTAGAATGTGTTTGTGTTGCTGTCAGAACATTACTCTGATTCACACACGTACTGCAGTGTGTTTCAAACTGTTGAGGTGGTTGCAACTGCAGTAGCACAGTATGAGGTTCAAACAGGCAATACATCTGCAAGTGACTGTGTTATTGGCTGGCACATTGATATTGCCTTCCTTATGTAAACTAGCTCAGATATGTCTACAGGTGTTGCACACGTGGGCATGTCCTGAAGGATTGCAGTGAAAATTGTCTGTTGGTTATTGGTTCTATTTTACCTGCCTGTGAACTCCACCTGGATAGGATTTCTGTGCCCCAGCAGAAGTTTGGTTTGTTTCTTTGGTTTATTCTCTTGTTTGTTTTTTTATTTCCAGAAAATGAGCATTACAGAATAGGAAGTAATTTAAAAGGATAATGTAATGTTACTATGGCTTATGACCAATCTGTTGTGCTTCTATATGTCACATAATTTTTTTTCTTTAAATAATGTATTTCATATGAGGTAAAGATTAAAAAACAAAATCACTTAAACCTCTGAATATGTCTGTAGCATTTAAAGCTACACAAAAAATGTGATTTTTTACCGAGGGTTGTGGAATGTCAGCAGATTGTCCCCATCACTAAACATACCGTGAGCTACTAGTTAAAGATGATGTACTGCAAGCTGACTTGTTTATCTTATTTGAGGACCTGCCTCTGTGTTGGAAAAGAGTATTTTCTCTATTTGCAATGCTACCAAAGGTAGTAAGAATTTAGCTGAGATAGGTAGCAAGATGGAAGGGTGTGTTTTTAATTTTCTTTCACAAACTGTTCAATTGGCTGAACACTGCAAAGGGTTTTTATTGCAGTTCTTAGTGGATCAGCCCCTGTGCTTGAAATTATGTTACACCTTGGCATTCCCAAAGATTCTAAGTCTGACCAAAACTTGACTGACTTCACCATTTCAAGTAGTAATATGGGCAGGCCATGTCATTGTGGTTGGACTAGACTGGCAAAGTCCATGGTGGTGTAGTTTTTTCTAATGACAACTAATGGAGTTAATGCTACTGATGCCAGCTCAGGTTGTTCCATGCACTCAGTTCCCTTCTGTGTTCTGAGTGCTTTCTGCTTTATTTTATTCCAAATAGATTTAGATGGATTTAGACTCATCTTCTAACATTCCTGGTTTGCCAACATCCCCTACCAATGCTCAGGTCAATTTAAATTAACATTGTTAATACTTAAAAGACTCTCTTATTAGAGCTAGGGAAGTGAAACTTCAGTATCTGCTCAGCTAGATCTAAGTGTTTGTGCTGCTGTCCACTAAGTCAGGGTTTTGTCTTGCTCATTTTTCCATTGTCCTAAATGAAATGCCTAGTTTAAGATAGCTGCCCAGGCAGCCCATAAAGGTGGCTTGAGAGGAAATGCCCCCACAAGAGGCTTCATTCAATTGTAAAATACGTGCTTGAGAAATAAGTTGTTCTCTTTTGATACATCGAAAAATAGAGAGATTGAGCCCAACATTTTATTACTACCCCATTGCAGTGAGATGATTACCTTCCTTACTGAATGAATATATTTATATTTAATTTGACCAGGGAATGATAGGTGAGATAAACTTCTACCTAACTTCAAGGTACAGACAAGTTAGCTTTTTGGATATGTGTTTAAAGTGGGATTTATTTTCTCTAGGAACGCCAGTCTACAGCTGACTGTAGGAAGAGCCTAAATAGAGACTTTATGCTTCAAGTCAAAAGTTAGATGGGTAAAATTAGGTGAGATGGAGCCTACCCTAAATATTCTTTCCCTGGAGCTTCATTGGCAAACTAGCAGATGGCTTGAAGGTAGAGGAACTCTTATTTACTGTTGTTTGTGCCTGAGATGTCTCGTATACTAGAGAATCTGATTTCATAAGAGTTTGTATTAAAAAAACCCTGCTTGATTTGAGTGTGAACAAGATCAGAATATCTTCAGTTGCTGTCTGTTGAAATATTCTTTAGTTAGAATATGTTGGATGGGAAAGGTATCCTTTCTAAACCTGTCAGCCAAGGGAATGTGGAATCATTTTAGTTGTCTGTCGCTGAACTTGGCAGTCTAATTAAGTCTTCTCATCTAGCATTTTAGCATTTATTTATTTATAAATGCATTCTCATGTGTTTAATTGGTTTCAGTAAGCTAATTACACAAGCACAGTGTGGCAAGGAATTGATGTTAGTGATTATTGTTTTCTTATTTTTATTTTCCTTAAGCAGGTCAGGTTGGTCTGAGTCTCAGGTCTAATGACAAATTTTGGCTGATTGTCTTGTGTAAGTAGATTTAGTTGATTTTCAAACACTAAATTAATTAATGAGCTTGGCCCTAGGTCCTCCAAAAATTAAGAAAATAATACACTGAAATATTGCTTGGTGCTTTAGAGAACATGAGAAGCATACATTTATGATTGCTTATAGGAGAAAAATACATCTTTGTCAGTCTATTTCCTTTATGCCATGAAATACATTTTACTACATTAAAGCTTTCAATCATGGCCTGCTTAGTGGAGGGTTTTAGAACTGTGTGTTACATGAGGCAGTTTTGCTTCTGATTGATGGCTAAGCAGGTACACTTACAGTGTCTTTGTTGCTGTTGGCACAGGGGATTTTGAACTTAGTTACATCTTTTGACTGTGGTTCAGAACTATCCAAGGTGGTAATTTCAGCCCTACAGTGTGGCATAGAAATCAAAGGGTAGCAAGAACTTTTCATGCTCTGTATTGTGGTGCTCCCAGATGTTCAGATGGCAGTTTTCTTTGTTTCAGTTCAGTGCAGAGGGATTCTATGGAAATGAGCTCTTTATCCATGCTACTCTTGAAGATTTTGAGGTTCAGCTGCTAGTGTTTGGTTCATGTTTTTGCATTGATTTCAGCAAAAACTAATCCACTTTACTTGAGCTTAGATGACTTCTCCACTTTGCCTGTGAAGAGCTGCTTACTGAAATTGCTATGATATCAGAGGTGTATGTTTTCATTTTTCAGATATCCTTTCAGTTTAGCATACAAACCACCATTTTTATATAAAAGGCAAATACAGGGTCAGCCTGGGATTCAGTAAGACTTTTGTTGCTCCGTTCTGAGGCTGACACTGCATACTTTTGAATGGTTTCCAGTGATTGGATCCATCTAGACCCACTGCTTATTGTCACCACAAACAGCTTAAAGCACTGTAGGACAACTCAGAGTTAAGGAATTGCCCATATCTGTCCTTTCATACCAGCTTGTGTCAAGTTGAAAACAAACAAAACCAAGGCCATCTAGCCTGTTCTGATGAAACCAGCAGACCTGTCAATGGCAAAAGACCTCTCTTAATAACCTGAAACAGGCCTGGGCTCTCAAAGTCACAGTATGGTTGTTGGGACAGTCTCATTAAACCAGGATGTGATGATGTTATTAATAGGGATTATTTTGGTAATATATGTGTTCACTGATGAAGCATTAAGGCTGTACTAGTTTTTAACTTTGCAATATTTGGTTTTTAAGTGAATCTTTAGTTTCAATCTTGCAGTATTGTGCCATCATAATTTTTGGCAATAATTACAAAAATATATTATGAATTTATCCAAGTTTGGCCCAAAATAACAATAGTCATGATTTCCATGGGGAAGTGTTTCACTGAATCTCTGTGAAGCTTTTTTAACAAGTTTGGGTTTTTACTTCAGAAAAGCCCTTACTTGTCACTTCCCATGTATGCAGTGGTTACAACTCCTAGAGAAATCACAGGATGTTTCTGCCATCTGTGCTGGTATGTCATGCTGTCTCCTGTGGAAGGATGCATTAATAAACAGAATCAAAAATGGCAAGTTCTTGTGCCTTTCATAAAGTTTGGAAAAATGGACTTAAAGCTTCAAGAGCTTAATATGTGAGTAGATCCAGAGCTTTCATTCTTAAAACTTCCATTCTGCAACTATCTAAATGTTTATCACTTTTGGACTGAAAGTCCTTTTTTGTACTTAAAATTCTACATTTTGCCAAGCTCTCCAGTACCATAGTGTTCATGGTGCTGCATAGCTTGGCATCTGTTAAATATACAGAAAATCTTTAGGCCTTGTGAAATAGGAGTTCCTCAGTTTGTGTTATTTGAGATGTGAGTGCTGCCAAGTGAACTGTTGACTACAACTTGTAAGGCTTCACATAAACTTGTTGTAGGAGTAGGGATGCTGCTTCCTGTGATCTGCTGGTTCAGCCAGAGGGTGGGTACCCAGGATGTGGATGAAAGTTTAAAGACACATCTCCTTTCTTTGAGTAGCATGGTTACTACTTTACAAGCAGTAAATTGCCTGGAGCTGCAGGCATTATCAGCTTTCCTTTTTCAAACTCATCTCTGTCTGGAATAATTAAGAAATCAGAAGAAAGAGAGAGAAAATGTAATCGTGACTTAGTGGTTAGATTATGTGAAGTGGGGGAAACCTAGTTTTTCATTTTTATGCCATTTGGAATTTCTGTATTTTTACCAAATGAGTGTTTGATGTTAAACATCTTGAAGCTGGGCCCACTTTTGTCAGGGCATTGTTCTTTCTCTGAAATAAAGGACTTGTTCTTTTTCTTTCAAACAAAACTTGGTCTACCTCACTCTGAGACAGCTGAAGACTACTGTGAGATGATGGGTAGGTTTAAGATTTAGAGGAGACTTAGAATTATTAGGGTAGAAGGCAGCAGCTGCTCCCTGGATGAAACATGCTGCCTGTATAGAATGAGGTTGATATGCCCTCATTCCGGTGATTAATCCTCTGCTCGGAGGGACAGAACGGAGAGTGGAACGAAGCAAAGTCTATGTGGCCTCCTTCCATTGAAATCCTGGCAGAAAAGGGGAACATAGAGGTGCTTGGACATTCCTGAGACTGTACAGGGAGATGGATCAAGGAATTTGGAACTGATGGGATCAGTCAATGGACTGAGCCTATCTTCCCCTCCCCGTAGGGACACCAGTTGGGTAAGAATTACACTATGTACATGCTAATTACTGCTATTAGAGCTTGCTTTATAGTGTTGTAGTTTTCCTTAAATGTATTTTTGCAGCTAGACCCTATCACCAGTGACCCATGAACCTTATTGTCACAATTATTCCATACACTGTTAGCTTGCTATAGTATATTCCTTTAAGGTGCTAGTATTTGCTGGCAGTGGATTAACAGTTGGCAGGACCTGCTGAGGAGTCTCCATGCTAATGGACTTGCCACTCTGACAAGGGCAGTTGAGTCACTCTCTACTGTGAATCTGTTGGTGAAAGGTCCACTTACAGTATGCTGACAGTCTGGTCAGACAAGAAGTCTTGACTTCCCTTGGCACTGACAGACAGATCATCAAGGGTCGAAAAAATCTCCTTTCTCAAAGGGTCAGGCAAAACCTCCCACTTTCACATGACGACTGTGATTCCTAAGTGGTGGATATACATTGTCCAAGACTTCCAAGCATCAAGCAGCCACCTGACTATGTTGCCCAGCATGTGGAAATTCCAGGCAAATGGCCAAATTTGTCCTTTTTTTTGGTTTTGTTACCAAAAGAGAATTTTGAGGGGGTTAGGAGCAGTGCAGGGAAGGAAATAGGACTGTGTCTGGAGAAAACTGGACATCTGGCAGCTTTACCTGCCAGCTTCTTATTGAGCTTCTCTGTGATGAAATACAAAATAAAGTGCAAGTATTAAGAGTTCCTTGTTTTAAACAGAAGCCATTTTCCCATTTTATAGTTCTTGATGGTGTTTCTGTTGTCAAGATTAGATTCAGATGAAGAGAAGGTTATTAGCTGAAGAAACTCATTCTGATGCCATTGCAAGTGGCACTAATTTCAGTCCATAAAATGTTGATAGCTTTCAGATATTTACATTTTATATACTACCAAGAATTCTGTTTGGTTAATTTAAATACTATCACATTGCCACAATTAATTACTGGTATTTTTGCCTTGCAGTTGAAGTGATTACAAGTGTGTGACTTAGCTTCAAGCAGCTTTTAGCCAAAACATAATTTAATACCCAGATGTTTTTCCCAACAACTCCCTCAAGCACTAGAAAATATCTAGCTTTCCAGATTCGTCCTGTGAAGCCAATAGCCACAATGTCGACAGATTGAAGCTCAAAAAGAAGTGCTGGGATCAGGAATTTCTGCACTTCTGGACATCTAAATCACTACTGTTTTTACCAGGAAAGTGTTGAAAACCCTTTGCCCAGGAATGTTTCAATGTTAAGTGCGATGTCTGTCTAAATGGACCTTCCCCTTCTTCTCGTTTTGTGTTTTGAGACTTGCATGGTTCAAGTCAACTGGTGCTGTTGCAACTACAGCTACGTGGCAGTCCGAAAAAGCAGAGTCCAAACTCACGTTTAGAGTACAACCACTAATGAGAGGGGGGAAAAGGCATTATCTGTCTCTGAACGCTCTCTGCAGTGACAGATGTTGAACATAGGTTTGCTTGTCATTTAGTAGGTGATGCATTTTCCCCATAGTCAGCACTGAAGCTCCTATATGTTGTGTCAGGCAGTGCTTAACTGCCTTTTTTTGGTGAAGCATAGAAATGAGACTTTGCATTTAGAACCTTAATGAGATCTGAAATGAGTGTTGTTGCTGGTACAACATGATGTCTTGCTCCTCAAGGAGGGTAGAAGGTGTCTGGGGATTGTCTCTTGTCCCTATGCGAGGAGCCGGGCAGCTGTGGGCTCAGGAAATTCATGTTTCCTAAACAGTCCTTCCACTTGTGCCCTCTCAAAGGCTGTGTGTGCTGTCCATAAAGCCTATCAAGCATAAGCTCTGTGATGATTCAGAGCAGGAGACTTAATTAGGTATTCCCAGAGGGAACCTTTCTTTCTTCATTGATTAGAGAGAGAATGCAGGAATATAAGCTTTCTGGATACTGAATACAGAAGAGAGAGGACTTGTTTCATTATTGTTTAGAATGTATGAATTAAAATATTTTGCATTCATTAATTCCTGCTGATTTCAGTAGAATTGTTTTGTTAATATTGGATGTTTAGCCCTTACAAGGAAAACAGTAACTGTGCTATTAATATTTTAAACTTAATTACACCAGATCTTACCATTGTAAATTTCTCTAATATGCCCATCAGAATGTCTGATCCTTTGGCAGGTAAACACATTATTTATGGCAAAATATCTTTCAAAAGAAAGTAGTGCATAATGTACACACTCTAGTAATTTAAAATATAAGTAATTTGGAAAATTAAAAGCTTTCTGTCGGTATAAATTATTAGAATAGGTTTTTCCTTCTTACTATAAAACTTCACTAGATGTCAGTGTGGAAAGTATTTTTACCTAAATGCAATGTGAACTGTAGACTGAGAAGTGTTAATTCCTTTAACAGATGCAGATTTAGAATGACAGAATTTGGTATTAATTTATTTGTAGAAATGCAGTTTCAGAGCATGGAAAACAATTTTGATAATTTCACAATGAAGAGGGGTTTTTTGAGAATTTTTGGTGTTATTTTATTGAATCCTCAATGCTTTTATTGGAGGTTTAGTCTCCTATGTGATAGTTGGACTTTTCCCTTTAAATTAATTCTTTTGTGTTTCTGAACTGACATGCCAAGCGAAAGATAGTGATTTAGATACTGTGTGGTGCCTTTGGTTTCACTCTGTTGTTAAAGGGAGGTTGTGACCAGGAGCAGTTTACAGATGAGCCTCATTGAACAGTCAGGAAGCACCTGAACACAGGCATTTCTGCTGAAGTACAGAAATGAAGAGGACACCCTCTCCAATGCTGTTCTGTCTGCTAGTACAGCAATGAAAGGATTAGGATGAGAGGAACACAGACTGCTTGCATGCTGGCTTCAGCTGCCAATTCATGATTTCTCTCTTGAAGTTACTTGCTTTGAACAGAAATTTAAGTGGCCTTTCTGTTTTTCAGAGTTACCACGAAGAGATTCTGTGCAGAGTTAGGATATGACTAAGGGAGCCACAAGGAAAAGCTTGAACTGTATTTGCACTAATTTTTCAGCTTTAACTTGCATAATAAGTACACAGCCATTAAAATTAATCTTTGAAAAACATGATAAAAAACTGTTGACTCTTCTGGAATTGCATTCAAAATTTGCATTTTGGACAGTTTCTAGCAGTGTTTCTAAGTGTCTTTTATTTAGAGGCAAAAAGGTTTTGTGTGTTTTTTTCCTAAATACTGGCATCCCAAATTAACACTTTTTTTTAATAAAAAAGGAAAGGTTTTTTTGTGCTGATTTTTACTGTGAAATTAAATTTGTGCTAGCATACTCAGAGCCAAGGTTTATGGCACTAATTTGTGTTTTATAAATCAAATAAATAAATGTGTACCTAGAAATCAAGATGAATGTGAAAGCATACAAAAATTTATTAAATGAGTACTTTCTTCTTAGAACCGAAAATTGCAGAGCCTTTGTTAGTTTTGATGACCTTATATGTGAAAAATCTAGATATATTTAAATGCTTGCTGAAGTATGGGGTGGTTAGGTCATGATATTAGCCTTTAGCCTAATTGAATTTCCCATGGCATTGTCACATGAAAAAGGATGGTCCAGTGTTCTGGGTTGTAGGTCTTATTTGGATCGATCTGGAAGCAAGTAGATTTGGGTTTTGAGAGATCACTGGTGCACCACGTACTGTAACTCTGGGAACTGCTGCTGTAGCAACAATTTATATTGCTCCTTCGGAAATATCTGCATCGATTTCTGTCAGAGGCTGCATGAAATTTTTTTTTTAACTGTCTGTATTCCATGCAGATCATAGGAAAGGGTCACAGGACACAAAGCTAGTGTTTGCATCTAGTCTCAGCTGTCTCCCCACTCTTTGTAAGTGTTCCTGTCCAAGATCCTTCCTTGGATCCTGTCCTGTGCGTTACATAATCACAGAATCATAGAACCCTTTGGGTTGGAAGGGACCTTAAAGATCATCCCGTTCCAACCCCTTGCTGTGGACAGGGACAGTTTCCACTAGGCCAGGTTTCTCAAAGTCTCATCCAACCTGGCTTTGAAGACTTACAGGAATGGGGCATCCATAACTTCTCTGGGCAACATGTTCTGGTGCCTCAGCACCCTCGCAGGGAAGAAAGTAGCCTTATGTAAGTGTTCTTTGTGTGTTAAATATTTTAAGTTGTTGTAAGTTGTTGTAAGTGAAGTTGCACAAAAATGGTATGTTTTGCCTGGTCTTTCTTTGGTACCCACGACTGTATGCTGAAGAGTTTGGCTTAAGTACAGTCTTCACTGTACATTACAACCTTCACAAGCTTTGTTCCTTTAATTTCTTAAGTAAAGTGGAAATCAGCTTGGCTGTAGTTTACACTGCATTTCCTGAGTCCTGGGATTTATCCTCTCCTGTCTACAGCTTCTCATTCTGATCATAAACCACAACTTAGAATATTTATGACACAGACTTTTGTAGCAATTTATGGGAGTCTTCTCAAGGAAGATTAAAGTTGACTGATCTACACAAGATGGCTGACTTTCCATTTAGAGGAGTTAGGCATATGATAAATGTTTTCAAATAAGGTACTCTGTTGGGAGAGCTAGAACTGGTGATTCTGGTGTACTCTAAGTTTAAAGAATGGGTAGGGAGAACAAACTGAAGAATTTCATATAAACAGTTGTTTTATGGACTCTCTGTATTGTGAATACTGCAGGAAAATTGTGTCCCATGTATTTATGCTGGCGGGAGCAGATGAAAAAATAAAAAAGCTTAATTCATGTTCATTAATTTCAGGCCATCGTCTTCTCCTGTTTCCAAAGTAAAAGCTGAAGTCTTTCTCAGTGGAATATTATTTTGTGGAAAATAGGGAAGGAACAGAAACTCCTTTTTTAGTAAAAATAACAAACTAGTTTTAGGGTAGAAACGTCTTATACCACCTTCTAGCAATGCTTGCTAGAGGGAAAGTTCTGTAAGACTTTGGCATGCAAATATTTGCTCGGGATGTGGCAGTCTCTGGACACAAGTGTACAATGTACTGCACAGACTGATGTGAGAGGAGACTGTTGAAAGCACAGTCCTCATGTTGTGATGTGGTTGTGTCCTGACAATTCCGTTGTGTAGTAACTGAAGCCACAGTTTTAGAGGATGTAATAATATATTCGAGGCTTGGTTTGCTGTTAAACCCATGACCACAAATAGTACATGGGCAAATAAATAATAATGTCTACAGCACAGAAAGACTGCTTATGAAAGTGAACTATTTAAGTTACGGATCCAGGCGTAGGTGTGCTGCAGAAAACTGGTATGTTACCCAGAAAATCAGAACGTGAATCAACTTGCTTCTCCTCTCTGAATGCTGAACAGGAATGACACTGCTAATCTGCTTTGTGTTCCTCTGTTTCATAGGATCATAGAGTAGTTTTAGTTGGGAGGGACTTTTGAAGGTTATCTAGTCCAACCCCCTGCAGTGAGCAGGAACATCTTCAACTAGATCAGGTTACCCAGAGCCCCGTCCAACCTGACTTTGTTTCCAGAGATGGGGCATCCACCATCTCTTTGGGCAACCTGAGTGTCTCATCGTGTAAAGAACTTCTTATACCTACTCTAGATCTACCTTCTTTTGTTTTAAACCCATTAGCCCTTTTCCTATTGCTACAGGCTTTGCTAAAATGTTTATCCCTGTCTTTTTTATAAGATCCCTTCAGGTATTGAAAGGCCAAAATAAGGTTTCTCCAGAGCCTTCTCCAGGCTGAGCAACCCCAGTGCTCCCAGCCCTTCTGCATTAGGAGATACGTTCCTTCTCTCTAAACTTCAAAAGAGTATAGCAATGGTGTTCTTTGGATTCCCTTGTGGCAGAGCTATGCTTTCTTTATCTTAGAGGTAATGTTAGTGACATTTACAAATTTCACATTCACTCTCTGACTGCATTATCTGCTTCTGAGCCAAAATGAACTGTGGTCACTAAGGATCAGTACAAAATTTTTAGCTGGAGAATTGCTCTTAGTAGCAGCACATTTAGGTTTATAACCATGCCAGAAATAATTGTGTAAGAGACAAAAATATCCTCTTTTCTGAAATGAGTGTACAGTTTATCACAGTGCAGTGCAGGAGTACCTAGTTTGGTAGGGGCTGCAAGCACCAGATATTCCTGCTTTGCTGTGTAATGGTGCCTCTTGTTTGCACCCCAAGGTGCACTGTTTTTTCCACCTAGAAATTCTGTCCAGGTTCTTGTTAAAAAACTGAAATGTCAGCCTTAAAATGAGAAGTGGCAGCTACATTTTAGGGGTTTTTCAGGCAGTTATAGCCTCAGGTAGTTGCCTGCTAAGATTTCTAAAAATATTTCTTTGCTTAACTTCTATTACTTTTATCTGTCTAAGAATTTTTTAAAGTCTGTTTTTTTGGGAACTTTTTGAAGTTATGTGAGGGTAGGTCTGAAGGAATGATGTGAGAATGAGATGGAACAAATTTCTAATTTGAAAACTGTGTTCTTAAACACTTTTTGAGTTTATTCTGAATTGTACTTACCCTTGCCCTTTCAGTTGATATAATATGAAATAAGCTGGTATAATAATACAAAATACTCTGTGAGTGTTTTGTTCATTTTTGCTGCAAGTGATACAAAGGGAAAAAAGTGAGCCCGTGCCTCAGGGGAATAAAAAAGAGAAGCAAGGCCTTGAAAAATTGTATTTACAGTATTGGTTTCAGAGCCTTTTAGACAGCACCTCATGAAAGCTCTCTAAGTACTTGCATCAAGTATTTCAGTAGTCTTTCAGTGAAAATGTAATGTGAAGTTATGCTGTAATTATAGATGCACACATCATTAAATTCCATATTTAGAGACAAAGTTTGAATTTAAATGGATCTTAAAAGAGCATCTGAGATTTTGCCAAACAAGGAAGAGTTTCTCTAGTGGAAAGGGATCTTGTTTTCTGTTCCTTCCTGCCTCCTAAAAAATGGTGCAGAGGACACTGTCAGGCTGTTGTGGCATTTGGGCTTTGTCTGCTACCCTCAACATATTTACTAATACAGATTTGTATCTGTGATTTAACTGATGATTCGTTTGCCAGTACATAGTGAACACTTGTAGCTCATTTGGCATATGTGTGTTGGCATTGCAGTCCTCATATAAGCAAAATATATGTGTTTGGATCTTAGTGCAGATATGTAACACAAAGGAGCTACTGCTTTGGCAGGAGCGCTTTCCTGACGCTGCCCCCTTTTTAAGTGTTCCCTGGTTATGATCTGTGATTGTGACTCATATTGATGTTTATCTGCATTTTCAGAATGAAAATAGCATCATTCATTTTTTTTTTGGTCCTGTGATATTTCAAAGATAGTGCAGTGTCATACGAACACAGTGGAAAAAGAACTTAATAATACAGTTTTTCTCCTCTGCTATATTGGTACCTAAACCAATTTTTAACCCATCTGTTTCCATTTGGTGGCTGAAAAACAGGGATTTGCAGTCAAGGCATTAGAATGTGCAGGTGTCTCAATTACTATCCAGAGTCAAGTATGCTTAAATTATTCTGTGACAGTAAGTATGTATGGAGGAAACAATGAAGGTGAAGATAAGAGAAAATACATACTTCCTTCTTTGTGTTTGTGTGTGTGTGTGTGTGTAAATTGGAGCAAAAGAACCTGGTCTTCAGAGTGGACTTGAGATGAGTATGTAGTTTGCCCTCAAAACAGTGTTTAACTAGCCTTTTTTGGTAAGTTAACTTGCTGAATAAAAGTCTCTCTTCTAAAGAAGCAGCAATTTCTGTTCATTTAGCATTTACAGGATATTTTTGAAAGTAATTTCAGCTAGCCTCCTTCATTTCTGCATTTTTGTTAATACTAAAGCTACAGCATCAAACTGGAATGCAGTATCTCAGTTTTGCTAGTCTCCCTTTGCACAGGCAGAGGAGCATGAAGATACTCAAAAGTCTAAGGACAGAAGGGTCTGGAAGGAAGAAGCAGCAGCAGTAACTTCACTGGCTGTTTGCCTTTGCATGGCCACATTTGTGTAAGGTAAACACCACACATTAAATAAACACACTCAAAATTGCTAAAATAAAACTTGATAATGGGGATACTGAACTGTCTTTGTAAGTTAAATGCTGACTGTGGTTAATTAGGTAAATAACACGGTTGGAGCAGCATTTCTGCGGTGCCTCATTATTAAATGAAGGGAAAACATAGGATGAAATAAAACTCAGTTGCTTCTTTACTTGCTGGAGCATTTATTTTCCCTTGTCCATCTGTGTATTGCACGAACACGAAGCATAACAAATAGCATTTGCATTTAGTTCTGAACACAGTGAGGTCCATGATGACTTTTCTCCCTGTGAAAGCAAGCTTCAGAGCCTGTCTGGCTGCCCAAAGACTTTGCATTTCTGCACATGTGATGGATGGGTTTGTTGTTCTAATGAAACGTGGCTGTTGTTGGAGGTCGTGGTCACAGGAGAGAGGCAATCCATCTTTAATGAGGGGCAGTTCTACAGAGGCCTTGAATGCCAAGACAGAGATGTAGCATTTCATTTTTTAATTTGATGTAGAGGCCCAGTGCAGAGACACTATCTTGTTTTACAATTTTTTTTTTAATTACGAAGAAGGTGGGAGCTGTATCTGGTATAAACATCAACCGTTTTAGAGATTTTGGCTTAGGTCCCAAGTGTAATGAGTCTGGAGGTTGCAAATATGTGTGTTCCTATGGCCAGATCGCTGATGAGATGGGGAATTCAAACCTCTGGCCATGCACAGATGGTGTTGGACTTGCCTGTCTGAGCATCCGTCCTTAGGAGCGATCTCACAGGCTGCATGCTAACGAGCAGGCAGTGTCTGTAATCAAGGGGAACATTATGGCCTGGGGAGATTCTTCAGAGCAATTCCCATCAATACAGATAGTGGGTTTGTATTTTAAGTACCTCTGATGATTCTGAGTTTGTGTTAGGGAGAATCTGAAGGTGGATCTTCTCATCCACCAATCAGATTCTGACCAGGCAGATTCTGTTACGTGTATTCCCTCCTTCCTGTTTTCTAGACTGCTTATGGATGTTGGGAGTGATGAGGGTAACTGGGCCCTTTTTGTTCAGATCGAGAAGCAGCACATTAAGAATAACAACTTTCTTCACTGAACTAGTCATAGTTGGTTTAGTGTACCGGGGATTTACAACTGCAGACATTAGCAGTCTCCTCACACATCTGTTTTGGTTTTTAAGGTCTAAAAATGAGACTGTTCTCTCATGGTGAATTTATTCAGTATTTTAATTAATTTGCCTAAAGACTAAGTCTGAATACTGTCTGTGTGGCTGGTGTCTGTTTGAGAAGCACATAAAACACTTTCTCTTAAGCGTGAAGAATGCTAATTATCTTCTTCCCCTTTGCTTTTACTCTTAGGCCTGTGGGAGACAGATGTTACTTTGCAAAGGGAGGGATGAACATCACTTCTTCCAGGCTCAGAAGAAGTTAAAACGTGAAATGCATCTGCTATGGTTGATTGACATGTCTGTTCTTAGATTTGTTCTTTGAATAAACTTCTCTGAAAGGTGGCAGGAATCACCAGCACACAGAATCCAGACTAGGAAAGAGCTGTGTGTTCACCAGCAGATTGGAAATTCAACTCGTGCTTAGACTTTGAAAACCGGAATATATTGTATGCCTATTCACTGAACTCAACATTCAGGAGTACAATATGTAATGTGATCACAATTTCATGCACTTGTTTCATTTATTTAAAGTTTTTTTTAGTCTGCAGTTTCAAACTAAACAGGTACAGATTTAAGTACCTAAGGTAGTGCAAGTGCAGGTGCTTCCCTTTTGAGTTTAACAGTTTGACCATTGACCTGTCTCTTTTCAGCCCAATTCTTGTGCTGTGTTCATCATCCTGGTATCTGAACAAATGGCACATAAACTCATTAAGAGGAAAGGAGAGTTTGCATATACGAATATTTAGTTTAAGAGTTGTATAAAAAATATTCTTAAAACCAAGCATTTTTGCTGTGTTTTTGTTTGTCTTTCAGGTTGATCCAGCTTTGAAAGAAAAATTAAAACAGAACACTGTGACACTGGAATCTGAATATGAGGTAAAATAAATTTGTTGCTTGGGGCTCATAACCTTGGCTACCCTTGATTACCCTGGCCGCTGGTGGGCTCTATCTGTCCCTAACTAAAATTAGATCAGCCATCTGCCTTTGACTCACTGATGTCCAATAAAAACAAGGTTTTTATGTAAAGAAAGGCTTTTGAACACACAGTGCTTCTTTCTGAACACAGCTTAACTTTGATGTCCAGATGCCAAGTACAGGGGTACAAATAAATTCCAATATTTCTATGGTTAACCTTGTTTATAAATGTAGAGCTGATGTTGGCCTTAGATGGAATGTGTGTTTGCATGTGTCAACACTTCTACCACATTAGTTTTGATGATCTTTAGACAAAATTACAGAATATTGTGCATTATGTGCTTTCTGTTATTTCTTGCTTCTGAAATTTATGCATATCTTTCAAACAACTGTCATTCCTTTTACATGGTTTCAGAGAGTTTTGTAGAGAAATATTCCACTCTTTCCTCAACATTGCATTTTTCCAAACATTACTGAGCTCCAAAATGTCTGTTCTGACCAGTTTAATATCCAGTTTCATAAATCTTCAGGCCTACAAAAAGCCAAGGTAGAAAAACTGGAAAAAGCCTCCCTGTAACCGGAAACAAAGGATAAAGCTATGTGAGATAATTTTTAATGTTTTAAAATTGATTGAATCCAGTGTCCTCCTAACACTTCATCTGTCTCTATGGTCTTTATGCTGAACACAGGTTTTTATTTTCTTCCCATATCACATTCCTGTCACAAGCCTTTGAAGATCTTGATTTTAACCATTGCTCTCATATTTAGTTGTTCAAACAGCAGAACACGGTCTTGATAATAAAACTTTACTTTTATACTACTCTTGTGATTTATCAGAAATAAAAATAAAACTTACCTTCTGTATTTTCACATGCCTAATTTCACAAAATATCTGCTTACCTGCTAATTTCTACCATTATTGCAAACAGACTTGGGTTGTCCCTCTGCTCTAGGGAACTGTGGCTTATGGTGTAGGGAGTAAAAAGATGGAAAGTTCCAGTGGAGACTCAAAACTTACAAATCCATTAAGTTCTGATTTCCTCTGGGTTTATTGTCTCTGACTTTCCATTCAATATACTGTAAGGCAGTTCTGATTTATTTATGTGGAAGAAAAAGTAAAAAGAACCACAAGCAGTAAAAGGAGACACATCTCAAACTCAATACCTAACCTCAAAATCAACCGATCTGTTTTCAGATATGCCTTAACTGTCTCTTCAGAAGATCAGTAAATAGTTGAAGGATAATATTTAAATAGCCATAATTGCATTAGTTTTATGGATAAATCAATGGTAATAAAAAACATCAGACATAACAATATATTACAAGCCTAGTTAGATAATGAGACTTCTTTCTGATGGACAGAAATGACAGAAGCAATCTTATTTTTTTCTTAATCTAATATGCAGAGAATTCTTCCAGAGTGGGGCTGGGGTGTTTATGGAGGGCAGACCAGTTCAACAAATCAAATGGATTTGCATTTCCCCATAATGAAAATATATTTGGATTATTGTTTTGAACTCTAATATCAATATATTCTATGGGAACGGACTTGCAAGCACTAGGCATATTAATTTCTAGCTTCAGTGAAACTTGGGAAACTACCAGCAGTCCTGCACATACCTTGCAGGCTCCACACTGAGTGTGTGACAATTTCAAGTCAATGTTACCTCTCTATTCTGATGGACAAAATCTAACCAATCACTGAGTTACAGCTGACATTTAGAAGAGTAGTTTTTTGTGGACCCTGCTGTTCAGACTAGGAGGTTCTGGGTGGACACTTTCTCCTTTATTTTTTGACTTGACTTGTTCTTCTAATTCAATATATAGGTCACACTGAAGGATTATACTGGTGGCTATTACTAAATATGGTGTGATAAGAGATCAAGGGCAGTTAAAGAAGAGCTCCTGTTTTGAAATGTAAAGCCTTGTTTTAAAATATTATGAGCATTATATCTGCAGCTGTTACTGAGGATACTGCACCAGCTCTTTTGAATCATGGTCGCCTGATACAAGCAAGTGTACTTTGGCCTTCCCTAAGACTTTTAAAAATATCTTACTGTCCTTGCAGAAATGTACATATTGCATACTGAGTTCTTCCAGGGTGTCGTAATTTCTCTGTGCACATATGCCCTTATAGGTGTACTGCAAAAGATAAAGATATTTCCCATATTTCAGACATGTTGAAGTCTCCATTTTGTCTCCAGTGTGGTGGTGGTGATGGTGGTGATGTACGAAGTTGTAATCACAGACTTAATCCATTTACTGTGAGGAAATTAACTTAAAGATATTTTCTTACCTTCTAATTTACTAAATTGTCTCTTCTCAAGCTATGCAGAATTTATTTCGTACAGGAGTGTTTCTGGTCAGGATATTGTATTGAGGAAGGAAGAATTTACATGTGTAATTCATACTGCATTTCTTATAGCTCAGATCTGTTAATAATGCTATTTATCTTGTGCCTTGGGACATGCCAGAGGAGCAAGCTACTTTTGCATGCATTCTCCATTGTTTCTGCATTCCTCTCACACACTTGTGTGTCCTCATATGACCAATTAGCCCTTGCTGCTCCCCTTTGCCTAATAAATCATGGCTCTGTCCACTAGTGACACTGGTACTAATGTGAATGTAGTTCTGCTGCTGAGCTGGGCCTTGTAGAACACGCTGAAAAAATGTCAAGTGTTTGACCTGTGACAAAAGCCTAGAGTATTTTATTTGAAAGCACAAAAATACTGTTTGAAAAAGGGAGCTTAAAAACCTGAACAATGTTATGAATGAAAAACATTCTCATAGTTGTTTAACAATCACAGTACATTCCTCTTCATTGGTTTAATGCAGACTTAAAATAACATTCCTTATTCTAGCACTTAGTTTCTCTATTTATGTGAAATTAATGGTCTAGTAAGCACTAAAATGTTTGGCCTCAGTCAGTTACATCTAACTGCAAAATATAGAATTATTGTTTGGGGGTTTTCTAGCTAATAAAAACCTCTTTGAGAACTTATTAACATTATACAATGGAAAAATCATTCAAATTTGAATCAAGTACATGACGTGCACTAGGAACCGACAGCAAGTGAAAGTAGAGGAAAAATTATCACAATAAATAAAAACATGGAGGATTGCTGTGGAAACAGTAAATGAGAAGCTAAAAGGCAGAGAAGGTTGACAAAAGATGCTAAGGGCATCAGAGCTGTCTGATAGGAAGGCTGATGAGGGTAAGAGGATGGTGGTGCAGCAAAGATAAAATAACGAGGATGTAAAATCATGAGTAACCATGTTGGCAAAGTAGCAACATTCAAACAAATGTATATGGGGGTTTTTAATAGGAAAAAGGTCCTTTATTTTTGAATCAGATGTACTCCCAACCCCCTCAATAACCAAACGAAATGTTATTTAATATCTACTAGCTGAGTTCCAAGAATATGCTTGGAAGACTTTGCTGAAAATTTCAGTCTAGGAATGGTGGTTCTCTGGGAATTGTTACTGGGCAGGAAGGTGATACTATTAAGTGCTCTGTGAAATTTGAGGTGTATCTAGGCAATATTGAGTCCTTTTTTCAGTATAAAGATATTAAATCATAAAATCATTACTAATGTGCAAGTGACACAAAAGTATTGCAATAGTGTAAGTCTGACAAGTCAGGGACAGAGAGCTGTTCATATTGTTTGATAAGCTGGGCCCATTAAATGTGCAAAGTACCTTTCAAGGTAGCCAGAGTTAACTGTGAAAAGATTTAGGAGTCAATGAATAAAAAATTCAGCTTGATCTCCTGCTGTGACATTCAGTGTATGAGTGTAAACAGGAACTGTAGATGTAGAAACAGGTGATTTTACTTATGAGTATGGCACTGATGTGGCTGGTACTGAAATGCTGGTTCTACTTTTGGGATCCATGTTTTGAACAGGGTTCTAGGAATGGATTAGGCTGCAGAACAGGCTGAGTGTATTACCTGAGAGCTAGAGAAAAGGCCTTACAAGAAATTTTAGAAGATTTAAATAACTGTAAAGATACCAAAAAGAATGTTGCTTACATATAAAGACCTTTATAAGAGGAAAGTACTAGCTATTGAAGTTTTTTTAATTGCAGAAACAATACTAAAATTATAGGTAAGGTCCATTAGTGATAGATGGGAGCATCATGTGAACACAACAGCAGGAAAAACAGGTCCTCTGTCTTTCAGAATATCAAAACTGTAAAACTTTTTGAAGTTTTCCTTCAACTGGTTGCAAGCTATTGGACTCAGCATGGTATAATTGACTGTGAATGGTCAGACTAGAGAATGCTGCTTTCTTGACTTGGCGTATGAGTATAGAGCAGGTTTTGTTGTTTATGATGGGATAAGTCACAGAAGGTCAAAATTAGCTCTGGACAGAAGTTTTGTAATCATTTGTCCTGAGAATTACAGCAAAAGTATTGTAATTGCAGTGTTAAAAAATGTATATTAAGGACAGTTCAAAAATTAAAAGCAGGTGTATGGAGAGGTTTCTTGGGAATACAATCTCTATATTTACTGTCTTAAAAGATAATTTGAATAAGGTCTTCTTAAAAAGATTCAAGCCACTTAATGTTTACTTGACTTAACATCAGCAGGGATGGGTGAAGGTTTTCTCAGGGTGTGACAGTGTGACATAGTAATTTTTGTTATCAAATAGATGCATCCAAGTGTGTGGGCATCAGAAGTACTCTAGAAAGAAAGTAATTCCTGAATGCCCGTAGCTGAAAATTGCAAGTATCTTGTTGTTGTTATCAGTACCTGAGGGTTGCTGATTTTGTTGTAGCTTAAGAATTAACAGATTAGTGTATTGAATTGATGTACTTCAGTGTCTGTGAAGATAGTAGTGACTAAATGCCTTGAGCTGTTTGAGAGCTGACAAAGATGTTGGGAAAACATCCCTCCTGTTGGGACACTAAATGAGGTTGAGATACTGTTCTTCCCTCTTTAGCCACTCACTTGGTACATTGCTTCCATGTTCTTTTTTGTTGCATTATCCAGGCTAGAGTATTAGATTCTGACTGCCCACCAGGTTAGGTTTGGGACAGGCTGAGTTTCTTGCATTTCAGTTTATTCACATGTAAAATGATCTAGGTAGTTTTTATTTCTCTGCGAGTCTTCAACGCTCAGTGTTTTGTAGAGAAGGACAAAGTAATGTTATTTTATCATCAAATTTTATCAAACTGCCATGGGAAAGGATTTCAGTTAAACTATTTTGTGTTAGGCATTTTATTCTGAGTGGATGTACAGTCTGTAGCCAAGCTACAGTTCGTACCTTTTCTTCTTGACATCTCAAAAGTTTTATGTGCCATAGCTCAATATGTTTGCACTATAAACTATACTCAGAGATTTTCATAGTGAAATACAAGAAGTTATTTTTTGATGGGTATGGCATAGGAAGAGTTTTGGTGGAAAAGCCTTCTTGCAGGAAAAACAACACTTGGCCTCCAGAGGAAAATTCATAGGGTGTTGGGTTTTACTGGTCTTATTTCTGGAATCATCTCTATTAAATATTCCTGTGAATTCTTTCCTGGTCATCTTTTGCACAGATTTTCCTTAACTGTGGGCTGCTTCTTTCATATTTGTTGCATTTACACTTTTCTTATCCCTAAGAAGACACTGATTTCAAATAGATATAAAACAGGGTAGAGTGGATAACAGTGCAGTCAGACAGCAAGCATGGTTGGGACATACAAATGCCTGTTACAAAAAAATCTCGTCACCCTTTCAGCCCTCTCTCCAAAATGCAATCCTTTGTACCTTCTTGCATTTCCTATATGTTTCTTTTTTTAATCCCAGAGGAAGTGACCAATTCTTACCATGTTAGGGCCAACACTGTGTGTTGTCTCTTCTACAGAAACCCCCAAAAGTTTGAGTAGGGCGTTGCATCCACACAGGATGGTGGAATTCTTTCATTTGTTGTTCTGAGGGATGTTGCTAGCTCCTGCCAGGCAGTATTGGCAACATTTTCTTATGCAGCTCACTAGGTGAAAATGTTAAGGACTTTTGTCATAGTAATGGGCCCCCAGTGGGGAATTTTGGGACCTCTGGTATGAAATATCTCTGAGGTAACTTTAGTATAGTGTATGGGAATTTAGCTACACAGCTGAGGCTGTATACATTCCTCTCATTGTCTGCCTCTGAAGAGGATACAGCAAAACAGAGTTTTAAAGGAAGACCTTGTCTCAGCAATCAGGTAAAATGGCTTTTTGCAAGAACATCCTCCTGTTTGTTTTTCTTAGGTTTGTTTATCTTAGCTTGCTTTTTTTTCTTCTTTTTTCTTTCTTTTTTTATTATTTTGTCCAATTTCGTAAACAGTATCTGTGAAATTTTGTGACTGCCATCAGTCACATCCAGAGGATGCCCACATGGACAATCAAGTCTAAATGCAAAATGCTTTAAAAGATTGATATATAATTCTCACATGTTACTTGCTTCTCAAATTATTGTTACCTACTGTTACTTAGTGTTCAAACTATACTATAAAAACATACTCTGCTATAGCAAGTTACTGACAGAGAGTGGGTCACTGTCTGTCCAAACAGGCTTATGATCATAGAGAAAAATAAGATGTGAGATGCCAGTGAAGGCTGTCCATGGAATTTGCATACTTTTTAGCTAAATAATCAAACTTCTAAAAATGAAATGGAAAAGTTCCAAAGTTCACTCCCAGACTTCATTGTATATCTGGTAAGACTTTGATTTTGTCCAGGTACAGCTGGAGACATCACTGAGAAGTTCAAAGGCTGAGGGAAATGTTGTAATAATCCATCTTGTTTGTAACATCTTCCCTTCAAGTCATTGGAGAGCCAGTGTCCCTCTGTGCCATCTTAAAGCTCGTAACATAAATAGTCTTCAAGCACAATGCAGTTCAAAAACCGAAATACCTTCCAACTCTAGAGAGACCCTAGACCTTATCTTCTAAAACTTCCTCCTAATTGTTGTAAAAATTTGGATAGAAGCCTTCAACTTTCTCAGATGAAAGTCTTTTCTGAATTGAAGACCTGTTGGTTCTGGTAGACTGTACTGTACATTCAGCAGTATTGATGACAAGTACTTTACTGTCATTGCCAATATAGTGGGGCACTTACACTCCTGTTACTATCCTCATCAAAGAAACAGGGGATGATAGCTACAGAGAAGAAAGAGTAGGATTTTTTGTTCCTTATGGGAAATTTGCCCAACAGCACAAATCTAGTAGCCACTGATGTTACTGAAAATCCATTTATGGCTGAGAGGCTTGGAGTTGCCCTGTTAACATTTAGCCAAAATCTACACAAAGGAAAGTGTTCTATTTCAGTGTATAAGTTGATAAGTTCTGTAAGAGAGATGAGTGGAACATCAGCAGGAAAATGTTGATGAGAAACAAAACTACTTGAACTACTAACTCCTAAACTACCCTAACTCTGTCTGAATGTTAGCTGAGTTGAGACTGGTGTAGAGTGGGGAGTGTGTGAGAGGCAGAATATTTAACTCGGGATCAACTGCTTATTAAGGTTGACTGCTAATTTGAAGGAATGTGTTTACTGTAAAGTAGTTATTTAATGGTCTGGATTTAAGTTTAATCTGACAGTGTTGTTGTAAACCTTCTCTAGTTGTTTCTTTTCTTATGCCCATACACTACTGTTAGTAATTTTGTAGTGGAAGCTGGTGATTTCTTGTTGTGGTTATCTCTTGGCCCTTTCCTGTGGTATTCATCGTAGCTTTTTCCTCTCACATAAGATACTTGTAAAAGCTTGTTTTTCAGATCTCTTCAGAAGAAAAAACACCATGTGTTACTCATGGGTCTAATATTTTTTGATCCTTGTACACTTCATTCTTTTTTTGTTAGAATATCTTTTTATCTTTATTAGAAGGACATGCTGTGCCAGATTTTATATACAGAAAGTAAAAAAATTGTCCACACTTCCAGGTATTCTTAGGAAGATGTTTGAAATAAACCTTTCCTGTGATGTTGGGAGAGTTTTGTGAGCTCCAGGTAGGGACATGCTGTGGAAATCCGTGTGCTCTTCCCAGCAGCAACAGAACTGTTATTTTTTGCTCTTACTGGTCTCCTGCACTGTTTAAAGATCACACATCCCCTTCAGTCAAGTTCACCTTTATATAGTTTAAAAAAATGCTGCAGACATCCCAGAAGTCTGTCCCTGGCTGCAGTAACTAGGACATACCTTTACAAAGTTTAATATGCTATAAAGTTAGCGAGATCAAGCAGTCAGACTTGGGAAATTCCTTGGTCCTGTTGACTTGGCTAGGCCTCCCAAGTTGTGAATTTAGAGAGAAATCTTAGTAATCAGCACTTCTCTTTCTGGGACACAATAACCACAGCTTGATAAAACTTTCGTATACAAGGGAAATGAAGACTATCATAAAAGTACTTAGTTCTTAATTAAAAGTGGAATTTGCTGAATTTTGGATGTTTGGTCTTGATGTACTATTGCACTCATGCTATTATTTATGTTGTATCTTTCTGAGGTTTATTTTTGCTTGAGAAGATAGACTGAAAGTAAATGATGCATGCATGAGTTGTCTTGACTTTACCCATAAATCTTGCCAATCTTTTGGACTGAGAAGTCCATCTTGGGTGATCTGGAGGTGTAATCTATAAATGGCACAGGGTAATCCTCTGAATTTAATGTGATTTTTAGGAGATTCTTAATTTTAAGAAGGAAAACTGCTTGTAAATTAGAAGGGAATTAGAGCAAAGCCCAATTGCTGATGCAAGTCTATCTGTCTAATGTTATTTTCTGTGATGTTTAAAATTCAACGCTGTGTAATCATGTCGTTTTAACTGAGTGATAGAATTGTTTAGTTTACTGAGCAATTTGTATCACTGTAACACCTTCACACGGAACTATGAGAGCACTCTGTGAATATTAATTAAACTCCTTGCTTTTTTTTCTTTGGAGGCGAGTTCTTTCATGCTTCAGGTTGGGAAAACACTGCACAGAGAAATTGGTGATGAAGTTTTTTGATGCACGTCTTTCACAACATAGTCACTCAAAGATGTTTCTCTTCTCTTTTCACCCCATGATTCCTTCAGCTGTGCCAGTTCAAGAGTTTGTTCAGTCCTATGCTTATATAGGATATATTCATAAACAGTATGGATTTGTTTTCCTAAATTATTTTGTTTTTCTAGTTGGAACACAGCCCCACAGTGTTGAATTGCCGTAATTAAAGGGAAAATAACCCATGGGGAAAGAATCTCTTAAACCAGTTCACTAAAGGTTAATGAATTGTGCCATAGATGAGTGCTAATGGATTCCACTGAAGTAAGCAACAAAACTTCTGTTGGTTTCATCGTGGTGGTTTTTACCAGTCTTCAGCAAAGCCAAAAAGAGAAGCAGCTCTCTGGATACTTACATGCAACCCCCCCACATACTCCCTCACCCATTTCTTCCCTCAATGAACAAAAAAATATTTTGTTCTGGCCATATAATGCTTCTTGCTAGCTTGCTTGTATACTAATATCATAAAAACTAAATATTCTCTGTATGAGAAATCATGGGTTATTAAATTGCTAATTGCAGATATTAAATGATGTCACTTCCCAAAGTATGCAACACCAAATTTATATCGAGAAACTGAGATGTCAAAAAGGTGGCTTTGGAAAAGTGTTGTAAAAATAAAAAAACTAGTAAGGCCATATCAGTGTGATGGTGAAGGTAAGATTTTCAGTCTTGCACAAGACAGCAGATTCAGTGTTAGCCTTGATTCTGTACCTCTGCATCTATATATCGTCACAGAGCTCCTCAATATACCTTTTGTCTCTTCAAGCTGTTTTGACACCTTTGCAAAAACAGACTATTCAACTGGTTTAATTCTTTCACAGAATCACAGAATATTCTCAGTTGGAAGGTACATTGTCTCTTTCAGCCATGGGGGTGTTTATCCCTGGCTCATCTTCTGTCTACAAGCGGGTTTGCTTACTATAATGATGGGAAATAATTGTCTCTCTGAATTAGGGCAATTTCTTTCTGTGGTGCTCATCACAGAATTTATTTCTTCAAGCTGTAAAGTAAACAGGATTCTCTTATCCGTCCTTTCACATGTGAGAAACTCAGCCTAAAGCCAAACGTTTTTTGCAAGTGGCCACCTTGAATGAACTTAGCCTGAGCAGTAATAGCTCTAAACGAATTTCTGCAGACTTCTGTTTGTGTATTGTGGCATGAAGACTATCCTGCAAGAGTAGCATTCAAACTCTCATTTAAGTTTTATTTTAAGGCTGACAGAGAATTACGACTTTTACTTAAACCAGGCATTTGAACCAGCAATTAAGAAGTGAAAGTCTCTTTGTGCCCTTTTTGGTACCTTTCCACCAGTCTTAAAAGTCAAATGTGGCAAACAATTGAACATATTTTTCTTTTTCATGGTGCTTGTCTGCATAACTGCATTTTTTTCCTTGAATTTACAGTTTCTGTCAGTCTTGTACTCTTAAGAGGCAGTTTAGCTGATTTAGGAAATGAATCAGTAGATTTAATGGACTACACTGATCTTACTTCGAACAGCTAATTTTCAGTATCCTTTTTGAGACAAGCAGGAAAAGCAGTTTCGATCTGATCTGATTACATTTCATTGTAGTCTTCAATGATTGACTCTTTAGTACATTTGAATTTGGAGAAAAAGCTTTTTGGTTTTTAGACTTCCAGTTCATATGACTTTCAGTTTAGTAAAAGCTGGAAGTAGTTTAACATCTTTATGTGGTGTCTTTATAAAGTTAGATAGGCAGAGTTCAGGTGGCTAAAATGGAAAAATAAAGAACTACAATAAGAATTAAAAAGAGCCAGCCAGGTGATATGACAGAGGTTGACTTCATCTGAGAGTAGAACTAACTGCTTGCCTGAATTCTCACTGTACAGCTCAAGCACTGTACAACTCACAGCTGTATAACTGCAGCTTGTGCTGCACCCAATTGATAGAAGAACTGCCAATCTGGTCTTATTTTCATCACTAAGATAAATTTAAAATTTGGCTATGTACATTTCTTTGGCCTACATCTAATGTAGCCATTTATTCTGTGGTGATACTGTTGTAAGAATTTTCTTGTCAGTGACCAAACAAAAAGGTTAGGTTTTATTCATTTGTATGTGAGGTGCTGTCCTGGTTTAAACCCAGCCAGCAACTAAGCCCCACACAGCTTCTCACTTGCTCCCCCATGATGAGATAGGGGAGAAAATTGGAAGGGTAAAAGTGAAAAAATCATGGGTTGAGATAGGCAGTTTAATAGGTAAAGCAAAAGCCACAGGTGTAAGCAAAGCAAAACAAGGAATTCATTCACCACTTCCATGGCCAGGCAGGTGTTCAGCCATCCCCAGGAAGGCAGGGCTTCATTACATGTAATGGTTACCTTAAAAGACTGACTCCATCACTCTGAATGACCCCTGTTCTTTCTTCTTACCCCAGCTTTATATGCTGAGCATGATGCTATACAATATGGGATATCGCTGTGGTCAGTTGGGGTCAGCTGTCCCAGCTGTGTCTCCTCTTGTGCACCCCCAGCCCACTGGCAGGTGGGCTGAGAAGCAGAAAAGGCTGTGGCACTGTATGAGCAAGTAATGAAAAAAGCCCCGTGTTACCAACACTGTTCTCAGCACAAATCCAAAACATAGCCCCATACTAGCTACTATAAAGAAAAATTAACTCTGCCCGGCACAGATAGATATATGTGAAAGTACCTATACAGTAGGAAAGCATTGCAAAGCAGATTTTCAGGTCCCCTATCAGCAGTGATACTTCTTCATAAGCTTATCCACATGCAACAGGAGTCCTCTATTATTCCAAAATTTGATAGCATCACTTCAGAAAATTGGAATGTCTAATCATTCTGCCTTCTGATGACTGATACCTGTCCCATGAACTACTAATTTTTGCAGATTCTGTACCATGCCAGTAAGGAAGGTATTACACAGTGTTTATACATGACACAAAATGTGAATGATCTCCATAAATATAATGAGTATAAAAAAATAAAAATATTATTTTTCTATGTATGCATTAGAATCTTTATTTCTTTCTATTTTAATTGATCAGTAGATCTTACCTGTCTTATCAAGAAATGCCATTCACTGCACAAAACCCTTGGTTGTTTTATTCTGTCAATACATCACGGTGTGTTTTCTATGTACCTTTATGATTCCTTTTGGAAACTGCCAAGTAGTGTCTGGTACTGGTTTGTTTAGATAGTGTAGTTTTGAAATGCTTCCTGTTTTGGACAAAGCTCCTCTCTGAAAAGCCTTTGTGATGTTTCAGGGGCAAAATAATATGAACTTTGGGTAAAGATCTCCAGTATGCATGTCTCTTTTGATAGACTTCTTTATGTAGCCCATCTTTAGATACCACAAGTTTTGTTGTACTTTGAAAGTTGATTCTTGTTCAGACTTCGGGAGCTGAACACCTTTGGGAAGAGCTGTGTGATTCCTTTCTGTTTACTAAAATCAGCACGCTTCTTTTCTGTTAAAGCACAGTACTATTTTCAGCATTGTTTTCTTGAAGATTCCATTAGAATCAGATGCTAAACTCTGAATTTGCAGAGGGGATAGTCACTGCTATGTGGGATGATGAGTACCTTCCTCCTTCTCCCTCCTTCCATGTCAGCTCAGATCCCTTTTAGTTGAAATGAAGTACCAGCTAAGCATAAGATGTATAAAGTAGTAAAGACAACTCTTCAGAAAGACCTATGCCAACTCTATAGTACAAAAAATTCAGTTCCTCCTACCTTGTGAAAGTCTGCTGTGTTTGTGCATGTGTTCTCATATACTGTAGAGTATTGCCTAATTTCTTTTGATGTCTGACTAACCTCATTGTAATTTCCTTAGTTGCAGAAGTGGCAGGAAAACTTTTATGTAACATGAACTAATAGCAGAAGGCCTATTCTGTTATAGCTGTTGAATTATTCTGCAACTATTATTCAAGTCCCTATGTGTTTGCCATTTATTTGAATGATTGATAGTAGGCAAATTAGACCAAAGACTCAGGGCAGGGTTAAGTGTATTTTTACAGCGTTTACTGAAATGAGGCCCTGGTCACAAATCAGAGGTTTAAATCCCATATCATTAGTGGTATGCAGTGTTGCTCTGTTTAGTTGCATGTAGAACAGCCCTGATTTTGGCAGTGCAGACCCTCTCCTCAGTCTCCCCGTTATGTCCAATGGTTCCACAGGTTGGTTTATGAGATTTGAGGTCTATGCCTGCTGGGAAGGGACTTCTCTGCCTGTTCCAGCAGGAATGTGAAGATGCAATGTGCGTGTTCTCTAACTGCAGTACTTGGTAGGTGGGGTCAGGAGGGCTCCTGTTCTTCATTTTTGTGTGCCTCCAAGTTTAAATAAATACTGCAGTCATTGGTAGTTGTGAGTGGGGATGACAGAAATAAGCAAGGAGGTAATCAAATCTATATAGTTTTTAAGTATCTGAGAGTTCAGTCAATAAGCATATCTCATATATGACTTAGTAAGAGACCTATCAGTGATGGCTGGGCACCATGAGAAACTAGTAAGCAGAAATCATTGCAAGTTAAAAGCCCATGGATTGAAGCACTGTTGCTGTCTTTCTTTTTACTAGACAATTAATCTTTTCCAGCATGCTTTGTGCTGGCAGGATACTTCATTCAAGTCTTCTGTTTGAGCTGTACCAATAGTTTTCACTTGTACTACTTCAGTACGTGCAGACTTGCAGTTGAAGAACAGATCTGCAAAACAGGATGAGAGAAGAAAAAGGGAATAAAAGATATCTACAGTCATGTTCAGATGCTGCATTGCTTCCTGACCTTAAATATTATTTTTCTGTTCATAAGTAGATACAGTATGCCCATCCTAATAATTTATTTAACTGTATGAATAATTACTAGAGGGTTTTTTCCTTCTTGTTGAATTCCCATGCAGGGCAGATGGAAGTAACTTAAATCATGGATCTGTCAAGGTGACACTGTTATTTTTGCTGTTTGTCTGCAGAAGCTGGAAAAGTCTGACTTGAATAACTGGGAGAACATCAGAGGACCCAGTCTGTGGGAAGATTCCAGGACTGTTCAGAAGCAACGGCGGGAGGCTCTCCGTCTCAAGACAGAGTGACTGAACAAGCCTACTTTGGTGGCCCTGAAAAAACAGTCCCTGGCTGGACTTAGTTTCAACAGTGTCAGGAACAGGCATGGGTGCAATTGCACTGAGCAATTCATGCTGGTGTATATATAAGTAACTGTGAGATCAGCCCAAAGGGCACTGTATTGTATGAAGCTCTGTGCATCCATTTACACAGAGTACCACAGGTTGTATATGTGAATTTTCAATTAAAAAAAGCTGATTATTCTACTTGGAAAATCCCATTGTTTTTCAATCTCTAACACTCAAAACTGCTTCAGCAAGGAATAACATTTCAAGAGTCACTTGTCAGTACCAGAAGTTGTCATCCTAATGAGAACAACAGTGCTGTCATCTAGATGTGTGTGGCCAGATAAATGCTGCTTCAGGGAGCCCCTGTGTGACTTCAGGCTCTTAAGCATGGAAAAGACTCCACAGGCATATGAGCTGTTCAGAACAGTGAGTCCATTTTTGCCTAAATAATACTCCTGTGTTTCATTTCCAGAGACTTGACTGTATGAAGGCGTGTACAGAGTGTCAGCTGGTAAATTGGTCAAATATCATTTGTTTATCTGTGGTTAGATTTTTATGATTAGTTTATCAATGCCTTTGTGTAGGCAGGACCTCTTCACTGGAACTTCTCAGTTTAAGTTTGAATCGCTGTTCCTCACTAAGAGCTGTGCTGTTAATTGTAGCAGAATTTTCTTGAACTGCTACACAGTGGCAAAGCTCATCTTACGTGAATATTTGTGCGTGTGCACAGAAATTTTTTATCTTTCAGTGGATTTTTCTGAAATGCTTGTCTTTGTATACTTGTCTTTGTGTGCTAAATATTTGTTAGAGGACATCATGCCAACATTCAGGACTCTTCTGCTAAGAAAGTTCGATGAAGAAGAATCCAGTCAATTTTTCAAATTGACTTCTGGGGAAGAAGCAAATATATTTCTCTTGCATGAAGCTCTTAAGTTCATCACTTTTCTTGATGAAAAAAACACTCATTGAAATACTTTGTATATTTATAATAATTTGATATTTTTCAAAGACTGTTTTGGGAGTGGTCATCTTATTTCAGCAGATTTTTAATGTAGTTGTAAATAATTACTTACATGGACATTTCGTATGTCGTAACTTAGGACCCAGTTTTAGCTGATAGTTTGCTGGTTGTGGCATTCCCCCACTCTCCCCTTTTTCATAGGCACAAAAACCTGTGGGCATATTTGTACCTACCTTTGCAGTGGCATCTCTGGAAAGTGATAGATTTATTATAGCACCTCTGAGAAACAATGACATGCAGATGGAAAACTTCCAACTTGTACGTCTCTTCAACTTCTCTTTTAAAAGACAGCCCATATCTATTGACAGTCCACTAAAATAAAATTCTACTATTTTTTAAATGCTGTTGACTCATTTATGATTTAAAAAAAATAACCAAAACAAACCCTCAAACCAACAGTAAGTGGTACAGAAGCTGTACTGTTCATAAAATGAGAAGAGCCATGGCAGCAATTCATCTTTATTGCCATGCACTTGAACAATGGCTTCATGTTCTATGCAATGCTTTTCTTAGCCACTGAATTGGAAGTAATACTTTTGAAAGGCGTGTTGAGAGCCAATTAAGTCTCTTAAGTTGTTATGCAACCTAGAGTAGAAAGTACTCCAGAAATGTGGAGAATTACAGTTCGTAACACTAACAGGAGAGGCAAATTTCATTTGGTTCAGAGCTCAAGCTTAGTTTGGCTACTTATTTGAACTATCTTTTTGAAAGCCAGTTATAGCACTTGTGATTATCTCTAAGGCACCTGGAGACAACCTTGTTCAATTCCTGAATTGTAATACTAAACATGTGTGGCTGGAGGGTGTCAGAGGTAATTAAATGCAATTGTCAGTCTGACACACTGATTGACATTTTTGCATCCTCTTTGGTAACTGGCATATGTAGGTCTGAGGGGAATGAAAACAAGGCTTTAGTGAGAGGTGTTAAGTATCACAGGGGTAAAAGAGAGGACTGAAGAAGCCAGATGTTCTAATCAGCATTGCTGAAATTAGAAATGTGGGAAGTCTGGCTAGGTGTCTATGTGTACGTGGACTGAAAAATCAGTTTCAAAATCCCTGTTTTGACAATAAAGGAGAACGTGTTTATCTCTCAAAAAACCCAGCAAGGTTGGTCTTTGGGATCTTCCATAACAAGACAAGCAGTAGGACGTAGAAGTGGAGGGAATCTGGAGCACTTGTCCCTGGGAATAGGGAGGGGTCAGCATAGCACCACAGATAGATGGATATCTGTCTGGATGGTTCCCAGTGGCAGATATCTGCAGCTCAAAGTCTTGGCCAGATCTTTGTGTGAGGTCAGCCCTGTGAATCATACCTATTGAGTGTAGTTTTCCTATAGCACTTTGAATGTGCAGACATAAGGTTGCTTCAAAAGAGAAAATGCTTAATATTTTAATTCAGCTGTAACAGATGAGGGAGAGCCTTAGCAAAAGCTGTAGCTACTTCAGTGGAAAAAGGGTTTCAAAACTAGCAGTTGAATTTCAAAGCTCAAAAATAAGTATGGATAAACAGTTTGGCGTTAAAAACTTAACAGTATCAAAATGCAGAGAACAGTGTTGCTAATAGTGATCCTCCAAGGTCTTGAAGATGGGTCCAGCTACCCAAAAGAGGTAAGTCATGGTGCAAAAGGACATGAGTCATGGAAGTTTCAGACCAGGATATGGAATGCAGAACCTTCTGGAAAACAACTTAAACCTATCCCATCATCTGGGGACCAGTCCCAAAAAGCAGAGGAAGAAATCCATTTCTTCACAGAGATGCAGCAAATTGGAGTGATTTAAAGGGCACTGTTCACTGGATGTTTTACATGGACACTCCTTGTTTCACTGTACGTGCATGTGTATAGGTGAAACTTAAAACAGTTGCTGTGTTTGAATTTCCAGCACAAGTCCAGAGCAAGTTTCATTTTATATTCTGTATTTTCCAGAAGGTTTTATTTCTGCAAGAAATGGGAAAGCCTAATGTTATCCTTTGCTACTATGTTGTGTCCCCTTAAAAAAAAGTAGAAAGAATGAGAAACAGAGAAATGAAGAGAATGATCCAAAGTCTTAGGAGAGCAGAATAACTATTTTTACATAAAGATGGTCAAAGAAATTTCCTTAAGCCTTATGGTTAGAAAGGCTGCTTATTGTCAGTGTTTTCAGTGGAAAACCACTTTCCATCCTTCAGTGGAGTTAGGTTCACAGAAAAATTTCCACTCTATTTTAGGCTTGCTAACTAGAAGGTTTTAATCAAAAGAAGGTAATTGCTTACTGTTAGGCCTTCATTTTTCACAAAGCCTTGCAACCAGACTCAGACAACACACAACTAGTCTCTAGACTTAGAAACAAAAACTCCATACAGATGTTTTTCCCAAAACTGGTACTGTCCTCAGGATCCCCAAACAGTCTTTCGTACCACTGGAATCAGCCTGACCGTGGTTTCCTGTTGAACATGTGCTTTAACTGCATGTTTAACTGTCTTGCTTAACACAGGCAATTAAATTTTCACCCTCACCATTTCCATGCTGCTTGAGAGATGTGTTAAAATTAAATTCCACCAAGGCAGCAGCTGGTGGTGCTACAGAAGAGAGATGTAAAATACATTGCAGTTGTGAGTAGTGTATGTGTCATGGTCGCAGGCCACTTGAGAAAGATAAAAAAAAAAAAATCCAAAAAAGCCCACAGTAATAAGGGAGTACTGTGCATTTCCAGTGCTCCTGTAAAGAAATTTCTGGCATACTTGGAGTCTGGGATGATGTGCCTCAGTCGGTGGATAACGTGACCATATCTTCTTAGTATGTCTTTTTCAAGGTAGTTGATGAGATCCTTGACGTTTGACACCCACTCCACTGTGTGTGCTCAGTACCGAATCCATTATGGTATCAACCTCAAGGAGGCCCAGTGGCTCCCAGGAGTATGGCTTAATCCCACACAGGATCAGGGGTAAACCCATCTCTCTGCCCTGCAGGTCCACTCTTCCTCTTCTGTCTGTCTGTCTTCCAGCTTTCCTCCTAAAAAGTAACAGATCATTCTCTGAGCTGCTCTTTTCTAATGGAGCTGGCTGGAAAATGTCACCTGCCTTTTTTAAAGTTCACTGTCTACCAAGAATTGAAGAATAGGAGTTTCTAAATTATTTTGAGTATGTCCTATAAAATGTAAGCTCAGAAACAGACCCAGTGTTATATCCCCTTAAGGATGGCATCCAGCATACACTGAGTCTCTTTATCTTCAGATACACAATGCTGTGCTCTCTATTTTATGTACAAAGGAAATTAAATGTACTTTTTTCTTTAAGAGATGAGATCTTCATTTATCTCCAGCTGTCAGTTCCTAATAATGTTGCCCAGAGAAGTGTTATCTGTGATTTAGTGGCTTTAGTGGACTATCTTTTGTTCAACAGAGAACAGCAGAATAAAATTTCAGCTTAATATAGCTCTTTTCTTACTCCTTCTGAATGAACAGAGGAAAAGAGGAGAGCAAGAGCAAAGATTCTTGGGTTCCAGACTCAAGTTTCTTTTGCTTTGCAATAGATAGGGCATTTTAAGAAAGGAAAGGAAAGAAAATGGGGGGAAAAAGGAAAGAAGAAAGAAAAAATGTGGAAAGAAAAGAGCTCAGGGACGAAATTATTAATAGAAAATGGTATTTTTTCTAACTGGTCCCTCTGGATAGAATAGGAAGGAAAATTGTTTCTGTCTCTGGAAAAACTTCTGAGTTCAAAAAATACTTGTTTCGAGTCCAAATGAAAAGTCAAGTATATTTTGCAAGCTAGTTGTTTTAGAAATACTTATATTGGGTGAAGTGCAATTTTTATTTTGTTTTTCATGTTTTTCCTTTCTTGATTCTTTCTCCTCAGGTACCTTAACTCTGGAAATGACAAATCACCACTGATCTTAAAAGTGTAGTTTTCACTTAAAAGACTGGCAACGCAAAATGCCTCAACAGTTTCCAAAACTTTTCACAAAAAGTGTTCTTAATAAAAGTAAAACCTATCAAAATAGGTCTTTCTCAGTGAACAGTTTGCAAAATGTCAATCAATCAGATTAAAAAAAAAATTTAGAAAAGGTCCCTGGTGTTTACCAGTCAGTTCCTTTGTTAATTGGTGAAAGCTGATGCTGCTTATTGATGAGGATGTGACTGCACACCTCTGTGTCTGCATGTCCCAGCCTTCTCCCCACCAGATGTGAACACCTGCATTTGGGAAATGGCAATATGCAATCTTACAGACAATTTTGCTACTCAGTAACTCATAGACCTACTCCTTACTGCGTGCAGTATTCTTCTACCCCAGTTAATGACATTGACAGATTAACGTGAACAGATGAAGTTTCCTCAAAAACTAGTTCCTTTCCCTCCCTGCTTTTGCTAATTCTACAACCTAAATTTATTTCAATTTAGTTTCTGTTAAATAGTGTCACTTTTTATTATATATTCACACAGCATGCTCATATGTCTTAACATATTAAGAAGAAACCTAACATTTTTCCCACTCTAAAAAAGTAACAGGCGTTGCCCCTGCTTAAGTGCTAGATCTAGGATGTCCATCATTTTAAGGTACATGTCTAGCAACAAATTAGAAATCAAAGATGGAAATACTTCAGTCCTATTCATGGTTATATGTATTTGAACTGACTATAGTCCATACAGTTTAGGAGTCATGTCTTACCATTATTTGGTCATTCACCTCATCACCACAGAAGCTTTTTTGCCGGGCAAACATCCTGACTTGGATGTGATTAAAGATAAAATACATATTTTCAGTACAAAAATCTGAGATTTCACATTTCTTACAACAGACCTTTTGGGCTGAGTGCTCCTCGTAAAGTACAAACTTCCTAATTGGTTGTGCTGGAATAATAGCAAAAAATCATACTTTTATCATCCTTTATATCAAGATGAACTTGAATACAGTTTGATCAAGTTTTTAGAAGTTCACCCTGGCCCTGATACGGGATTTTTTAAAAGAGAGTTATGACAGTGTTTTTGCAACTTGGGTTAGGGAAGTCATTGTAGAGGAACAGCTGAGAATATTCACTGTATGTTTCAGTTTAGGTAAAACCTCCCATATTTTCAATAATCAGAAATTTAAATTTCTTAAATATGTACTTGATATTTGAATTTTAGTGTATTGAACAGATTTCTGAGTAATCCATGTTATTCAGACCTTGCAAGAAAAAGCTGGGTGTAGAAATTTGTCTGGACAGATCCAGTAGGCTGGGCAGTGATTGTGAATACGAATAGGAGCAGGAGACCTTTATCTCTTATCTTTCATCTATTCAAGAAGATTTCTTGCCCCTGTAATGAATTATTCACAAAAGAAATTAAAAATTGAGCAGTCTTTGTCCCTTGAAGCTAAACAGGGTTGTGCGATGTTACCTGACGGGTCCATTTTTCTCACACATACTGCACATGATATTAAAAGTTCTGTCACTGGTATGCACTATCCACTTCAACAGCCACATGTTCTATACAGTGTCTATGCATTTTCCTTTCTGCGTGTTCAGGTAATGCCAAGAAACTAGCAGGAGAACAGGTGTTAGTTCTCTTCTGTGCTCTGCCTGGAGATTATGTGATCTAGGCACTGCTGCAGCAGTTGATGAAGGTATCTCTGTGCCTTGTTCTTTTGTCCTTGGAAAAGTCTCTTTTGCCCTCGGAGGATTCACCACTGTCCTTTCTTGGTATGAGAGATTTAGCAGAAGATCAGAAATTTGGAAAACACATAATACCTTAAAGTATCTTACATGCTGTCATATGACTGTAAAGCTGTGTTTTAGAGGGTGTGCATTATATACCAAATATTTCACAGACTATTCTGAATTGGAAGGGACCCACAAGGACCATCAAGTTCAATTCTTAAGTGAATGGCCTGTACAGAGATCAAATCCATCACCTTAGTGTTACTAGCACCATGCTCTAACCAACTAAACTAATCTCAGGGTCATATGTATAGACAGCAACACACACACATATTTAGGCAGCTCCAAAGACTGTATTTCCCTCTCTGTACACACACAGTGGAGGGCTGGAGCACAGAGTCCCTTCACAGTCACTGCCCTGCCAAGGTGGGGACTTGCAGAGATCACCTCTGAGGAATGAGGGTGGTTGCCTTTACAGGAACTAGCTCTGTATAGTAATTGCCTCCCCAGGTTACACAGAAGAGAATTCATTTTCCCACTGACACACGTGGTAGGTCCAGATAATTCAAGTGTCTATGCAAATATTAACATCAAGTCACATGCAGCACCTATCTCATTCAAAAGTAGATGTCTACCAGGGTGGGTGATGAATTGTGCTCTGCTGCTTCTCCCCTTCCACTGATCTTGGAAAGCACTTAGATGATGAGTTTTGATCACTTTGCCTTTATGAGTCTGGTTTTGGGTGAGTTTGATCCCAAGAAGCCTTGTTTAGCTTTTACGAATATTAAGACAAAACCTTGGAATGAGTGCTTGCAAAATCAGCAAGGGCCTGTGTTTCTCTGGAAATGCCATTGGCCTCGTCCTGAACTCTCCAGTACAGGGTTATCAGCTCTGATTGAGTTTGAAAATTAAGGCAGCTCTGATACTACTTTTTTTTTTCATTTATTTTTTCTTTCTCTTGAAAAGCTGGTGGGTTTCTTGACAGCTTAAATAAAGATTCTTTTAGTGAATTATTATTACAAAGATCAACAAATATCTCCATGTGTCACACTGATGTTTAGGTAGAAATTGCAGTCCCAGCATTGCCTGCTACAGAGGTAATGTAGGTAAGCTACTTTTCTGACAAAATCTGGCAAATCATGGCGTGGACAAGAGGAAGTTATACTATAGGCAAGACTGAACACAGTCCCGTCTGAAATAAAGATGAAATAAAGTAAGGAAATACATCTTTCTTACTTCAGAAACAAAGTTTTTCTTTGACCATCTTTCAGCCAAAGCTCATGTTGTATGGGCAATAAGGTCAGAGGATTCATAGTCTCCTCTGAGTCATCAGGGAGCAATAAAAAGATACTTTCTGCCATTAAAGATAACCTTGTATACAGCAAGGGCACAAACAGTGTCAGCAAACTGGCCCTGTGAGACTACTTTATTGATGCTGCTTCAGGTTTCTTGTAACATGCAAAACAGCATTATTGCTACAGTAGGGAATTGGCACAGACCTTTCAGGATTATGTATTAAGAGCAGCAAGTCAAATACCATCTGCCTGACAGGATAAATTCTGAGTATTATTCCAAAGAGGTTTGTTTGAATCTCCTCTGCAGAGCACATAGAGGCATCTGCCCATCGCTTTTATCTTCATCCCCCTTCCCATCATCACATCTTGACCTTTTGTCTAAGATCAAGTGTAGTATTAGTTGAAGTCTTGGCTTGTACTGTCTTTGGGGACTCTATCCTAACCTGGCAGCAGGCTGAGCTCAGTGACCTCCTAGCTGTTATCCATCTGTAACTACTATTATTCCTGCTCTAAGAGACCTGGCAGCTTTTGGAAGTCAAGTCCCGTTTAACATGCCTTGCAAGCACAGCTGAGATACATTTGCCTGAATTACTTTTGTTTCAAAAGGCAAGTGTTCTAGATGTTCTCTGTGTTCTAGAGTGGAAGAAATTGCAGTATAGCTTGATTCCCTTCTCTTGAAAGCCAATAAAAACTATTTAGCTGCAACAGCAGACTCTTTACTTTAAGTTGTTTTAATTCTTGGAGGAAATATAACCCCAAAATCTTTGGAAAAGACAACACTGGTAAACCCTCTGAGAGCGTTGCACTTGTGCATGAATGGGGTTCTGGGGCCAGGCAAAAAACATCTCTGATGTAGGAAGACCTTAAAATACTGTAATTACATGTTCATATTTGTTTAAGTTTGCAAACTTCCTTCCAAAATCCAAGAACTAAATATCCACAAGGGATACTGTTTTTGTCTGCAAGATTTAGTGCCTAAAGACCTTATCTAATCCTGGCTTTTACACACAAATCTGTTAGCTTGATCTAGGTGTTTTATTTTGTGGTTTTTTTCTAAGTCACTTGTGGAACAGGAAATCATAGGTAGTATTTCTGGAAGAGACCATAAAATTATACAGTGGAACCTTGTGTGTAACTCAGTTAAAGGACTTTCACTCTAGCATTCTTAGATCAAACACAGTAACTACAGGGTATCTTCCAGTCTTTGTGTTGGCAGAGATCACTTAAAACCTCCACCTTTGTCTCTGCAGCTGTCCTTTATAGAGGAGGTACATGGAGGATGATGTGAATTTGCCTTTCACCTAGGGAAGGTTGGCCTTTTAACCTTCAAAGCCACTTTCTGGGACAGCACCAGCCAACTCTCTGTCCCTTGGCATAGGGAGGCATGTAGGAGACTTCAGCTGCAGAAAACCCCTGGCTGGTTTTTATGGGAAGGCAGCAATGTCTTCCAGAGTGTTAGTCTCCCAGCTGATTTTGTCTCAAAGAGCTGTCTGGTCTAATGACAGAAGTTGTGGGAGGCCAGGTTTTGTTCACTGTCTCTTGCTGCTATTTTCAGGATGTGATTTTTCTATTTTGGGTGACGGGTGTGGAGAGAGGGTTGCTATGCTTTAGGGAACACTGCAATTAGATTCACTCAAAATTATCATGATTAATAATTATGACTGGTTTGTTACTAAAAAAGGAAAGGTAGAAATAAATAATAAACCACAGTTATTTTGAAGGCAATCTCTGTCTCTTTGAAGAGGTTTGAACAGAGCATTTGGACTATGCTTCGGGGATAGCAAAGCCCTCATTTCTGTACATGGCAGTGAGCCTTTCTCCTGTGTAAGTAGCCCAATGAGTTCTCTGATGGAAGAACCTCATTTACCAGTTGGTGACTCTTGTTAGGTGAGTCCCAGGTAACTGCAGCAGTGGCCAAATCTTAGCTGCGTTCCAAATAATTAGCAGAAGTATTTGAATCAATAATAGCGGGGAAGCAACTGAAACCGCTTTCTTGAAACAAATCATTGAATAAACACTGAAAATTTTCAGTCCAAGTGAAATCTGTTTACTGAGGATACCTTCTTTCTCCCTGTGAATACATGGCCTCAGGCCTGTGATGTGAAGTAGAAGCTGTTACTACCTGAAATCGCACTTCATTATCCCATTAGAAGCTGAACTAGAGAAGTGCCACACCAGCCTCTGGCCCCTTTGCTCCTCCTGGAGCTTTCAGAAACTCTCTTAGGTTTTATTTTTATATATATATATATACACATACACACACACACATGTACTATATAGGCAATTTACTTTTGACTTTGATTCATAGAAGCTGAAAGACCATTTCAGTTGGCTCAAGCACATGTAAAAGTAAATTAAAGTCATCTCTTAAAATAATGAATTCTTATATCCTGTAGTCGAAACAAAAGGTCATCTTCCCTCTGCTTAATTTTTCTGGAGAGATAACTCGTGTTTCTGCGTTTGCTAAAGAACTCACTTCCATGTTCCCAAAGGAGTAATTTCTTAGCCCTTAATACAAATTCTATACTTAAACGATCTCTTGATCAATAACTACAACATAAACTGACTGTGCTGGGTTTATACATAAAGATGTCCTCTTCATCTAACATCACTATGAAGTTGTTGTATGAGGCTTGCATACTGCTACAAAATGTCAACCTCAGAAGGGTTTTCTGATATGTAAGAATAAACATCTGATTTTAAGAGATTCAAGAATTTGGGGACAACAGAAGATGCTTTGTCATCTATTTCTTCTATGAAATTTTGAAATGAAAATTTTTGGGTGCTGAGTATCTTTCCATAGTCCCATGTTTTTGTGTGTACAAATTGGAATTTTTTTTGCTTGAAAAGACAAACAAAAGCCAATGTCAGACCCCCAGTTGTGGGATACTGACAATGATCCTGAGTAGAAATGTTTATATTTTCTTAATTGCCCAAATACAAAGTATTTCATAGAGTCTGTCGCCTGAGGGAAAATTTTCCTTCTAACTACTGAGGTCTTGCACCAGACTAATATATCCTGGGTTTAATAAAAACCAACCACGTTCCTGCGTGTTCTTCCCTTTTGATCCTCTGTTGTTGGGATTTATTGCCTGCCATTTATAGCATTTGCAACTTGCAATTAAGGCTTCTATTTTGAATACCTAATGCATAAGCAGGAATTACCATAACTTAGTATTTGGATATGTCTTTCAAACCACAGCAGAAAAATAACGTGTTTCAGACGTGACATAAAAGCATTTAAGCTAGGAAGGGTTTATAGTAACCTAATGTTAAATGAATAAACTGTAATTTTATTAAATACTTTCCCATCATTTTGAAGAGCTGCCCTGCATAAAGTCTGTCTGATATCATCCATAGGCTGATTTTTTAATTTTTTTTAAGCAGAATTGCAAAAGCATTGAGTGTTTGGAGCAAGAAAAGTTTAATATTTGTATACATCATTCCTTGTTTTCTTAAACTCTCTTGGTTTTCAATGCTTAGCTGGCTTTGTGCGCTAGAGACTGATTGGGCTTTCTTTTCTTATCTGGAAAGAGTATTGGAGTGTCTGGTCTATACATCCATGACCTCTATTCCCTCAGGAAGTACAATTTACTCTGCCTGTGAACTGGTCCCCAGGGCCTCCTGGGAGCGACAGGCAGTTGGCAGGACTTTTGTGGTGCCTAGCTACTGGGAGGCTTGTGTTTTGAGGGAGGATCTGGTTGCTGCACATGTGATGAACCCCAGCTCTGTGGCTGCTGTATTCTCAGCCTTAGAGCAAGAAAGGGGCTGTGAGGACCTCAGAAAGTAGCAAAGGTGGACAATAGCATCAGAAATTTGGGTGCTACTGGGCTAGATTTTAACCAAGCTTAGAGGCTGGAAGGTTGAAGGATGGGCAGGAGAAAGGCTGTCTTCCCTTTGGCTGGACTGAGAGAGTGCTAAGTATTGGTCATCCAAAGAACTAGACTGGGCTGTAAGTCTGAGGCTTGGTTGTTAGTGTTGTGTAAAGGCAGGAGATGATGAAAAGAAAGCAAAGGTCTTGTCCCCCCAGATGCCTTTCAGATTAAATCACTCTTCGTGGCTATCAGAAAAGCTGGAAATTCTGTTCCACCAGGGATGGGGGAGTGGAATGAAAGCCCATGTGTATTTTTAGCATCCCTTATAATCATGTCACCTTTTGAAATGAAAGCATCAGTGCATCAGAGCGTAGAAACTGGGGAGAGGACATCTTCTACCAAGAGAAATGTCATGCTCGGAGTGGATTGACTGAGTCACACATTGAGTGAGTGACATTTGTGCTGGCCGGGACAGACCCATCTCTTCCCTGCTGCACACTTCCTCCCCCTCCCAGTTCCTCAGTTTTATTTGGCTTCCTCCTTCATGCGTCTCCTCTCAGGTGATTCTACCCTCCAAACTATATCCAGCTGAAATAAAACCCAGCACATGCAACATTCTTCGGGATGTTCACCCAGTTTCCTGCCCAGAGGGTCAGCACCCCTGGCAAAGTGACATACATGCCTTAATGGAAGCTACTTAACAATNTTTTGCCTATGAAGAAAGCATATCTAACACAAGGAAGAGAGTAGGGTATCTATTCAACTATGAATGTTTACTTGCTGTTCACCTCTGAAATGCCAATGAGCATTTGTGCTGTCTAGTTTGAAATGACTGTTGGCCTTGGAGAAATTACTGATGCTGCTCTTGAATGAAATTGTCCCTTACTTTCTGAGGAGGTAGAAAATCAGTGTCTCCCTTTGTAATCACAGACACATTATGTCATTGCTCTGCTACATCCAGGAAAAGGGAATAATTCCCCATTGTTCCTACCCTTTCCCTAGCCTTCATACGCTGGTAAGAAGGCAAAACCTAGTTCATGACACCCAGAAGAACAATCCTCTGCAGTGGATAAATTCACTGGTACTGTTAGCAGGCATATCGAGTGGTTAGAGGCAGCTTGTAGCTGTTCATTCTCTGCCCCCTGGCTCAGCTCTGGCTGGGGTATGTGGGTACCAGCTGTGAAAATTAGAGGAGCGCTTTGCACTGGTTTTTAGCACATTATTCAATGCTGAGCGGGATGCTTTCACCCCTGGAAGGTAGAGAAACAGGAAGAATATAAGTGCTTGAGGAGGATTGGCTGTTGCATGCCCAGGCCATTCATTCACTGCAGCTCCTTGTGCTTTGGTGAAGGTGTTACCTGTGACTCAGGTGACCTTCCTCACTGAACAAGATGGATGTGCAATTAGTGCTGTAATCCTTTAAACAGGTCCAGCTGTCACAGAGCCTCTTCTATGTGCCCAAAAGAGTCAGGCAACCCTCACCTTTTCCCCCTTCCACCTCCACTTCTTCCCCTGGGCATTACTTTAAAAGCCATTCTCCATTGTACTGGCACCAGATGTGGGATGTTTCTGCAGTGTGCCAAGACTTTTACACTACCTCCTGTCACATGCCAGCCATTCATGCAATTAATTAAGCCACAGTGCTGGTTTTCTCCTCTTCTAAATTTTTACTGAATAAACAGCTTCATGACTTGACTGAAGGTAGAAATGGAAAACTTTATGCTGAGAGTATGGGGACTACCTGAGAACAGCCAGGCCACGTGTACAGAAAGTGGGCACCAATGGAGGGTGCTGGACTGTGCTGGACAGAAGCATGGTCCTGCAGCCATTGTGCCACCCTTGGAGCTCCTGAGACAATAGATGGTTTTGACCCCTGTTTCCCAGCTCAAGTTTTATTTTTATATATATATTGGATGAGGCTGGACAGCTTTCCTCAGCCTGCAGCTGGTCCCAAACTCCCTCCCTTTCTTCCAGGATAAAGTGGTTTATTTTCATACATTGCTGTTCTCTTGGTGACTTGGGTTCATGGTACAAATTTGGGGTATGGCTTTATCATCAACTTGTGTGCACACCAGTACAGTACTTGCTAAAACATCCCCAGTGCCACCCGAGTGAGGCCCCTCTAGCTCCCCAGTGAGTCTTGGCTGAGTTAGGGAGCAGCCCTGCTTACACATATGCATTTGCTTTAGGGACTTACCCATCAGTTAAAGTGGAATTACATGCTTAACTTACTAAATTACCCTAGGCTTCGCTTAAGTATGTAATTAAGAATTATGTACTCAAAGATAACCATTTGTAGGGTTGGGGCTTTCTGTCCTGCTTCCATTTCCCTAATAACATAGGCAAGTTATTTGTGCTCATTTTTTGTTCTGCCTGGGTAATGTTTCCAGTTGGTGGAATCAGAGGAGACAGGAGGAGAGGCAGAACATACAGACCCATAGGAACACCCCCTTGCTCTGGAAAGCCACCTCAAAACATGGGAGAGTTTCAGAGGTCCAAAAATAGCTAAAGAAGGTTCTTTAAATGTTTTGCAGGGTCAAATCCTGGCTGTCCTCCAATCCGAAGTCTTTCTTCAAGGCATCTTTCCCTCTGAGGATGGGTTGGGAAAGAAATGGCCATGGTTGTCCTCAGGCAAGCTGCTGGCAGGACTGTATCCCAGAATTGCATCCTGGCCAAGTATTACTTGATGTTTAGCAACCTCAGACCAAAAGGACCTTTGCAGAACAAAGCCCTTGCACACCTCCCCTGCCAATGGTTTCTCCAAATTCTGTTAGCATTTCAGGGACAGCTCTGGGGTAAGGCAAGCTGCCCCTCCCTTGTGGTCAAACCAATATTGAAGGCTACAAACAAAGAGGGCTGACTGGGCATTGTGACCACAGCCTCTTACTGGAGACACCCATCTGCATCTCCATGAATGAGAATGAGCCCAGGAAGGTCATTTTGCTTGGATATCCAGGCTGCAGCAAGCAAGGAGCTCCTAAGTAGGAACGGCTTTAAACCAATAACCGTCACAGGTGATGCCCTGTGTCCACCAACTTCTATATGCTTGTGTCTCCAAACAGCACTTTTCAGGTTGAGAGGTTCCCTACTCCCCATGTGATTTTAGCAAGCTTTGGCTACAGCATGAAAGCAGTCAGAGGAAACAGGTATGGCCTCTTAAGAAAAGGATTGTACTTTGGTGATGGCCACTGCTGTTCTTTCTTGTCACCACACTGTCATCATTTCCTAGTAAGTCTGCATGAACTGTATTTGTAAATGGAGAATGCGGGTTAAGGATGTAAAACCTATCTTGTGTTTGTGATTTTTATCTACAAGAGGAAAGTTTGGGGACAGTTTTTCCTCTAATGATTTGCACTGCCTTTTCAGGGCAAATTTGCCACAGCTCAGAAAAGGGTTGATTTTTTAAAATTTTTTTTAACCCTTTAATTAGATTTACTTGATCTCTGCTCTTTTCCCAACATTTCCCTCTTTGGGCTTCTCAAGGTGTTATTGCAGGTGAGATGTGGTGATAGGCAAGAGCCACTGCACCAGACCCATCCCCATGGGCAGTTCTTCCTCTGTCCACATTGCAAGGATAGAAGGATGTGCAACCACCTCCGCAGATCTGTAAGAAATGGCATCTTGCGCATAGTGGGAGGCTGTCAGATGTCCTCTCTTCTGATGTTAGTATTGTCACAAAACCTTGGAAAAGAGCTATGTCTCCTCCAGGCCGTCTTCGGCTTCTCGCGCAAGCCGCACCATCTAAACACGTTGAGTAATCCCTGCCTCAGGCTCAAGAAGTTCTGCTTGAAACAGTGTATATCAGTTAAAAATATTAGATAATAATTTTAACCTCTTAAGTTACTTGAAAACTAGCTATGCTTCAGAATGCATTGTGCCAGAGGCTGGTTGCTCCCACAGCTCAACATTTGAGGCCTGACTCTATCCAGTTTTGGCTCCTGCCAAATGTCACTTATCTATGCAGGTATTTCCAGGTCTAAAATCCCATACTCCTCTATGAACTTTCTCCTAGGCAAGTTCAGTGACCTCCCTTTATCTGCAGAAACATATCCCCACTGCTATTTGGACGTTGCCTTCTTCACAGTGGCATAGTTATGGCCAACGAAATACTTGCTGTGCTCCTTCAGACCCTTTTATTTCCATGGTGGATGGAGCGACTCAGGATGATTTACAAAGTTTTGCAAAGATTTTTCTTTGACTCTTGGGAGATGAACTGCATCATGACTGTTACGTATCCTTGCTCTCTGCAGCAATAGGCAGTTTACAGTTTATTTTCTTTCTACTAGGTGCAACCAGGTGCAAACCAGCTTGAACAATAATTTAATGGTGTCATCTACAGTATGTCTAGAATTAAAGAGAATCAAACCATATATCTAAAAATATGCCTTTGGAACAGGCACTCACTCTAGCCTACAGTGGAATGGAAGATCCCTGGTCCACAAAATGAGCACTATGTTCAGTGCCCTTGGATTAATGTAGTTCTGACGGTAAACCTAAAAATGTTGTTTCCACTATTCAAACAAAGGATTGTCTTCCCACACTGAGCAATTTCCACTTCTTTTTCAGTCCGGAGAATGCAGTGACAAACTTTGTGTTGCTTCAGTGTTATTATTCAATTCATCCTATGCACTCAATTCAGTTTTCCACAGCTTTTAGCTGCTCTGTTTGAACAGAGCTTCACCCCACATCTGCTTCCTGCATAACTCCTCTCTCTGACATAAGCCAGGGAAAGGCAGGTTTGTGTGTGTCTTTGAATGAGAAGCAGCTCTTTTCATATTCCTGCCCATCACACAGCTGTTCAGCAGCCATTCAAGTGTTGTTTTTTACAGAGGCGCCTCCTTGTCTCTGATCTGATAGCAAATGTCTCCTTTCATGTCCTACATCAAGGCTGCTACTTTGGCCTCCTATTCCATTTGCTCCTCTTTTTAATGCTGTGCCAAACATATTAATGTCAGGCACTGGTGCCCTGGACCTCTTGGCATAATTCCAAATGCAAAGCCCTCCCTTGGCCCACACAGCCAGGCCTTAACTGGGCCAGCTCCTTCTCAGCCCCATATGTGGGGCAGGGTGGTGGCACCATCCAAACTGTGGCCTGTGCATTTTCCTATTTGTTGTTCTCATGCATCCAGAGAGCTGGATGACTTCTGGCCCAGCTGGCTCTGCATGGATGCTGCACGGCGGTGAAGGGCCTGTAGCTGACCTTTGGATGTACATGCCACCTCCTTCAGGCTTTGTGGGGTACTGGTCTGCTGCCTCCAGTTCATCTGCTCACATGTAAGCTTTATCCTCAGGCTAAATATATGCAAACCCATTGAAAATCAGGAGCAGGCTGACAGGGAGAGAGACAGGCTCTAAAGGCAATGGAGGGGAGTGGGAGAAGGTGCAAGACGTTTGACAGGTGATTATAGTTAGGGATTTTCTTCCTCTTTATCCTAGTGTAGCTGTTTGCAAGACAGTTGGACTGCTTGGTAGGTGCCCTGGTGTAGCTGAACTTTGCTGTAGCACTATGAACATTGCCCCATTGCAGTACAGAGAGAGAGGCTCCTCATCGTCCACACCTCTAATGCACAGATGGGGTTTATCCAAATTGAGTGATGCCCTGCAACACACCGCTGATGCCCAAGTTGTTAAGGCAGGGGAGGCTCCGGTCACTGCATCACTGACAACCCCCCTGGGCAGCCAGAGCACTGTGCAGTGTGACAGCTCTTGCTGGCTCCGGCTTAGCTGGTGATGAGTCACCTTGAGTGCCTGACTTCTTGATAAATCCTGGGAAAAACAGGGCAGTTAAATGTCAGCCAGTGGGGAAAATTTTTAGCTGGGGTAAGTTAAACTAGTCCCATAGCTGTCAGGGACACTTGGCCATCGACCACTCACCTCCAGACATGGTTCAATAGCAATCATCTGCCATGAACCTTCTGTGAGAAAGCTGGTGAGGTGGTCCACAATTTTTAAGGAAAGTCTGAGATGCTGGTACTGTTTTCTCTCTCCTGAGGCCTCAAAGTTTGTCTAATTGCTGAGGCCAGGTAGGTAAAAAAAGAGGCTTTTTCCTCCCCTGCTTCTCAGGGATATAGATGAAGCTAAAATGAGAAAATGCCTCAGTTTTTGTCCAATCTATATTTTTTTTCTAGGTTCATAGCTGTTTTTTAGTCACTTTAAAAACTGATATGACTTATTGATCTCATTTACCCTCTGTATCTCTTGACTGATTTTTTTTATTTGGAAAATGGAGTCTTGAGATACGAGGAAAAAGCAAAGTTCATCTCATAGATGGAACAAAAGTGCACTTTAAAGAATATGAAATCTGTAAAGTGGCTTTATGTTTCTGTGGATTATGCTGAAATCCTGAGTCCCTACCAGAGACCACGACCACTTCTGTGCTGTGGGGAGGACTCTGGCCCCCTGGTCCTCTAGGAAGAGGCTCTTATCCCCTTGCATGCTTTTCTCCAGCTTACCCAGACTTGCAGCTCTGGGAAATGACAGTTCCTGCTCAGATGAAAGCTGCAGCCAGCATTTTTGCCTCTGCTCACAGGTAGATCTTTCCCTTTAGGGCAGTCTTGACGGTACTAACTCCGGTGTAAGAGAGAGATCTAATCCTTCATTTCCATTTAGCTTTGCACAAACTTTACTCAGAGCTGCCTATCTGATTTTAGGTCTTTTAAGTGGGCTTGATGGTCAGTCCTAAGAGCACTGAGAAAGCTTGACTCTAATGCTAGGAGAAGTGAAAGCCACCTTTTCCAAAAGCTGTGCTCAACAGTGAGATGAGTTTCAGATGACTCACCTGCAGGAAAGAAAAGTAAAATAATTCCCAATTCTGGACACTTCTTGACCTACTTCCAAGGCATGTTCCTTCCCTACTGTGAGAGCACAAGCTTTGCAAGAAAACTGCTGTGTGACTGTTAATAGTTAAATGCAATTTTGTTCCTTGGATGTTTTGGAAAACATAAAAACCAGCTAAGTGCAGAGACAGACTGTTGCATCCAAAAGATTTACTGCTTTGCCTTTTATAGCTCTTGATTACATCGGGTTGCTACATCAATATCTTGTCTGTACAATCCAGCTTGATGGGCCAGCAAGGCAAAGAATATTGTTGCTGGGTGGTTTTCCAGGTCACGTGGCAATTAAAATAGCCTTCCAGGGAGATGTAGCGCAGATTCCCCAAAGCTGGGAAGCAATTTTAAACCCATGCATGTTCAGATGTTTGTCCAGCCCATAGACCTAAAACAAAAATTTTGTTTTAATTAAATATTTGGGGTATTTTGCTTAAGACTGCCTGGCTGTACTTGAGCAAAAACCTTGCCCAAGCATTGCATGTGTCTTTGTTCAGGTTGCAGTCTAGAAGTGCAAATAGCTGCCCATAGCAAGGGATGAGTGAAGGCTGTGAACCAGGGTCAGTAATCCAAAGCCTTTAGGATGTGAAGCTGTTTGAGTCTAGATCAGAGGTTGGTATTGGTAGTAGTGCCTTTCCTCAGGCTGATATTCACAGGCTTTATCTCCTTACAAATATCAGTAGGGTAGGGTCCAGAACTTAGTGCCTCAGTGCCACACGACAAATGTCTTTGCACCGGCCCACCTCTCAGTCCTTCTGGAAGTATGTCCTTTTGGCTGCCTAACAGCTGAGGAAGCATATGATGGGACTTGACTGAGGAACCCACAAAGCCCATAACAGGAACAGATTCACAGTGTTCTCATAGCTCCTGCAAGGCCAGAGCAGTATCCAAAGGAGATTTTGTCATGTTTTAGAAAGTCTACCCCTGCCCTGTTGTGGTCCCACTCCCTTCAGCAGACAAAACAGCTTTTCCTATAGGATACAAGAGACAGCAGAGTGAAGGTAACTCACTCAGGTGTGTAACTCACACTGGTGTGCTCAGTGTATTACCTCCACTGTGGTCAAAAGCAGCTGGGACAAAAAGGGAGAGAGTGGGAAAGGGCCTCAATGCATTCTGAAAGAGCTTTTCTCACAGTGGACAGAAAATTTGGGCTAGAAAATCAAATGCTAAAGCAGTTCTCTTGGTGAAAGAGGTAACAGTTGTGACCTTAAGCCCCAGACAATACAGAATGGGGAAGGCTGGGAGACAAGGAGGCTCCCTGGTGAGAAACATTTTCATCAAGAGTTCAATTTCCCACTGTAGCCAGAGCTTGTGCGTGATTCATGTACATCTCTAAATCAGATACACTTCATATTCCTGTTCTTTGGCTGTGCACTAGACACAACCAGTGATGGCAGGAAATTGAACACAGGACTGCATGTCTGCGGCTGTGGGGAATGCAATGGCATTAGCAATCTGACAGAGGGTCTCTTTCTGGTGGCTCCAGAACTCACAGAAATACAGTATAGAGTCTCAGATCCAATTTCCTGCTCTCCTTTATCCTGTGTGTATATGTCAGTCAGAGCAACCTCCTGCCATTATCAGGTGATCCATCGTATTAAAACAAGGGGGAAGGAAAAAACACAGCAGAAAGGAAAATTAATGTGTTGCAGACTTTGAAGTACTTCCCCTTTCATCCTAGCCCATAAAACTTTGATTTAGTTTTATATTCTGGCTCAGGGGTTTCTCTCTATCCCATTGTTCTGATCTGATCAGTCCAGTTTGGACGCTGGTAGAAACCAAGCAGTACCTGTACCTGTGTGTGCTAGCTTGTCCCAAGCTAGCCTTCCCTTCTGGAAGGGTCAAGGCAAGTGCCCTGTGGGACTGTCTCTTTACTGGTGCTGGCTAACACAATTCCATACCAGGGAACCAGGTGCATTGTTGCTGTCCCAGGTTTGTGCCCCTTCCCCACCAAGTTCATTAAATATTAAACAGCCTGTAATGCCAGGACAGACAGTGACCTTGTGCCAGGCTGGTGTGTGAAGGAGGAGGACCTGCAGTATACCAGGGAAATGTAGGTTGTGTCAGCAGGTCTCCGTGCCTGTTGAACTCTTCTCTCACAGAGGCTGAGACAGTGCCAGTGGGACTGCAATAGCTTCCAATCCAGTTCAAGGTCAGGAACAAACCAACGACCTGTTTGTCTGTGATCTTACCTTATAGTAGAAGGCATCATCTCGGCATCATTAGACATCTATTATGCTCCACGAGGGGATTGGTGGCTGTGACATTCTGAACAGAGTACAAATTTAATTCTGCTTCTGTGAATTCCCCTTAGAAGGTGTTGGATGCAACATGCTTTGCTTCCTGCCTTCCACCACTCTGCACTTCTTCTGGCTCTTCAGCAGCTCTTATAGAGTGGTGTGGACTAGAATTCTTACAGTGACAAAGTTCCAGCTGATTTCCATAGGATCAGGATTTGGCTTGATCTCATCATAAATCTGTACTCTGCTCCACTGGAAGCTTTCTCCACGTCCCTTTGTGCACTGCTGTAACAGCGGGCTGGTTGGGACCTTGTTGCACTTCTCTTTGTAGATGCATCAGGTGAGGGGGAGGTCCCACATTGTCAGATGTGGATGTGGGTGGGGGTGATTGTCCTCAGGTTCTCCAACTGTCCAAAATTCAAGAGTCTGCATTTCCTGAATTGGTCTTACAAGATATGGAGACGCTTGACGTGGCCAAGAGCAGTGAATGCTCAGACAGTTCAGACAATGCCTGGAGGCTCAGTGTGAAGGCTTGATGTTTCACAGCTGGAGCACCCAAGCTCAGAGTTCTGCTCTCATTGCTGCTGAGAGGTGCAAGAGCCAGAGGAAACATCCACGTATCTTATTTACCGTGTGCTGGTGAGAAATCTGTGAAGGGAACTTCCCCTGCTCAGGATCTTAGCATCCTGGGAAGTTCCTGTAGCAAGGACTAGCAGATGCCTGTTTTCATTAAAGAAAATAGGTGACCTGTTTTGGACTGTTTTGTCTTACTTCTTTCCCCAGTGGTACCTGGGGTGAGGGGAAAGACTTGGTAGCTGAGAATTAACCCACAGCTGCAACTGCATTCAGGGAGGGAGGGTTTCACATCTCCACCTTCTGTGATGAAAACCTCTGTCATCAAATTAATTGATGATTTCACACTTCCTGATATACTATAAAAATGATTAGACACAGCAGCAGCTGGGGAAGTGATGAGACTTATTGAGGTTTTACTCCGTCTAATAATAACTTTTTTATCTTTTTCCCTTTTTTGAACACACATTCATTGTTCATGGAAGCTGACAAAGGACTTAAAATCTCAATATACCTACCAAACAAGTCCAACAAGGGAGGTGCTCTTGCAATCTGTCCCCATATGACATGGTAGCAGCTCTGTCTCATCAAGGCAGTAAAAAAATGTAAAACCACCAATAAAGAAAAGAGGAGGAAACTGTCTAGGCAGAGGCTAGATAAAAGGTGTTTCCTGGTTCCTGCCTTTCTGAAGGCACGATGAAATGAGCTTCACTTCATGGCTCTATTCCATGATTTTATCCCTGTATGCTGTTACAGGGATGGGACCTAAATCCTTAAGGCATTTGAAGTGGAAGTTATGTCCTTCACCTCCCTTGGGAGCACAGTGATTCTGCCACTGACCTGAGCCAGAGACCTGCTGCCAGGCTTTCTAGTGTGGCAGGCGTCCTGGAGGCATGGTGATCCACAGGCTAGTGTGCAGAGGGGAGATACCAAGGGGGTAGTGCTCCACCAGATAGTGGAAAAGAAGGGAGACTTGATCTTTTCCCCAGGGGTGGCTGTGGCAGTCAATGGCTTGGCTATCCCAGCAGCAGTCACAGCACTGTCTGTGCCCTGTAGGGCATGGAGCCATTTTCCCACTCTCCTTCTCAGTAAGAGGAAAGCAGTTGAAGATGCACTTAAAACTGATATCAAAGATATTAAAAGGAATACCATAGGAATAGAACCATCCTGAGTAAGGGAAGGCTCAGTCCATTAGTATAACTAAGGAAAGCACTGAAGGGAGAGTGCAGTGGTTCATAGCAGAACCAGTTGAAAGGGAATCGAAGCACTGTAGGACCTACTGCTCTTGCAGTGTAAGCAAAGACATGTTGCTAGAGAAGGAGTCTGCTTTGCAATGCTGCCACTCCTGGGATGCCATTTCCCTTGTCTAGTGAATGAGCCTCATAATGAGCATGCTGAACCACACCTTCATCTTCTGGAGGACATTGCAACCAAGGGTCAAGCAATTAGCCCTTGCAATGCCCTTGGGATACCAGTAAAGGCCCATTGCTTTTGAGGAGTTGCCTGGCACTGCTGAAGCTTCCCGAGTAAGCTAGGGCACAGCTGGGACCAGCAGGGCTCCTGGGTGATGATCAAGGGACTTGGTCTGCTCCATCCTAGAATTCAGGAGCCTGTTCTGCTGCATGAGTGATGACTGGGAAATGTAGTTGGAAATTGCTTCTGGCATGGTAAGTACCTTTGACTTCCAGTTCAGAAGTTAATCCAGGCCATTCTGAGGGCCTTGGATGCAGTGTATGTGAACTGACTGCAGGCTGGGGCAGGGAGCAGCATGTGGAGGCAGTGTCTCAGGAGCTCATATGGGTTCACAGATGCTCCCAGTCCCTAGAAAGAGAGTGGGTGGTGTCAGGACAAGTGTGAGGGATCCGTCACCCCAGAGGGACTCCTGCAGGACACTCTTACAGTGTGGCAAAGACAGGTCCCTGACCTGGGACCTGCTCTCTGGCATCACCCATTGGCCTCCACATGTTCCCAGAGGCCTGGATCCCACCTGCAGGTTGTCACCACCCTGCTCCCACAGTGCCAGGCAGCCTGCTCTGAGCATGCACTTTCTGTGCTGAAGAGCTGGGCCTCTCCAAGCACCACAGGGAAACACAGCTCCTGCAGGAAACATGGCTCTGCTTCCAGCTCCTGCCTGCTGCTGGCCTTTGGGGTTTAGTCTTCTCTCAGCTCTGGTGTTTGCATCAGGTTCTGCTGCTCTTCCCATTATGGTAAGTGGCATTTCTCCCTTTATAAAAGGCTTTTGGGGTTGGCACTTATTTTGCATGCGTGATACCTGCTGAGAGCCCTGTTGTAGCTTCTGGGCTGGGCTCCTGAGGCAAGGAGCCTGTGCGGTCTTCCTCTGCCAGAAATCCCTACCTGTCCCTCCAATAGCTCTGGGACCTGCTAGCCTACTGCATGGAAATTTGGTAGGCAGGTAGCACTTCCCCAAATCCAAATTTCCCAGTTGTAAGCAATTAGGCAGGTGGAAGGAGAGACTTGGAATGCCCAGTCTGAGGGAAGCACATGGTATGTTAGGTCTCTACTGTGAGGGCACGGAATGTTGCCCGTTGTCTGCTGTCAGCTGTGCTCAGCGAGGCCGGGTCACTCCTGTCAAGTGTGGTTCAGGCGGCTGTTGGAGCTGTGAGCCCTGAGAAACCTCTTACTGGCGTGTGGAGATGAGGCAGGTTTTTCTAACCTGTTGTTTCTGCCTGAGGCCCTTGGAGTGAGGTTGATGCATTTGGTAATGAATCCTGTGAGTGACCTGTCTGACTGGGGTTCCAGGAAGTGGGAGATACTGCTCTGCAGCTGCAAGATGGTCAGCAGAGCAAAAATGAATGTGAGAAATGACACAGAACAGAGCCTTTGCAAAATGGCCATTTTTAGCTTCTCCCTCTGCCAGGAACGCCCTGAGAGCTGGAGATATGCAGCCCAAGAGTCTCCAGGCTGAAGTGCTTCTGCAATTTCAAGTTATTCCCCCTGTTATCTCCAGAGAAAAACTGCTTCTGCACATTATGGGATACAAATCAGTTATGGAGAGAGAGAGAGCGCTATTCCAAGCTCACAGTTTATGTGATGTGTTGACAAAGAGCAACAGCTAAGTCTGTGTCCCCACAGCAATGACAGAAAAGGGGGCCTAAAGAGGATATGTGGTTAGAGGAGCAAGGGCGAGAGGCAGGTGTAGGTGGGAGATAGTGTACAGAAAGGGGCAGAGGAGAGGGCAGAGGCTGAATCTAGGACTGCGTACAAAGTACAGGACAAAACACATATTGTGTGTAAAAGAAACCCCTTTAGAAAGAAAACCCAGGCTATGAAAGACCACCCTATCTTTTGAGCACACAGCTGAGTGTGTCTTTCTCCTCCACAAATTAACTTCTTTCCATCTGAATTCTTTTGACTGCTCCGAGGGTGGGATCCTGTTGTTGGGGCAATCCTGTAGGACTGCTTTGGGCTGTGATGGTGTGCCTAGGGCAAGCAGGCTGCACTGTGTTCAGTGGGATTTAAGCATATATAGGTATATGTTGCATGTACCTATGTCCTTTTGTGGTTGTGCACTTTTTAAAATTGAGTTAATACTCCTGTAAACTCGACTTTTCAGAGAACCTGAATAAATTAATACTTAATGCAATAACCAATGTTTTATCATCCACTTATCCCCAAAACATGACACATATCAAAAGGATGATTTGGCAACATAACTAGATGTTTCAAGTCAAGTCTTCAGTGCTGAGGGTGGTGGCAGGCCTTGTGTGGTGTCACAATGGCAGGCCTTTTCCCAGGGAGACTCTGTCCTACCACCATAACCAGAGCAGTCTGGGGACAGACTTTGTACCAGAAGTGCTCATCCCATATGTGTTTCCTGGATCCTGCCAGACCTGGACAGAAGCCACATGTATCCTAGAAACGGATGCATCTCTCCTGTCTCTCCATGCACAAGCTGCTCACTTCTTTAATTAAACTGTTAACTTTCATTAACAACTGATCTTAATTTACTTTCTAGTTCTTTTTTTTTTCCCCTCCTGATTTTTATAAAACAGGATCAGATTCTCCTAAAGGGAAGCACGGATTTCTGCTAACTGCTCAGGAGGGAGAGACAATCTGGCAGTCTTTACTTTTCCCCAGATTTTTAAAGGAAGAGACACTATTGCATGGGAGGTTTTGTTTTTTTTTTCCCCCAGTAGGTCTCAGCTGTTTTTCTAAGAAAATTATTACGTTCCCCTTAGGGGAACTGTAAAATTTTATTCTATCTTTATCCAGCACTTATTGTTACCCCCATTGGACAGTGCTTTCAAGCTCTGTAGTTATGCTATCTGGTAACATCCTCTGAAGTTGGGAGCTTTCAGCTCTGGCATTTTGCATGCTCGAAGTGGAGACAAATCATAGGGTGAAACCTTGTTTGTAGGCCCACCAGAAGCTGTCATGACATTAAGGGCAGGGGCACCTGCAGCCACACCAGCATTTTCCGCCCACGAGCTGAGCACCTACAGCCCCATGCCGGGCACAGCTCGTGTAGGCAGGAGGCTGCAGGGTGGCTGTAGATCCACTGGCCACCTGGGCTGCAAATGGGTAGGACAGTCTGAATTGCTGATGCTGTGGAACCAGAAGCTGATACAGGGGACAGTGCTTCTGCTACTCACATGCCATCTGCAATTTAACATAACCCCAATCATTTTTCATTGCAGCACACTTTTACACTGTTAGCAAGTCCATTGGCCAGGGAGTGTGTTACCCAGAATGTGAAGGTACAGGCACAGGATGCAGAGGGAAGAGTTTGAAAGAGAAGCAAGAAAGCCAGACTGTGTGGTGTATGGCTGAAGCACAAGCTACTGCTGTACAATCAATGTGAATCCTCCTTTCTGTGAAAGACTAGCCTAGTTAAAGAAACACGGATTCTTTTTCATGCTCTTAGCTACCATGTAGTGCAGGAAGTAGGAAAAAAATCTAGGTGCCAGTGTTTAACAGGGAAAACCATGCTGGTGGGGGGACGATTGATTTTTGTCTTTGTTTGGTTTCAAAATCAATGAAATATGAACTTTTCCCATTGATTTTTTTGAATTCAAAATTATTTTGGGAAGGTGTTAAATGAATTGACAGCTTCGTGAGCTAAACCCTCTTCTACAGTTTTGTAAGGCGCATGTGAGAACCCAACAGAACTTGCTGATGTGCTTACAGGCTTCTTACCATGTGAATATCTGTTGCTTTGTCTGTCATACCAAACCTCCTCCCCTAAGGCCAGGTTCCCCAGTGGAAGTGGGGAGAGGAGCAGATCCAATCTGCTGCTGTAATCTGAGCCTCTTGTACTTCTTCTGTAGCTAAGAAAAGGATATATCACCAGCAGTGTTGGTACTGGTCGCTCATTACGAGTCACTGCAGCTGAAATGGCCTTTTTGAATGTTCCCTTTGTCCTGGCACAATGCTATGCTGTAGGCCATAGAGTCCCATTGGTCCTTCCTGGAAAAAGCTGCTCTTATAAAAACTCACTAACTCCTATATAACCTAGTTTGTAATAGGGTTGCTATTAAGCTATTGCTTTAAGACACCAAAAAGAAGGAGAGTCTCAGAACTCAACCTGAGAAGGTCCTCCTAAACACCACTCATGCATAGCATTCAAAATATTGAAAAAATCCCCTTTCATTGAGTCCTGACTCCTGCCCCAGAATGCACTGGCTTGCCAGGCCAAGCACCCAGTGTTTGCCCTGAGCGGTGGATATGCTCCACCATAAATATTCACCATCTCTGCACCCTGCAGTGGTCAATCTATAGATCAACATAGTTTCTGAAGCCAATGCTAAAATGGAAAACTTCGGAATTAATGCGTGTCCTGGATTCCACCATGATCAAAAGCTGTTCGTTGAGGTGTGCCTTCACTTTCCATTGTCAGGTAGATTCTTTGGAAGATGTCACTTCACATAAAAAGTTTTCAAGGATTTGACTTGCCCTGGACTCCCAATGACAGCTTGCTGTCTTTAGTTGAGTTTTTTATTTTTTGTGGGTTTGTAAATGCTGTCTTGATGCTGCCTACAGTTCCTTTAGGTCTCCATGTTCACTTGCACAGAAAAACCTTGGCAAGCAAGACCGTGTTTATGATATCAGTCACCTACATGTGGGCTTGTCTCTAGATTGCTCTGCCCTCAGCTGTGATGGTGAAGATGATTGCACAAAAGTTGCCCTTCCTTATAAGCCAGACCTGAAAAACAGAGGGCCCCACACTTTACCTGCTGGGAAGCTCTGCAATGAGGCCAGAGGATCTTATTGCAACCTACATCTGTCACAGCCACATCTGAGGATCAGAAAGATTAAACAGGTATTTTGCTCCTTTCTGATCAGTGTGTAAAGGATACACAAAGAAACCTTGTTCATCTGTGGCAAAACCCCATTTCCTAGGACCTGTGGAGGAATTGTCCATGGGTTATGGGAAGTGCCATGAAGAGTGCATGGACTATTCCAGGTGTGCAATGACTTGTCTGATAAGAATTTGCGCACTTTTGGGGACGTGTACGTAAAGCCCAGCTTGGCTCTCAGAACTCTAGCCATGTTTGCAAAACGGGCTTTTATGAGGGAAAAAATAAAGCACAGAATTTTACATTTAAATGTGTTCATTTGCTCTGCAATCATGGGTAGCCTTGAAGCTGCCTTCTACATAGTGGCTCCTTTCCTCCAAAAAGTAATTTTTTCTCAGATTTGGAACTTCATTTCAAGGCCCTGCAAATGCATCATACTAATGAAATGTCACATTATCCTAACCCTTCTGACATAAATGTGAGCAGGCACCTGATGAAATCTGATGAGTGAGGAAGAGAAAGGCTGTGGGAAAATAGCCCAAAACATGACACAGATTCACCAAGATCAAATCTTGAATGAGAGAAGGGGGCTGTGCCAGGCCCTTAAGTACAAACTTGAGGTCAGGAGCAGTCAGGCTGCTTGTATTCAAGGAACAAGTGCCAATGTCAATAGTGTTTGTGGGCATTCTTGGGTCATTAGGCCAAGGGCTGAAAGATTGCAGGAGAACAGCAATAGTGGGAGCAATTCCTAAGGCTTTGCTCAGTTAGAAGCTTTCCAAGGAGGAGCCATTGCAGCTAAGTAATGCTAAGTGCATAGCTGATGAATGAAGGGGAAGAAATGGGTCCCTTCAGACTCAGCTAACACCTCCCAGAGTCTCCTCTGGAATCTGTAGGACACTGGCAGATTTTTATATCAATAGATGATGTTGGCCTGGCAGAGCAAGTCAATCCCTGTTATGCATATTGTCTTTATCAATAGCACTGCCATCAGCTATATTCTGCTGTCAGCATCTTCGTTATCAGCATGGTTGTCAGCAAAAGGCTGAAGTCATGAAATGTTGAAACTATGGATTAAGTTAGAAAAATCTTCACTAGTTTTAAGTGGACAAGGAAAGGAAGAGCAAAGCCTGCATTTCCTGTTCTGCCTCAAATCTCAGCAGTTTTTTGTGAGAAGGGTTAAGGTTCTGATTAGTCATGTGAGGTCTCCATGCTTTTATGAAAAACTTCTTTACTCTGAAGGTGACTGAGCATTGGAATAGTTGCCCAGAGAGTCTCCTTCCCTGATATCCCTGAGACATTCAAAAGCCATCTGGACACAATCTTGACTAACGTTCTCTAGGGGGCCCTACTCAAGCAAGGAGGTTGGACTAGATGACCCAGTGGCCCCTTCCAAACTTACTCATTCTGTGGTTTTGTATTCTTTTAATGTATTAGTGTCTGGTAGTCTTCCAGTGATTTTGGCTTATAATCATAGAATAGTTTGAGTTGGACGGGATAATTTTAAGGTCAAGGACATCTTCAGCTAGATCAAGTTGCTGAGATCTGACCTGACCTTGAATGTTTTCAGGGATGGAGTGCCCACCATCTCTCTGGGCAACTTTTTCCAGTGTTTCATCTCACTCATAGTAAAAACTTCTTTCTTATATCTAGTCTAAATCGACCCTCCTTCAGTTAAAAACCACTAGCCTTTGTCCTTAGGTGAGCTAACACTTGAAACGTAAAGCGGTCTTGGTATTCATTATAAAATAATATCCATGCTTGTTTTCTGAGATTGTTCTAAGCAGCCCAGGAGTTTGAAACTCCTATTTTTTATTTACTAAATTAAATATAAAAAAGAGGTAGTTGGTTGCTTGGGTTTTTTAAAATTTTTTAATAATATTTTTATATAAGGAGTTTGATTGATTTCAGCCTAGGTTAGTATCTCAAAAGCATACCTTTAAGATGAAGGAAGTAAAAAATTTCATATATTCCCTCCTGGATAAAAAAATTCTGCCTGAGATGAACAGGTCCATATGGAAGGGAACGAAAGAGGGAAATGCCTGGGAGCATTTCTTAAGTGTATTAGGCATGATTTTATGTGCTGGGATGAGGTGAAACAAAACATCTGTGTACCATAAAGAGCTCTATCTGTCTTCAGTTATTGTCAACTGTAAATTTGTGTGTTGCCTCCAGGGCTTGTTCCTCCTGACGAGCATATTGTACTGTGGCTCCTCAGCTCCAGACCCACTCTTGCTGAGCCTTAAACACAAGCAGTTGTTTGGAACTGCCTGATGATGAGCTGTGGGCTGGGAGAGTTTCTCTGTGCCAGCTGAGGTGGCTTCCTTAGCTCGGTGTTGGAGGTGACTGGAGAACTGCCGCTCTCGGGGTCTGTCCTCTTTGGCAGGGATGTGAGGTTTGGAGGAGGCCACCTGGAAATTGGGTGACACTGGCCAATGCCAAAGTCCCTCCATCCATCCAATCTGGGATTTCAGCCATTGATGCTGTGCTGTTGATTTCATGTGTTGCTGTCAGTAGGGGCTCTTCCACAGCTCCGATGAGGCTGCTGGGCACTTTGATGCCTTGGGTCACACACACACTGTGCTGTGTTCCCCTAGGCACTGGGAAGCCCTTCTCCTCCCTGAAATAACACGGGAGAAGCCTCCAGGCTTGTAGCCCTCTGTGGGACTGGACTGCACCGTGAGCTCAGGTACTTCAGAATGTTCCATCTTGCCATGTCCCTGGCCCATGTGCTTTGCATACCACATTCCTACCTGGTATCCTGCCTTACTTGGGTTATCTGGGGGCACCAGGATTGGCAGGTGGCATCTGGAGAGATAAAAGGCTGAATCTGGGACCCACAGGATGTTCTGCACTCTTCTGTGCTGCCATCTTGCACTTATTTGCAGAAATTGCTTCCCCTTGTGGCCTACTCCAGCTGCCTTTCTGTCTCTGGGCTTCCATGCCCTGCTCTAATAACAGTAAGTAGCCAGATCAGGATGGGTAACTACTCTTCCAGGTCACTGGATCCCTTCTGTGCTGAGGTGTGGAGTCAGCATCTGCCCTATGGAGCCATGACTAGAACATACCAGTGGCATTTCAGGGACTCAAATAGTCTGTGTTTTCCTGCAGGGGACCACAGCCAATTTTCAGCTTTTTTTACTCAATTTTGGCAGCACTAAGCATGTGCAAGTCTTTTATGTGTCACCCTCCCAGTAACTGTTCTGCTGCCCTTTCCTCTTCCCTCTTTGTATGTCTGCTGCCAGTGCCTGGCCGAGGTAAAAGTTCTTGCCCGGTGTAGGACTTGGGCTCAGGTTTCTCACGGCAGTTTACTCAGCTGCTTTTGACAGGGATGGTTCTCACTTGCACATATGCTCGAGTCTTGCCAGAAAGCTTCTGTGCCCTCATCACCTCAGGGGGTAAGGGGAGTCACTGGGGACAAATGGAGTGGGGGAGCTGTTTCTCTCTGGAGGATGAAGTAGACTATCCTTTGGCAGGATAGCCCCGTTCCAGACATCATTGCCTTGGAGTACCTGGGCTTTAAAGAAGTGAGAAGCCCTGCCAATAAGGTAAATCTGGAGACACAAGTCTGCCCATAGTTGCTGTGGTGGAAACAGAGAGGGTCACAAACCTGTGTGCCAACACCATGATGTGTGTTGTGCAAGGCATAAAGCTACTACCCCGTCCTGAGGTCCTGGAAACCAGCTCCTATTTGTCTTCTGCCGAAGTCAAATAGCAACTTTAGAGGCAACATGTATTTTTTTAGCTTAAAATGACTTGCTGTCTCACAAATTATTTGATTTTGGTTAAAAAAAATAACCGTGTGGTTTCTGCAAGCACAAATCAAAACACACAGCTTCAAATGGATACCAGGACCAACTCTCAGTGTGTAATTATATTGCCTATATTTAATCTCTGAGAAGTGTTTGGCAGATGCTTTAAATTTCAAATATGCAATCAATACCGTCTTCTCTGAGGCTCAGCTACCGTGTTCGTTCCCTCCCTCGTTCGAAATACACGGAGTCAAGTCAACATACTTTGAGGGTACAGGAGCGATCCCCACTCAGTGAGTGTATATCTCTATTTATATATATCGATGGGGACCTCGTAGAGGTGTGTGTGCGCGCGTGTTACATGCAAGACGTGCTCTGACTTCATTTATTTTGGAAAGGGCTTGCCTTGGTTTCCCCGTGCCTTGCTTTAAACGATCTGAAAATCCCCCCCGGATTCAGATGAATAAATATGCATGGCTTGTAATTCTGTTGCAGCGCTCGCTCCCAGCTGATAGGTGACGTGGAGTTTGGAGGCTCGCAGATTGGCTTTTTGATTTGGCTTCTTGCTGCAGTTGTGCAAACCTCGCTGGCTCCCAGCAATCAGGCTCAGCGCTTTGCCGTGCACCGTAATGCTGGGAAGCCTGGACCGAGCCCCGATGGTGTGAGCGCGGGAGCGGGGGAAGCCCAGCAGATTCAGTGGCAATCTGGGGTACAATTCATTTTCTCTTCCCCCCTCCCTCTACCCCCATTCATCTCCATCCTCCTCGCCCTCTTCCCCCTTCGCCAGATCTCCCTTCCCTCCCCAAACTCCATCGCACGGAGCTGAAGATCAAGGCTGGTGGATTTATCAACATTTTACCTCCACCCCCACCCCCTTTTCCAGATGCACCTCCCCGCTCTCCCTGACAGCTGCAAAAGGGAGCACAGGTTTTGTAGCGAGCGAGGCAACTTGGACTGACATGCAAAGGCGAACCCCCCCGTACCCGCACACACCGTCGGTGAATCACCGAGAGATGCGATGAGCTCCCTTTAGGAACCGGAAGGATTTGTGTTGGGGAGCTAGAGGAGCCCCCCTCCCCCCCATCCCCCAGCCCGACCCTCCAAAAAAAAGTCAGGAAAGCCGCCAGAAAGGGTAAGTAAGGGGGTGGCGAGGCTGGCGGGCAAGCCTGCAAGGCTGGCGGGCAAGTGTCCTGCTTCCCAGCGGAGCTCCATGCCTTGGACGCGAATGGCCGTGGAGCGGGGGGTGCTGGGGGGGAGCGAGGGCTCTTTGCAAGCTCATCTCCCGGGATGTGTGTATGTGTGTGGGGGGAAATTCGCGTTGCCCAGGCGCTGGGTGCTCGCTTCATTCCTGCTGTTTTCCCGGAGCCACGGCGGCTCCTTACCCGT
>VXBA01002392.1:1374387-1560131 GCA_013399895.1 Serilophus lunatus | reverse complement strand
AGCCCGGTCCCGCGGCACCGCGCGCGGCGGCCCCGGGATCCCTCCCGCCTCCGGGCGGGGGTGCCCCGGTTCGGCGGCGCGGCGCGGCCCGCAGGGATGCCGGGGAGCCCGGAGGGGCGGCTCTGCCCGAGGCTGCCAGGCGAGGGAAGTGGCTCTCATGCAGTGCTATAAATTTCCTTTCTTTTTCTTCTCCCCCCCCCTTAAATTACCTTTTTTTTTTATTTAATTTTTTTTTTTTCCCCGCGGGGGGACACCGGGCCGGGCCATCCCCTGCCACGGGTGGGGGCGCCGGGGCCGCCGACCCGGGCAGCTGTCGCGCTCCGTCCGCCGGGGCCGGCTTGTTTACCGCGGGTGTCAAATATAACCGCTGCGCCAGGCGCTGCCCTAAATAGGGCACGGGGCCGCCGGCGGGCCCGCAGCCCCCCATGGCAGTGGGAGAGCAACTCTACACACACTCATGCACACGCCTGAGAGCTGACCTAAATATGGGGTGATTTCATACTCTTCCTCCCTCCCAGCCTTGCTTCAGGGCTTTATGCTTCTCACCTATGTCTAAAGCATCAATCATCCTTGGTGAGAGATGAAACAGTTGCAACTGTTTTGGGGGTTTTTGTACTGTTACTCTAAAACGTAAGGCAATAGGCCATTTCCCCCCTCTGCCCCCTCCAATGGAGTTGTAGTGTAATGGTTGGGTTCCTGAATTATTGGTTTGTTCTGGAGATTTCACGCTAAAAATCTGTTTCAGATTTGAGGTGAGACACTGAAGGGATCGTTGAGGTGAGAAGGGATGCCTTACGCACATCCCCCCCTCCTCCTCGTGTTTACATGTATGTGCCTTTAATTCCTCACATCTCTTTATAAGCAAAAGAGTGATACTGTTGAGCTGTTTTTATTTGTGGAGAGGGCAGGACTGGAAGACTTAGGTAACAGTCAGTAACACCTTCCCATTCAGGAGCACTCATCCGATGGTCTCTAGAAGGCTGCTGAGAGGCCTGGGAGAGCAGATCTGGCTTTGGAGGAGTGCTGAGACACAGAGGCCTTGAAAGTGTTCTGTAGGTTTGGTGCAATGGGAAAAGGCATTGCTCCCTTGCGGCATAAGCATTTCTAGGGAGTCCCTAATACTGCTCCATCCATTGCTGTTGGAAGTATTTGTTTACCCGGATCATGGTTTAGCTGAGAAAGTCACATTTGGTGTTTATGTTCATGCTTCTGTGTTCAACTGGAACGAGATTTGTTTCCTGAATAGAAGTAGTGATGTTGGAAAAGAGCATGTCCAGCTCCTGCCAAGGGGGCTGGCTGGGGAGGAGAGAAAGCAGCCCAGGAGTCCTCAGTTCTGCCGTGTGTGTGCAAGCCAAATTGGTTACCCCTTTTTGTAACTAGGTAGGCTGTAATATCAACCAGGGTGGAGAAGGAGACGACTGATGGGGTGGAGATCCCTAGTTAAAAGGTGGAGTTCAGGAGTCTGTTTTTTCCCTCCTAAACCAAATATGAGTCCTGCTCTTAGTAAGTGGGTGGTTTAAGCATTTCTCAAATGCCCAGGGTAGGACAGATTGGGGTAATCCCACTGCTGAGATCCTGTGTGAGGGCAGAGGAAATGCAAGTAGGCTTCTGGTCTCTGGCATACCTCCAGTGTGTTGCTAGGCTCATTTCATCTCCTGGGTCTCATATGTATCCTTAATGGTATTTTTCTCCCCCTGTGGGAATTTGGTGAGGACATGGTTAAAATAACTAGTGGGTGGCAGAGTGTGAGAGGGAAAGCAGATGTGTAGCCATCCTAACACCACTCTGTGTAGCTCTTGCCCTTTGCAGAGAGATTGCCCCTTGCTCTGCAGAGCTGCCACCTGACAGGATGGCACCTGGGATGGCAGATGCGATCGTCAGGTGGGATAGTCCTTTCCATTGCCCTAAGTAGTGTGGGAAGCAGTCTTCAACACCAGCACCCAGAACAAGAGAGCTCACATAGAGCAGATACCAAGCACGCCCTGTCTCGTGTACCATGCTGGGCTACTCTGAGGGCAGGAGCTGTCCTGCCTGACCTGAGCAGACTGTGTTGTGGGGAGCCACGGGCAGTTGTTCTGCATGACAGTCGTGCTCAGGGCACTGCTCCTTAGCTTGGCTGGCTTGTAGAAAGGAAAGATGTACCTAGGGATGAATCCAGCTTCCCTGCTTCCTCCGCTTTCCTCTGAATCTGGTGGGTCTGAAGTCAGATGAGGCTGATCTGAGTGTAGCAGGTGCTACTGTATTTCCAAGTTGGACAGGTAGAGAGATTGCTAAGGGCCTAGGCTGGTCTTCTGCTTTGTTGTGCCTTATCCCACATGTATCACTCATTTTCAAAGGGTCCTTCCTGCAAGAGGTATTCTCCACCTACAAGGCAGGGAAAGGCTGTAACGGAGTGTGTCAGCACTTTTTTTAGAAACCAAGCGAAGACATATTCCCTCTGCCAGTATTTTCAAGTGAAGCACTATACAGATAAATGGTCTGTCTGTCAGAGTTTTGTTTGCTTGTTTTAAACAAACAACATCAGTCCCCTCCCCTAAGCTTCCCCAGTGACCAAGTGGCGTTGACAAATAGTTCTTTGTTCTTTGTTGCCATCATGTTTCAGATGCCTTTCATGTGCTTCACAGTTAAAAAGATGACTTTGATTGCTGGCCAATTTTTTTTAAACTGGGCAGTAATATCTAATTCTATATTAAAAATAAAGTGAAGGAAATTAAATTACAAAGACAAAAACATCTTCTTAACAGGGAAAAAAAGTCTCTGAAGCCAGGAAATTGATAATTGTGATGCTTCATCTACCCTCACCCACTGTGTTTAGGTATTGTGGCATAGATTAATGCTGTTGTTGTTTTACTGTTTAGATAATGGTAGCTCCTAAAGGCATGGTTGGGGGCCCATGTTTCCAAACAAGCATCTAGTAAATTATAGTCTTTGTCCTGAACAGTTTCACGCATTGAGAGACACATGGGATAAGATGTTCTTAAGGAACCTTTACAACGCTCATGCTGCAGAGCCTGTGGTCCTGCGTTTGCTGATTTCAGTTGCATTGGGCTGTGATGTCTGGAGCTGGAGTGGAGCTCCACATCATGTCCCTGCTTTCCTGCAGAATGAAATCCAGGAGCCACCTTGAGTCTCCTGCAGCTCCAGTGTGTTTATGGGCTGCTTGAGGACTAACATGCTATAGACTGTAGTTGGCTTCCCTCCTTCTCCTCTGCCTTAACACCTTAAACTGCAAGCTCTGGTTGAGGCCGTCACAGACATGAGTGCATGAAGTTCAGCATGATGGCCTCCCAGTCTCCCCCTTAGGCACTTTTGTCACAGAGTTTTGCCGGAATGGCAAAGCATGAGGTAACAAGAATGCGTCATGCAATTCTGAAGGTACCACCACAACCCCATCTTGACAGTGTCACAATGAGTAGACCCAGGTGCCATTGTTCCTGCAGTACAGCATCATAAAGTAATCAGTTCACCCCATAAGGCATACTTATAGACAGATAATTATCATGCCCCCATGTTCCTTCAAATCTCAATTTTCTGGTAATTCTGTCTTTAAATCCGCTTGCTGGAGCCTTTGATCACACAGCTGAGCTGTTGTTAATGTCTCTGACAGTTGACATCATGGGAGAGAAGGGAGCTTAGGGCTCTTAACATTTCTTTTATGATAGCTTGTTTTCTAACAAAACACTCCAATGAGGATTTTCCATCATAATAAAACAGGGAGCTCTTCTGGAGCCCTCAGACTTAGGGAGAAGCTTCTGTTTCCATTCACAAGCAGATTATTTCAAGGCTACAAAAGTGAACTTGCTCTGTTTGCTGCCTTCCTGTACTCTGCTGTCTTTTTACCTAAGCTGCCTAAGTCAGGGCAGCAGCAGAGACAGCCAGGTCAAGAGCAATCAGAAATACTGAATATCCTATGCTGCTGGGTATGTTTTGCAACCAGTGAGGCGCCAAAGAGTTTTAGAAACTATAGACAGATGAGACTGCATTGCCATTGCTTTCATCTCTCTCTCTCTCCTAGGCTGGTACTTGGAGGCTGTCTCAAAGCAAACAGCAGCATTGCAGAATACAGTTTTAATCAAAAGAAGTGTAGTGATGCAGGGATGTACCTGTGAGAGGGCGCTGAGATCTGACTGCTGAGGTTATGTGAAGGTGACATGTCCAGGAGTGAATGTGGGACTCCAGTGCTGACAACACAAGGTGCCCTGCCAGTGTGTTCATGTGCTGCATCCTGGTGAAAAAGCTTGTTTCCTTCCCCAGAGTGGGAGCAAAAGCAGGGAGAGTTAGAGCATGTCTGCACCTTGCTCTACAGTTGAGCTGCAGCTCACTCCGGATGTGTCTTAGCTCCCCTCAACGCAAGTCGCGGCAGGAGAGTCTATCACCAGGGTCCAGGCAGGCTGTGAAACTCCACCGTCCCAGTGCCACAGCTCCCCACACTGAAATTAGGGAAGACAGCTCTGCCTCTGCATCTGCCACTGGTGATGGATGGGTACTTGGAAAAATGCTCTGTGGGAAGAAGCTGTCCTTTTGCTCTCCGTACTGTTTGCTTTCTGGAAAATTTGTCTTGGGTCATTAAAGACCTGTATGCCTTGGTTTGCTACCTTGAGGAAGTAATACCTTGATGTTGAGCTTAAAGTTGACCCTAATAAGCAGCTTTATCTTCTTCTGTGGCTTTGGTTGGAATTTTTCAGTGACCCTTGAATGTGCACATTAGCTGGGAAAAATGGAGGCAGAGATATATCTCTGCCGATGTGTAGCAGGACAAAGCTGTTTCATAGTCCGGGAGGTGTTACAGGATTCGCTGCTGCAAGAGACAAACTTGCCTCTGCCCATATAGCTAAGGCACTTGCCACACTTATTATTTAGACCTTGTTTTCTACAGTTTTCCCATCCTGTTTGCTTGTTCCTGCTCCTGTCCCACCCCTGCAGGATACTGGCACAGTGGCATGTGTGGCCAGGTGGTAGATTCAGCTTGCTTTTTGGCCAGATAGATACTTGGTCCTTATTCATGCCCTAGCCATGGAAACAGTTACGCCAACAAAAAGGGGAGAGCTAGAGCAGAGCGGGAACAAATGACCAGAGGTGGAAAATGTTCAGGTTGGCTTAGGAAGCCCTTCTTCCACCTGTGAAGCTGCAGCCTGAATTGCCTGGAGCAGTGATGGTTTAGAGTGAGTTCAGCCTTAAAGTCTTCTCTTGATGAAACGGATAGTGTTGAATGCAAATTAGTTGCGAAGAACCTAAGAGTGATGGGGTCTGCAAAGCAATTCTTAAACTATTAAGAGTTACAAGAATCGGCAGAAGAAAAAGACAAAATAATTTTTAATATAAAATCTTCCCAAGAACATGAACAGGGATTGATTCTGATTAAAAGAATCAGAGAGTCTAGGCCAAGCTATTTCTCAGATGCAACATGCCAAATGGACTCAGGTTTTTCAAGAAGAGAATAAAATGAGAACTTTCCCTCTGCTCTCAATTCTTTCAAGTCCCTTGAAAGCTTCACACTAGCATTCAGCACTTTATCAACAACAATCTCTCCATGGTGAAGCCTCCAGACTGTATTCCCTGGCAGTGCAAGTGGGAGCAATGCCAACTGTTTTATTAGGTTTGCACCCACGAAACCCACTAGCAGGGAAGGACCTGACTCCTTGTCCTCACGAGACCGCCGCAGGCTGAGTTTGTGCTGCTGCTGTGCACTCGCTGCGGGTGCCGTGCTTAATCCGTATGGGAGTCCTGGGGAAGCTGCCTGCCTCGGCACTTATTGGGTGCCCCGTGTGAGGACCTGAGGAGCAGAGCGAGATGAAGGCCTCTGTGTTGTTATCTTCAAGGCTCAAAACAAGGTGGGTCTCTGTGTACTTTTCCTTTGTGAAGGATTCTGGTGAAGGGTAATGCTGCTGCTTTTGTTTTGGCAGCCCCTAGTCAAGAATGAGCCTTTCAAAGCTTGGGTTATAGAAGGCAAGCAGAGAAGATGATGCTGGAGTTAGATATGATGGGATATTCTCCTGTGTGAGCATCTTGGAGATGGGTGCACTAGACATTGGCCTCACATAAATTACCACCTGCTCTGACTCTTTAAGCATCATTTTTCCCTTCCATTTTAACCTTCCAGAGTAGTTTCAGGTTCACTTCTTCTAGTAAATGTTTCCTTTTTTCTAACTTAAATAATCCATCTCCCCAAAGCTGACCTGACAGATGTTTCCCCTGCAGTGACCCTGCGCACACAGCACACTTCATGAAACCCTGGCTTCCATGGGGAAATGCAGCACCAGCAGTGACCCTGCTGGTGTCCCAGCTAAAAATAAAGCCTGTCCCTCCTGGCAGTGTTGGGGTTTGCTTTTAAGTAGGTAGGCAGTTTTACCCACTGGCTGCACTGTGCTCTTGTGCCAGGCAGAAGACATAGCTTAACCTTCAGAGCATAATAGAACTACCTCCCCTCTGGGGAGTCACACCAAGAGACTGAAGGTGAGAAGATGCTCAGCTGCACTGGGTGCACCTACGTCACTCCCAAAAATCTGTCTTGCCTGCTGCCTGTCTAGATCTATCTCCTTGCTGCTTCATGCATTCCAGTGAGTCACAAACACCCCTCCTTTCCCCAGCTCTGGCCTTTTCCCTCCTCTGCTTTTCCTTCTTAAATACAGAAATTTCTTCATCATTCTCCAGTAACTGCCCCAACTCACCCCTTCCCTCAACAACTCCACACCTCCTAGCTTCCCAGTGTTCTAACAGCATTGCTCACATGTTCCACCTGCCACATATCCTCTGTGCCTTTCTGCTTTTTCTTAGGTTCACACGGGCTTGGCTGCTGGGAAAAAGCAAGAGGCTGGCCCAGTCAAGAAGTAGATCTCATATAAGAAGAGCCTTTCCAGCTTTTGCTGTACACACACACACTAGCAAGTTTCACAAACATTGGTGAGGTTGAAATATGTTCTGGAGCAAGAGAAGGGATGCATCCTGTCTGGTGAATCTATGAGTAGTGTTCCATGCACTTCTATTTTTCCTCTGAGTCTTAGAGTACTTAATTTATTTCTTATAGCATTGAGTTCCACAGATTACACAAATGCACAGCATAGAATTTAAGAAGTTTTCACTGCTCACTGGATGAAATACCCTGAGTCTGGAAGCTTTCTGTTGGTGTTGGCCTTGAGCTTCTTTTGGCTTGGTTGGCCATCTCTGTCCTTTTAACCAAAGCTGATTTCCTAAAGAAGGCTGAGAGAGGGAACATGGGGTGTATGTTGCATTGTGCAGGATTCCAAAAACCTCATCTGCTCACTGTTGCAAAAGGAGCATGAAGAGGTGGCATGGTTATAATTTGCAAGTATCTGGGAGCCAACGGCTATCAGGCACAGCGAGGTGCCTGCAATCACTGGCCAAAGGGGTGGTGGTCTTGGTAGGCAGATTTGGGGAGAACTACGGGGGTGCTGTCAGAGGAAGGGTCAGGGGAAGGATTGCAGAAGTGCTTGTATTTGTATCTGTGGGGAGAGCAGAGGGCAGGGAGAATGGGCGGAAGCAGGATTACTGCAGGGTGGAGGGTTGTTATGATACAGGGCTGAAATTCACCAAATACCTATTTTTATTAATTAGTTTGGTCATTGAGCTTCCACCGCAAAATGGATTCATTTCAAGGCTTTGCTTATCTTGAGAAGTGACAATTTTTTGAAGACCATTTGTGCTGGTCCTTTTACCTGTTTGAGTCACTGACCTGAATGCAATAATAATGGTGGCTCTGCTTCCTATCCCGTTGCTCCTCACTTGTTGGTGTTTGGGGACTGTTGCTCCTGTTTTGGCGAAGCGTTTTTCTGTCACTTGAGACAGGTTTTGCAGATGACAGGAGTTACTGTCATCAACAGTGTCAGGAAGAGCTGGATTCATAGCACTGCCACAGAAGCATGGCTGGGCATGGGAGGCTTTCTGGGCTGAGGGAGGAGGGGTTAGGAAGTGAGTGTGGAGTAAGGGTGTGAAAACAGGCTGTTTTTTGCTGCCTTAGCTGTTGCTCAAGTCAGTCCTCCACTGAAACTTGCAATAAGAGTGGGACTCTGCAATTTTCTTGCCTTAGCCTTGTCTTTGGAGAGTTTTGAACTTCAAATGAAGTGCATCTCAGTTTTAATCTTCTCTTTTGCAGAAATGGATGAAAAGATAATTTCTGCTGTCCCTAAAGGGGACTCAAGCTCCTGAGTAAAACTCAGAGATGTGGGGCTGCTAGCATCCATAACAGAGCATCCTGCCCCTCAGTGGCAGGGTCAAAGCTGTCCTGTCTCTTTGCCTTCGTGGCTTAAATAGATGGCGCAGTGAACGGCTGCATGGGATGAGTAAGTTATCCAAGCACGTACTTTAAGCTAGTGACTCCTATCACTTTACCTTCAGGCTGAGGCACTTCATGTACTTATCCAAAGTGACACTGGGCACATGGTGGAGCAGAAAGACTCCAGGCCTTGTTTGTTGGGGTATAGGACTGTGAGGGGAAGGAGAATTTTCTCCTTCCCCGTCTGGTTTTAGTGCGTTTGGCTGATGTGATCATCTCCCATGACTCAGCTGCTGCTCCTGTTGGCAGGACTAGTTGTAGCAAATCTGGGGCCAGCATGGAGCATTGGGAGGAGCAAGGAACCATAGCAGGATGGGCAGGAAGGAATACAGTGGGTATGGAGGAATAACAAAGATGCTCCTTGGTTGCTGTGTGATGCAGGTTGCAAAAAGGAAATAGACGAAGCTCTCAATTTGGGGGAGTTCTGTTATATGAAATGTGTCCAAAGTTCCTCAGGCAGCACTTTCAGTAGAATAAGCTGGCTCTGCTGACTTGCGGTCATTGAACCTATGATGATTTATGACAGAGCAAAGCTGGTCCTGAGGACCCTCTCTCTCATTTCTTTGGCTGATGGTAAGCAAGTAATCTGGGCTGGAAAGATCGGTCTCGTTTTTAAGATAACTTTGTGTAAAAAGAGGCTTTTGGAAGGGAGGGTGAAAGGAAGGAAGCTGGTGTAAGTAGTGTTCTGAATACAATGAAAATGATACTTTGTCCACCTTGGAGATAAACAGCAGTATGATTATTATATACTTTGCTAGAAAATTCTTCTGATACATGATGCCCTACATCCAGTTTTCAAATGTTCTGCACTGGTATCTAAGTTAAGACTTGCTGACTGCTTGGAATTGGGAGAGTATCATTGCAGGCAGGTTAAAAATGGTAAGGGAGGAATCTCATCCTTTTCAGGCAAGGTGCTTTGTTGTATGCACCACCTGCAAGCTGGCACACATGTATAGGTAATCTCGGGTTTTTTTAAATCTTCTTGAAGGATCAAGTCATGTATATACTTGGCTTAGCCCTGTGACATTTGAGTGTGGGGCCTGCCTGGTGCTCTTGGCAGGAATCAAGAAATAAACTTAGATGTTTCTTTGGAAGAAACAGCAGTAGCCTCTCATAGTTATTTGTTTGGTTTTCTGCAGGAATTTAAAATCCTGCTTAGGTGTCCAGTGGAAAATCTGTGATTTCAGTGGGGTCCTAGTGTCCAAGTGGGTTAAAAAGAGCTGCTCGATTAAGCTTCTAACCAGCCTTTGAAATTTGGTCCTTTGCGACTCCTTTAGTGAAATATCTGAGACACGTTAAGACCATGAATGAGGCAGAGGAGGAAGTTAGTGCTGTTGTAACAGAAAGATGATGTGGGTATTGAGGGTGTCTAGATTCAGACAATATTTCAGATTCCCTGCCCTTGGCAGGACAGTCTGGGGCAGCCAGCCAGGGAGAACAGACCTGCAGCTGGAGCACAAACAGAAAGGAAAAAGGTGAATCAACCTGTCTGATAATGCTGTAGTGAAGAACAAATCTCTGCTTGTCTTTGCTGTAGAGATCAGAGTAGCATATGGCTTCATACAGCCCACAGGGAAAGCCGTCATTGGGTGGGGAAAGAAGTGAAGGTGGGGCAGGAGAATAGCCACGAGACTGCTGCTACTTACAGTAATTGCTGTAGCAGCTCAGCTTCCGCTGTTTGTTGTCCATGTCATCTCTGCAATTACCATATGGTAAATATGACTTGAGTCTCTTGCAAATAACAGAGCTAATATTAAAAGAGAATCTGTAAACAGCTAGTGCATAAATGAACAAAGAGCAATAAACAGCCTGGACTTATGAAGGATGAATTAATCATGGTGGAAGTGAGGGGTTATTTTTTAAAAGCACTTGCAGATTTAGCAGCTGAAAAAACAGCAAAGGATTAAGATATCTAAATTGTCAATAAGAGCGACTTGGGGATATATAGCAGTAAAGGGTGAGGATGCTGTGTGGAATCTCATTTGATAACTGTATTCAAATTGAGTAAATTTACAGGTTTTGGCACCTTCCAAGTGAAGTGGGAGGTATTTTGAGGATAACCCATAGCTCAGTGCGTTTTTCATGCCTCCTGCTGTGCTCGGATCTGCAGAAGCAGTGGGCGTGTTACAGTGTATTTCCCTCACCTCAGCTGGAGACCCGGACTTTTCCGCTGGAACCCTGGAAATCTGTGCTTTCGTTCCACACATGCCGGCCAGCACAGCGGTCCTCATGCCAATCCCACTGTGCTGGGAACACAGCAAACAGGTAGGAGAGGCCTTCAAAAGTGAGCAGCATAGTGAGCTTCTGTATATCGATCTTGATTTAACCTTTGTAGCAGTCTCGTATCTGATGAAGACCTGCTGTCCAGCACAGATGAGAGGCCAGTCTTCACTGCCCAGGCTCAGCGTTCCTGCTCCAAGGAGAGCAGATCTGCTCTGGTTTTAGGGGGAGCGGGCCCTGTGCTAGGGCTCTCCCAGATACTCTTTTGCTTCTGACCGCCTTAAAGATGGAGAGCTAAGAGCAGATGAAGATAAATGATCAAAGGGCAGCATGGGCTAATTTATAAAGATTAAAATAAATTTGTGTGCTTTGGCCAAAGAAAAGCTGTGGAGGAGAACAGCTATTTACAAGTATCTGAACCATGTAAATCTCAGACAGGGAGGAGAATGGTTGAGAGTGCTCCAAGGACACGATAATGAGAACTAGCAGCATAAATTTTCTTAATTTCATCCTAAATATAAGGAAGACGGCTAAAACCTCCAAGATAAATTACATCATGGCAGAGTGTCTATGGGAAGTTGTGGAAATGCCATCACATGGATAATTTAAAACTGAGCTGGACAAAGTACTAGAAAATAATGTTCACAAGGGGAATAATATAGTGGCAGTCCCTGAGGTATGGACCAGACAACTCCTCAGTCTCTAGTGTAACTAATTCTGAAATGAGTGAAACCTATCCTAATTGGGCTGGCTGAGCAAGGGCCTTTCCTATCAGTCTAACATGACAAAAAATAACCACTTGTTTTTGCTGCAGAAGTAAAGATAATTTCTGAAGTGTAGCCTTCTCCTTCTCTCCTGCTTCTGTTTCAGCCCAGTCTCCCATTGCCCCGTTTGCTGCTTCTGCCTCCATTCACTTTTTTAATATTTTCTTTCTCACTGATCCAGGAAGGAGCCCTTCTGAATAGACTCATAGAGGGCTTTTAATTTCTATTGTGTGTGAGGTGGTAATTTTGATAAAGAATAATTTTTTTGCTGTATATAGACAAAAAACATATCAAAATTTTGTTTTTATTTTTCCTTGAAGGCTGCTGGGGTCAGTACCCAGCATGGCTGGCTGGTGACTGTCCCAGGAGTTCATGAACCAGCCAGGGAACAGCTCACTGCCTACCTACTTGTTGCATCAAATCCAGCACATCACATGATTTGTTTGGTTTGTCTCAAATTAATGTTTTCTATCAGAAAACTTGTGTTTTTCTTAACTAACTCTAGATCTAAAGTGGCTGAGATATGACTACAACACCTCTTCTTATTTACCATTTATCTGACTTCTGTGTGCAAATACCTACAGGCTCTGCGGCACAAATGCACCAATGACAACAAATCCTAGGGGTTTTAATTGTAACAGTTTTAGATCTGTCTCCAGAATGCTGAAGAAATGTCACGAGTTGCTGCTGTCATATGTAGGATGCTGTGAGTCACTAGGTGATAAGTTGCACTCTGATGGTGGCACCTGAACCAGCAGTATAAAATGTCTGTGAAACAGGAGCAGTAAATAACACACCCTGTGTGCTGCCACGGGCAGTACATAAAATGTACTGACAAGAAGTTTTTCTCACACTGCTGAAATTTTTTCCCCTTCCCACACTGTTCCCCAAATGGTCTTTGCGCTCTTTATAAACCAGCAAGACAGAGAGTGATGAAAACCAGTGCCTTGAAAGGCTGCAGCAGAGGAGCCAATGCCTGTTGCAACTCTGTGTGTTGTCAGGTACTCCAGGTTGACTCCATCAGCTGCAGTTCATGGAAGAGGCAGGGGAACCACTGAGTGAGTAATCAAGTAACTGCACTTCTGTGTTTCCTAAAACCTCCTAAACCCTTAGGAAGGACTTTCAGCTTTACTGGGCCTTTTGCTTCCTGGGCATAAAGTTAAGGGTCTGGAGAATGTGCTTGGAAGTACCTGCCCTCTCAATTTGGGGTCATTCATACGGCAGAGAATGGTGTGTTCACATATGCACATATTCCTCTCAATGCACTGGAAAGACTGATATTTGAAGATCTGCCTCTATATGTGCAATGAAGGCTTCCCAGCAACTTCTGAAAGGTCACAACAGTGACTTTTTGCCAAATATACATTTGCCACCAATGCACTGCAGTGAGCTCCCAGTGCAGTTTCTACATAGGATGGGTTTGCCCTGGCTTCCCACGGGCTAACACTGGAAGTGGTGTTCACAAGCAGACCTGGGCCCCAGACCTATGCTTTCTTACTGTTTTTTTTTCTGTGCAGGTGACTGAGTACTGGCACAGGTTGCCCCAGGAAGTTGTGGAGACTCCATCCTTTGTCCTTCAATATCATCAGATGTATTTTTGAATATATTTGGAACATATCCAACTGGATGTGATCCTGGGAAGCTGGCTCTAGGTGGCCCTACTTGACCCAGGAAGTTGAACTAGATAGCCTCCAGAGATCCCTGCTATCTCCTATGTGTACTGCCCACTTCCAAGTACTGGAAAAACAGCAGTGAGATTGCATAATACTTATGAAAAGAAAAAACCCTCGTCTATATCGGAGCAGATAATACTGCCTTTTAAGCAGGAGAATGCCCACTACTAATCTGTAGGTCAGCCTAGATACCAGGTTTTAATTTTTGAATGTAAAAAAGGCTATGATTCTGCAGGAAGGGTAAAAGCAGAAAAGTGTTACTCTGGCTTTCTCTCAGGCTGAGGAATCTCAGGCAGAGGGATGTGTATGGGGAATGGAAGAGCAAGCACACTGTGGCTGAGCTAGTCCACGCCATAAATAAGGATGGCTCTTACAGTGTGGCTGTGGCTGCCCACTGAAGGCTTTCTGCAGTCTGCCACTTCCTATACGTGTCTGTGCACAGAGTATAAACCACACTCCTATGTCCATGTGGCCCTCTATCCTACACAGATATTTTTCAGCTGAAGTGAGAGCAAGGAAATAAAATGCCTGGTCAGTCAAGTGTAGTTGGTGCAGTATTGGACAGGGACAACTAAGTACAGGCATCTTTAGGGCTTAGCTATTTATGCCACTGCTTCTCCAGGAGCATCATGGATACTAAAACACAGAAAAACCAGCATGAACCAGTTCTTAGGGGTGAGCGAGTGCTTGGAGGTTGCTCCTAGCCATACACAGACTTGGGCTCTGTTTGGGCAAGTGCCTGGGGTCACCAGATGTACAGTGATCCCATCACTGTAGCATTTCTATAAGGAATTGGTAGACTTCAGTTGTTATGTCAGTTAACACCCATTTACCATGCTAGAATGGTAGGTACTGCTCAAATTAGTAGAGACACCAGCTTGCAAATATTAAAAGACTTGCTACGAGAGCTGGTAACTGTTTTTATAGTAGCTTTTTGCATGGTCTTGAGAGAAAAGAAAGGCTGTTTTTCACACATACTGAGGGGACTAATCCGTAGGCAGCTCATTCTGGGTTTGGGCCTGTTTACTGTGAAGTGCAAAGCAACAAGCACATACGGCCCCCCACCATAACTTTTCCATTGAGCCGAGCTGTGGGGATCTGTCATGGCTTGAACATGAGTTACGGTGCTTTTTTCCTTGTAAAACCTAGCTGGTGCAGTAATACAGAGCTAAACTACCTATTGCTGTGTCAGAAACTGTTTAAAGTCAGCTTGGGGTCCTTGATTGTGCTCATTTCAGATAGGCTTGTGCCAAAAAAACTGAAGGTTTAAGGCCTGGCCTGTGTTGGAAATTTGCATTTGTCAGACAAAGTGGATCTCATTACATGGCTCTGCCTTTTGGCTTGCAGATGAGTCTTAACTTGTGCTCTGGATACTACTCTTGTAATGATAAGCAAAGGGCTCAGTGGCATTTGTATGGAGACAATTGAAAAACATGTTTTGTCTTTTATTAGATATTTTGTTGTGCTTTCAGTTCAAGGGAGGGAGGAGTGTGAATTAGGTATAATACCTCTTCCGCGAAAACTCAGTTATTTGTGTTCCTTGGAAGAAAGGCTATAATTTCAATTTTTGCTCATGGTTGTAAAAAAAATCTGTGTGCTCAAGTCAAAAAGCTTTTATGTGCTTTGTAGCTGAGGAATGTGAAGTCGTGTTATTAAGCTGAACCTTATTTCTGTCTCCCCCAGCTTTGGATAGAGGCTAAAAGATGGCATTAATAGCAGTGCTGTGTTTGCTCCGTTCTGGGACAGATGCTGTCGAGTGCATCTTCATCTTGAGATGCAGCACCCACACCTGAATGGGGCTCGCTCCATGCTGATATCTAATCAGCAGCCTTTCCTGGCTGTTCTAGATTCTGGGGAGAGAGAATGTATGGCCACAGATTTACTCCCGTGTCTCATTTATTTTGGAAGTGAAAGGGAGAGAAGGAGAGGGAAGTGCCAGAAAACCTAATCTTATTTGCAGGTCAAATCCAAAGGCTCCTGTGATGGTTTAAGGGGAGTTTTGCCTTAATAAGAAATTAATAGGGTCTTAGGGTGTTGCCCTTAGTTTTGTATTTAATGAGCAGTGATCTTGGGAACTTGGTTTGTGGAGGTTACATGTTATCAGACATCATTGTGTTATCTTGACTCTTGATTTGATTTCTTGTAAATACTTCCTTTTGAAAATATGCTTTTAGAGTCATGTGAGAAGCAATATATAAAGAGCTAAATTATAAGGGATGAGTCTAGGCATCCCAGCTTTCTGCTCATATAGGTCCATAGCAGACAAACTATCAGTCTTCTGAAACTCAGCTATTATGAAACATCATGGAATTTTATCATAGAACCATGGAATGGTTTGGATCGGAAAGGACCTTAATTGTGACTTAAATGTGAAAAGCATGGTCCATGCTACTTTCTGGATTGTCTTCAGAAGTATTTCAAGAACTTATCTTTTTATTTATGAGTTCTATTTATGCATTTATAGATCATATGGTCATTGTAAACTCTTGTAGAAGAAGGAGTTCCCTCTGCTAAAATAACTATCGTGTTTTCCCAGAGCTTTGCTATTGAATGCTGGCTCATTCTGGTGCAATGATGCCTGCAGAACTGTGTCTCTCTTTTGCACTGATTAATTGCTTTGAACTTATCCTTCCAGATAGGCAACATTACCTGGTCCCCTCACTACCAATGCTCTTATTTGCATGTATTCAATGTGGTAGCAATAGCTGGGCGAAGGCATGTGGGAAAATTATGTCTGATAGCAAAGAGGTAGTGGAAATTGTGGTGTTCATGGTATAAAGCTGAAGATCATCCAGTACCTACTGACTTTCCACTGTTGCTACAGCCTCCTGTTGTTTACTTCCCACAGGGCCAGGGTGGTGACGTTGCTGGAATGACACCTCTCTGTGCCGCATGTGGATGTGTTTTGTCACACTGGGTTCAGAAGAGTGACACTGTGACACCTCTTGGGTGTCTAGGACACAGGACCGTGCTGCAAACCCACCTGGAGGCTTGGTCCTCAGAGCAGGAGTCACGCTGAAGGGTGTCTCTTGTCACAGTCAGCCCTTCTGACGTCAATGCTGCTGCTTAGCAGAGGGGTGGGGGACACGTCTACTGCACAATGAGCAGGCCACAGCTATGTAGAGCTTCTCCACTGATTTCTGGACTGAGTTCAGTAGATACATCCGAGTGAAAACTTGGACCTTGTCTATATAACCTTGCTAACTTAGAGCTACCGAGTGAGCTTTAACTCTTCCATCCTCTGTTACCTGAGTGTTAAACTGTTACCTCAATGTTTTATGGAAAGCAGTTCTAAAATGAAATATTTGTATTCTGGTATAAGGGGTTTTTTGCCACAGTTCTCAAGGGGAGGTGACTGTAAGAATGCTTCACTGTATTTTTTCAGATTGGTTTGGTTGCTGTTTTTCATGTTAATGAACACGTATTAAGATTGTATTAGATAGCGTGCCTGTGGGTGAAATAAGTTCCTGTTGATCCCACTGGTGAGTTTTATCTGTGACAAAGAATTGCAGGATTGGGTCATTATTGTAACATATTAGAAAAATGATTGTGACCACCGCTTAATGTTAAAATGTTTGTAAAAGCAAGTGAAGACCAGTGAAGAAAAATATTCTCAAATTCTGAGGTTTTAGTCTAAAATACATGGCCTGAGTTTGGACATCCTAACACATAAACAGAAGCTACCTTGGTAGAGATTGTCTTTGAAATAACGTACTATTCGTTTTACAGATAGCAAAATTACCCTCTGCTTAAAATAAATTAAAAATTTAATCAGGACTGGCAAGGAATGTGTTGAGTAATGCCTACCAGCAGGAAACCATCATAGCATTAGAGAAGGTAGACAGATAATGTTAATTACAGAAGTTGTTTGTCCCACAGAGAAGGAGTTTGTTAGTAGCAGTAATTTATTTCAGAGGGCAGTTTAGTCATTGCACTATTCCTAGACAAGGCTCTGAATTTAAGTGATACTTATACTCCTAAGTAATTTTTGAAACCAAATTTAGGTGCTTGAGTCACATAGATGTCTTTGAAATTCCTCCTATCTTTCTGTCAGCAATTTCTACATGGCTGATCTTGGAAGACACAACACCTACTGGCTGCAGTACAGTTAAGTAGGAGCTGGAAGCTGGAAGTGTCAAGAGGTTGGTGGATACCTGCCAGCAATTGCAGTACAGAAAAGGGTGACCTGATGTGCCTGAGGTGGGGTTTGGAGCTGCTGTGCTTGTGCAGTTGGTCTCTGTGTGCACCTTGCATCCGAAACACCTGGAACATGTCATCTTTATTGTGCATGTGCACACATCTGCCCTGCGGCTCAGAGATCTTGGGCTTGCTGCTCATTGTCACCCTGCACATGTTCACTGGCTCTTTTTTGAGGATTTCCCAGCCTCCCATAGCCAGAAATCTAGTAAAATGCCATGCAGATGGGGAGGGAGAACAAAATGGAAGCATCAAACTGAACCCAAGTCATATGTGCTGGGTAGCTCAGTCCTCCTTGTGACTCTGAGCTGTGCAGGCAGTGGGGCATTTTAGCAAGACTTGAAGGCTGGGGCTGGACCTGTCTAACAGCCCACACTGGGGTTGATGTCCCTCTGATCCCTGGGGGCTCCATCAGGCACCAGGCCTAAGGAAGACAGGCAGATAAGTAAGTAGGCGAAGGAGTGAGAAAGTATGCAGGCGAACGTGGGATAATCTTGATCTTCTGAATTAGTCCACGTAGCATGAAGAACTGTATTGTTTTTTAATATCAAGGGTGTCAGATATGGATTTGTGATCCTGATACTTTATAATCAATTCTCTCCCCTCTGCTGTGCTTTGTCAGGAACAGTTTTGTTCATTTGCAGTCCTTGTTCATGCTTTCTTTCCTGTTTTACTTGTCTTTATAGATTTTTATCTAAAAGTTGAAAATGTTTTTGTTTGTATTGGGAAGATTGCACCCGCTTTTGGAAATAGGCGAGCGACACAACATGATGATAAAATAGCCATTTGAGATGCATTTGTTAATGCCTTTGCTAATGCTGATAACATAGCCTGGAATATTTACAGTGCAAGGGAGAGAGAGGAGGAATCTCCTCAAGTAGTCAGGAGTCTGGAGATTAGGCATCTGCTCTAAACTGACTGACTAGGCACCCTCTTGAGACAATGGAGAGAGGTGGGAAGGGATATAATCCCTTCTGGAGATGTGTGTCTTAAATACTTCTTTTGTGCCATAACAGGGTGGCACAGGAAGGATTGTCCCCTGGAAGTGACTATCTTTCCTCTGACTGCAAAGGGAGCCTAAATGACTTTGACTTGCTGCCCAAGACTGAGATAGTTACGGTAGGGGAAATGAATCCCAGGCCTGCTTATTTGGCAGAACAAACCTCAATGAAAGTTAGTGGGAGTTAAGGCTTTTGAACCTTCCAAGTGCTGTAGATAATACTGCTATTAAGTTTGATGTTTCCTGTGAGATACTTGCCTGTGTCTGGACTCACAAATGTGATTTGTCAGTTAAGCCTGAGACCAAATTCTTCCACAGGCCTTTTATGGAGGAAGGAGAATAGTTTGATCCATGACAATATGAAGGGTTCAGAATACAATTGTAAGCAGTGCAAGCCCTACAGCAATGTAGAAGATGTTATTGGGCAGTGATACGACAAATCTATGTGATACATTGATCAGCTTCATTGTTTTTGTATGGTATTTTAGGTCAGAAATTCCTTTCATTTTAGAAGATGTTGGAAAACATATCAATTTCTTAGGGATGCAGAGGGAATGTTGGTAGGTACATGCATTTTGCTCTGTCTTCTGAGCTTGTGAGCACAACTTTTTCTAACTCTTATGTTTTTGTAGGTTTCTACCATTTAAAAGCAGGATTATTGATGAAAAATCTGACCATTCAGATTACAGTAGAAAAATGAGTGGAAAACAGCCATTGGCACTTTGCCTAGCATTAGTCCTCTGCCCTGTTTCTGGGTTGATATGTTTACCTCCTAAAATGGAGGCCCTGTGTCTCAAAAGCTTGGGGAAACCCTAGTGCCCTTTTGGAGATTTTGCAGCCCATTAGGAGGGGCTGGCTTTGGGGATGATTTGGCCGCTGAAGTGCTCCATAGTTTATTAACTGAATTATGTCCTACAAATGGACTTCATTTTGAGTTTGCTTATTGGCCTTAAACGTTTCTTTTTATGTTGCTAGTGATTGCTTCACTTGTTTTATTCCTTGGGTTGTGAGGCAAGAGAACCCTTAGATTTGGTTTCTTGTGCTGAGTTGAAGTGCTAGGTGCTGGGAAACACCATGGCGCCACTAGGTGAGTGGCAGCTGAGCACTCAGTTTTCCTGTTGCACATGTTGCGGGTCAAGAATGGGCTATTGTGTATATATGCACTTTTCCTCTGAATTACTTTTCTAGAAATTGATCTTCCTCTGCGGGACATGTAAATGCTGCAGTTTGTTAGAGTCCCTGCTAAATACCTTCTTCAAAGTGACAGAGAGACAACCCATGCATCTCTACCAGTACTCTTCAGTGATGAGATACTGAAGTGCGTTTGGGTAAATGTTGCATCTTCCTTCTCTCTCATGCTTCCCTCCTCCCTCTCTGTTTTGTTTGTTTCAGGTTCTCGGCCTTTTTGGATCTACACAGTGGAAGTTGCATCTTGTGTATGGCGTGGTTAAGCTTGCAGCCTGTCACCTCGGCCTTCCTCCATTTTGGGCTGGTTACTTTTGTGCTGTTTTTGCATGGTTTGCAGGTGGATGCTGGCCTGACGGGAGACTCAACCAGTTCAGTACAAAACAGCTCGTGTTCAGGATCTTTTGACTGCAAGGAGGGTGTTATCCTGCCAATATGGTACCCAGAAAACCCATCCCTTGGGGACAAAATTGCCCGTGTTATTGTATACTTTGTAGCACTGATCTACATGTTCCTTGGAGTCTCCATCATCGCCGATCGTTTCATGGCATCTATAGAGGTCATTACATCACAAGAGAAAGAAATAACGATTAAGAAACCAAATGGAGAGACCACAACTACCACCATTCGGATTTGGAATGAAACTGTTTCCAACTTGACCCTCATGGCTCTAGGCTCCTCCGCTCCTGAGATCCTCTTGTCTCTCATAGAAGTGTGTGGGCATGGATTCATAGCTGGAGACCTGGGGCCATCTACAATTGTTGGCAGCGCAGCTTTCAATATGTTTATCATCATTGCCATCTGCGTCTATGTGATCCCTGATGGGGAAACCAGAAAGATAAAACACCTGAGGGTTTTCTTTGTCACAGCTGCATGGAGCATCTTTGCTTACATCTGGTTGTACATGATTCTTGCTGTCTTCTCTCCAGGTGTGGTTCAGGTTTGGGAAGGCCTTCTCACACTTTTCTTCTTTCCACTTTGTGTCCTTTTGGCCTGGATAGCAGATAGACGTCTGCTTTTCTACAAGTATATGCACAAAAAGTACCGTACTGACAAGCACAGGGGCATTATCATAGAATCAGAAGGTGATCACCCTAAGGGAATTGAAATGGACGGCAAGATGATGAACTCCCACTTTCTAGATGGGAACTTAGTAACTATGGAGGGGAAGGAGGTGGATGAATCTCGCAAAGAGATGATCCGAATCCTTAAGGACCTGAAGCAAAAGCACCCAGAAAAGGACTTGGACCAGCTGGTGGAGATGGCTAACTACTATGCGTTGTCTCATCAGCAAAAGAGCAGAGCCTTTTATCGCATTCAAGCAACCAGAATGATGACAGGAGCTGGCAATATTCTGAAGAAGCATGCAGCTGAGCAAGCCAAGAGAAGCACCAGCTTGCATGAGGTGCGGCCAGAGGAGCCTGAGGAATTCATCTCCAAAATTTATTTTGACCCGTGCTCCTACCAGTGTCTTGAGAACTGTGGTGCCGTTCTCCTGACAGTGGTGCGGAAAGGAGGGGACATGTCCAAGACTATCTATGTGGACTATAAAACAGAGGATGGCTCTGCCAATGCTGGTGCTGACTATGAGTTCACTGAGGGAACTGTTGTCTTGAAATCGGGAGAGACTCAGAAGGAGTTCTCAGTGGGAATTATTGATGATGACATATTTGAGGAAGATGAGCATTTCTTTGTGCGGCTCAGCAACCTTCGTGTGGTGGAGAGTGAGGAACCTCCAGAGCTCAGTAACTCCCCATACCCAAAGGCCATATTGGCATCTCCTTGTGTGGCCACAGTGACTATCCTGGATGATGACCATGCTGGCATCTTCACATTCGAGTGTGACATTATACATGTCAGTGAGAGCATTGGTGTGATGGAAGTCAAAGTCTTAAGGACATCAGGTGCTCGGGGTACAGTCATAGTGCCATTCAGGACAGTAGAGGGGACAGCGAAAGGAGGTGGAGAAGACTTTGAAGACACTTACGGGGAGTTGGAGTTCAAGAATGATGAAACTGTGTAAGTACCCCATTCATTTCTGTTCCTGGATCTAGTTTTGGTGTTTAACCTCACATTTTGCATCCATTACAGGTGAATGCTGGCAAGGGATAGGCTCTTTTTTTCACCTTTCCATCAGTTTCCCTACTTACCTCTTTCAGGCAAGAACCAACAGCAGGATTTAAGAACTCAAAGCTCTTGTCCCTTCCCTCTTGGGAATAACAAATTGAGGCTTAGAAATACTGGTGGCCAAGGGATAGGAGGAAAATATATCATTCTCTGAGGTCCTATACTAAAGCTAAGGGCTAATGGAGATTTACAGCAGAGAGAGAAGGAAAAGGATGAGGTTTTACTTGACTATGCAAATACGGGAAAGCCTCTTTTTGAACACCAAACATAGAGTGCACATGAGTTCATTGCAATCCCTAGATGAAACGTTCACAACCATTATTCCCAGGCAAGAAAAGGCTGCTCAGCAGACATAGGGCTTTATTTTCACAGGAGCAACACATCATACCTGTGTCCCTAGGCTTGCCTGTGCAACTGGCAGGTCCATGTGGCAGCTAATTTACAGCACAGGCACAGCTGCAAGCAGTTCTGCTGGACCTGAAATCTTTCCAGCCTTAATGTCCCTATGGTCTGCCTGTATTCCCTACATCACCTTCTCTATGATCTCTGTACGTCTGTTCATTCACTACCTGTGATTTTTCCCCATGTAAAATATCATGGCAAATGGCAATAATGGTCTAAAGCATTCCAGATCACAGCTTGTCCATGTGCCTACATGACCCAGTGTTTTCATGCAGAATAAAGAAGGGAAACAGCACCCATCCTATTAATTCAGCTTTTTTTTAATTGTGGTAGCTGATACTAAGCTAGGAAGTAAGGAAGACCAGAGAGACAATAATGTCCAGTTGCAGTAAGTACCTGCTGTTAACTTTAGTGAAGAATGACAAAAATCCCTTAACTGAGTAGGGAGAGGAAGAGGGGTGTGAGCCTGGTGCTAAAACTCCCTAGTGTTAGGTGCCAAAGTTCCTTTTGGAACCTAATTACTTGACCCATCACAGGAAGAATTGTGTAGACTTGCATCTGGCATCAAAGAAAAGAAATCTTTGTACCAAGCCTTCCAATACCCTACCCAGAAGGATGTTAATACATTAAATGCTATGGAGTGGAGGTGGCCTAATTCAGTAGCACCTTCTGCTTTAGCCCACTAAACCACTTAATCCAGCTAATATCCACAGTTCTGATGCTTGATTATGAGTATGTGTTCTTCCTATTAAAGGAAGCTCCTGGTTGGCTGGCTTCAGCCACTGTCAGAGAAGGAAAGAGATCAGCTGTCCTTATCTGGCCTTTTTGAGGAGATGGGGCATGCAGGTTAGTCTTCTTAATTGAGCCATAAGCTGATTTCTCTAGAGAAAGTGAAGAAGAGCATCAGATGTGTGATTTCAGTCTCCTGTGAGCCTAGAATATAATGGGTACTATCTTACTTCAACCAGGTCTTGAAGCAAATAGACTTTTCTTGCTTGAAGAAGACTGATCAGTAAAAGGCCAGCAGGTTTGGGGTACCAGAGAATAGGCCCATGATCCATTTTACCTCAAACTATAGTCCTTTTATCTGATCTTCTGGACGATGGAAGACTACTTTCTGTCTTAGAAAAATGTTACAGAAGGTCAGAGCATACCCATATAGTTTCTTCACTTGTGTTAAAACAAATTGGCTTCAGCAGGATCAGGTGCATCATGTCAGCCAGCGCATACCTTTATTCGGTCCCTACTCACTCTATAATTCCTGGAGGTGTGAAAAAAAGAAGTGGAATTTTGGTCTGGAGACATGGAGGTAGTTTTCAGTAATCAGCTGTTGGCCTTTAAAATCAATGAACACAGGTCAGTTGTTGCATTTTGATAGCTCTTCTCTGAGGTGCATGTGGTAGCAGGTGTAGAAACCTGGAAGCAGTAATAGGTGGGTTTAATATCTTCTTCCTTTTCTGCTTTCTAAATCTGAATGCAGAAAAATAATTTTGAGCAAATATTTAGGCTGCAAACAAATTTGAGGTGACTTAGATCTGAATTTGGAGTTCAGACCTATAGTGCTGCTATTCCAACAAGCAAATTTGATCAGCCCAGTTTGGAAAATGAGTGCATAGGGTGTTTGGGACAATTTTGCTGACCCAGAGGGCAGTGTATGACTCACAGGATCGCTTGGTACAAGGCTGCATGAAGACACTGGGTCACCAAATAGTCAGAATCTGGCTGAATATTTGAGGCCCTGCCTCATAGATGCCTTGCCACTGTTAGGGGCATCCTCTGTACACTGAAGGGGGAACCAATAGTCTACCAATCCAGTGCAAAACAGAGAGGAAAGCAGGGAGACTAAGGTGTTCAGTAGGCAATACTAAGGGAGTCATAAAGCAGTGAGAAGTTACATGCTCCCCACTTCAGCCTACTCATTAGGAAAGATGGAACTTTCCTTAGGAAAGATGGAACTTGGGCTCTAGTTTCCATGCTGGTGTAAAACTCTTACACCAGCATGCCCACCTCACTGCCTTAACCTTCTCAATCTCCTCATGGAGTCACTTTGATGAGATTTTTTGACTCATGGAGGAAGAAAATTAATTAACAGCATCTTGCAAACAGGTAAGACAGTGCTAAACTTTGCTGTGACTGTGCATGTATGCTAAGGATCTGCAGAACTGTAGCCACAAAGAAGCACTGATCTATGTAAACTGAAGAAGAGTAAAAGCTTCAGGTTATGCTCTGAGCTCCAACACATGAACTAAAAAACTCTATCCGGCATTGTACAGCAGCAAGTGCTCTGTAAGTATTTCATAGCAGTGGCTAGAGTAATCTGAGGGGCACTGGATAACACAGCATCCCTGAGATTAAACTACAGGAGAGGCACTGCCATCTACCAGATTCCTAGAGCCCAGGATAAGCACTTTCCCAGGAAACTAAATGGAGAAGGGGTCTTCACTTAGACACAACAAGATAAAATAAACTATCTCAGGGTTGTCTTTAAGAGGCTTTCCCTAGAATATATGGGACTAAAAAAAGCTGAGTTGATGTCAGCATTACAGAGCGAAAGGGAAATGGATCCTGCCAGCGGGTCTTGTTTATTGCCTCTGTGATTCTTTCTAGACTAACACAGTCAAAGTTTCCTTACCCACGTATGGGTGGGAGCACAAGAAAAAGCATGCTGAGTTGAGGAGGCTTGAAACAATGCAATTATTACTGAAATATGGTCTCATGCAGAGTGTGTGTGTGTGTGTATGAGTCTGAGTGTTGGATAGTGATAAATCAAGCCATGTAATCTTGAATGCTGTCATCTGTTGAGAAGGGAATTGATCAAGTCTCAAATATTTGATTATGCTGCCTCTTTGAGATGTATTTTCAAGACATTTGTTATGTCTGAACTCCTGCACCAGTGAGGGTCAGATACTACCTAAGAAACTGAAGTGGAATCCTAGCTCTCTTGTGGGCCGAAAGGAACAACCAATTCCAAAACTTTTTTGTTTTTTGCAAGATGACCGAATACTTTTCTCTTAAATGATTTTGCATGGAAATAAATGTTAGGTTCTTGAAGGTATGAAAATGTAGAAGAATGATTGACCCTGCTGCTTTATCGTGTCTAAGCAATAAAGAAATCATTAAGAGCCAGAAGCAAAAAATTAACTGAGTTTTAAAGGATTTTCTTTTTGCATAATAAAGAGATCTCCTATCAAGTCATTAAATTTAATTTAAATTTTCTCTGTTTAAATTGTTTCCTCTGCTTAAAACTGTTCAAATTCATATGGAAATTTGTATATGTCTTGTTTTAGAAAGTTTAGGAAGATACATGAGTTACCAGTAGCTAATTGATATGCCAGCTAGACAACGAAATGCTAAGGTCTGTTGTGGCCCTGTCACTTAGAGCAGCTATACCAAGTTAAGGTTTAGGCCAAAGAGATCTACTTTGTAACTTGCTTTTCTTGCTGTTTGATAAGTTACTTGCAGGACCTAAAATGGGCAACTAAAATGACAGCCATCTGCCCTGAGCCTGTACTTCACAGAGTGTTGCTGTGGCTCAGGAAAGAACTGGATGTTGAGAGAAGCTGAGTGCTAGACTGGTGTTTAATGGCTGTTTAAAGCCTCATTGTGAAGTTGGCATGGCTAAACTTTGGTAACACGTGGAAACCTACAATCCTTTATCTATATGTGTTACGCAGAACACTTAGTATCAGAAGGGCTGTCTCCTCCATTTCTGCAGAGACTGCTGGAGACAAACATATTAAGCCTAGGCAGTGAGATATATTTTTTTCCTTGAGAATTCGGACAGGATAGTTGCACATTGCCTCTCCTTGTCTGCTGCTTCTCCTAGAGAATCCCCCAAGCTACTATGTGCATGGCTGAGGCTGCACCATGGAATCTTGGCTTGGGTTGTCTCCCGGTATGTGCTTGGTTTGGTGAGGCTGGTCTCCAAAAGTGCACTTTTGAAGTGCACTTGCATGGCACTGAGCAGTGGAAAACCACACACTTTTCTTCCTGTTGAGGGCTTCAGGCACTTTCTGCCAGGGGTCTTGTGAAGTATGTGTCTATGTATGCATGTGGTGGCCGGAGGTGGTCCTGTCTGGGTCAAGGTCATACTGGTGCTATGTCCCAAGGCTGGTGGTTAACTATTGCCCCAGGGCAGAGAGCACATGCTGATGCTGCTGCCCTCTCTCCTGTGTGTTATGCCACTCTTGTTTGGAAGGAAGGTCAGTATCCCTTCCTCCTCCTTTTCCCCTCCTGTCCACCCATGCTTGGATGGAGAGATTCCTGGGCTCTAACCCCTTGCTCATGTTAACTTCTCCCAGCAGATCTGTGAAGATGATAATGGAGAAGAGTGAATGGCAGTTTTCTGGTTGAAGGATTTCACACTGAGTTTTGGCATCATTAATTTTCCTTCCTTTTTTGCCATGCAGTGCTTGAGGAAACTGTCAATTTTTTAATTTGATCACCTACACAGTCATGGTTATGGCATTTTGAGGGAAATGCTATTATTAGCTGTTTTGCATGGTGTTTCATCAGTAGACCTCATAGCACTTTGCAAAGAAGATTGAGACCTTTTACAGATGAGGGTAAAAGTACAGAGAAAGTGACTTCTCTGCTTTACCCATCAGATCAAAGGCAAGGACAGGAAAAAATACTGAACTCCCTGACTTGCTGACCTGTGCTGTATCCATAGAAAGTCTGTGTACATCAAACTTATAATTTCCTGTTACTTGGGACCACAGAGAGTTTATGCAGATTCACTGACCTCTAGCCAGCCACTGAAAATCAGTTTAGTACAAGTATAGGCAGTAGCTGCAATATCTTGCTATTCCCCCAAGCTGACAACAGGGACCACAGTTTTGGGTGCTCATTTTCCTAAATTAAAATTTTGGCTACATGACATGGAGGTGTGCTGCACTGACAGTCTTTGCTATACTTAGATCAGCTGTGATTACTCCAATTAATGACCGAGGAGAACAAAATTATTTAGGTACTCTAATCTGAAATCTTGTTCAACAGTTCTCATACACCATACACTGATCCTAAGGCTCTGGCCTCTGAGAACAGCCCTCAAATAAGATAACTTATTGGGACTACAGACAATGCAAATTCATTGTGTGAGGCTGATGCTTTCCTTCTCTCAGAATATGCTTCCTTCCCATAAGAGCCTCTTAAGACTGAATTCTCCAAACTTTTCCCCAGTTTGTCTCTTCTAGTGGGTAAGCAGCTCCTGGCTTTCTTATCCTGCTCCTTCACTTAAATTAGAAGTTCTGGATCCCTATTTTAATTCACAGTAAGGGAAAATAGTAGCAGTTGTCCTCTAGTTAAACAAATTTTCCCCCACTATTTTGCCAGTGGTGAAATGCTGTTATATTTGCTTCTTGCTGTGAAATTCTGATGTCAGTGTTCTTAACAGTATCTCAGCAGTATCTAATTTAGCTGAATTCTTTTACATACGCGCTTTATTTTCTGCTACAGCCTGTCCCACTGTGAGGTCTAGGTGATGTGACCTGCAGGGGATTAGTGTAAGGCGTCAGGGGACTGTTTCTGGAGTGTATATAAAATCAGCCTGCAGAAATGTGAGATCTTGACACCATACTGGGAAGAAGACAAGACCTGAGCTGACCTTTACCCTCTCAGATAGTCCTGTTGGCAGGTGTCAGGGGGATATACTTGCTATCTGTCCATGAGGAAGGACAAACAACATCCTGCCTCAGGGACTGTGACTTCTTGCCCACCAAAGGAGGGATTTGTATGAGTTAATATGACAGCATTAAATAGGGGAGGCCTGGGACCCCAGCTGTAAAAAGAGGCATGTGGCAGAGGTCAGCTCTTCAGAGCTAGTGCATGCTCTGACTGAGGAGAGAACCCCCTGAGAAGCTCATGGATTCCTGAAGTAGGAGGACCTTAGAAGGTACATTCTAGCAGGTATTGGAGAGGGCAACGGTATTCCTATTTTAGTGCAAACACAGGGAAATTCACCCTGACAAATGACACAACCAAGCTTTGGGTTTAAAAACAAACAGACCAGAACTGATCTGAGATAAAACAAGTCTACTGTGGCTTTGCTTCCTTACTCATACTAACCATGCCATACTGAGGGGAGCACCTTTGCAAAAGCAGTAGCTTAGAGGTCATAGCTTTTCACACAGGTTTGCAGAGGCACAGGTTGTATTTGTTTCCCACCTGGAAGACAGAGGAGAAGGCATAGTTTGAATGATGTGTCTTCAGGGGATAAAAAGAGATGCTGTTGGCAAGCTTGATGGACCATATATCACTCCCAAGTACGTGCTGGGGCTTTTTTTAAGCCAAGAGTAGGAACGCTATTACAGCATCATTACAACATATCTGTGACTTCTTACAAGTCAGAGTGCCTGGAAAGTCTGAGTTAAGTATGGGCTTATCCTTTTGTAAATGAGATGAGGAGAAAAAGAGTCTACCATCTTTCCAACCAGAGATCCTTCAGCACTTTTTCGATGTGGCTAAAAAGAAGCAGCTCGTCCTGGTGTGAGTTGGCAGCTATTTCTAGTAAGGGATGATCTACCTGTTGTTAGCAGTACGGCTTGTTTCTTATTTACCTCATGTCAGGGAAAAAAGGTGATAAAAGAATTCGCTGTGCTAGCTGATTGAACCAGGAGCTGAGTTAATCTTCCATTTAGCTTCAGTGAAAACACCAGATTTAAAGCTGGGAGGAATGTGGACGGGTGCATATTTACAGCTGTCTTAGCAGATGGGCTGTTGACAGATGATGCTCCTCAAGTCTCTGCCTACATGCTGGGTGCCAGCATGTACTGCTGTGAGCGTTTTAGCCAAAGTCAGTCCTGGTGTTGAGTAGGCACTGGCTGCTTGGTGGGTTGGACCCTTTGGGTGAATTGTGCTGGAAGGGCAGCAAGGTGGAAGTCTGAATATCAGACAAGACCAGTTGTTCTTGACAGGGTTTGCAGAAACTGTCTGTAGAAGGCCAATGGAGATGTCTGCTGAGATGCTGTGAAGCCTGAGCAGCTTCATGTGGAACATGGTGCAGGCCCAGAGCTGGACTGCAGTGCCTGGAAACTCCTCTGGACAGCACACCCTTGACAGCCCACGCTGTGCCCTGCCACTCTCCTTCCAGATTCTCTTGCGTAGCCCTTCTGGGTGTTAAAAACAGGCCAGGACTTGATGCTCTGTTCCATGTGAGCAAAAGCCATTGGCTGTTTTCATCCTTCTGTTAGATGGTGAAAAATCTTCTTTGGTGTTTTCAGGTGCTGGAGAGGAAAGAGATTTTTTTCTCTCTCCCCTGATCACCTTTCCAAACAGTTTCCAGGAGTGGTTGCTTCTGCCTGTGCTGTGGCTATTGGACTGAGTGGGTCATTTATGGTTTATCTGCTGCTGCTGCACCTCTTTAGTACCCTATGTAAAAGTATGTTGTTAAAGTGAGATGGGGTGGGATTTACCATTTTTACTTCTGTTTTTCTTTCTATGAGATAAATAAGCCAAATGTGTCTTACCCTCATAAAAATACCCACCTGAGCGATGTGCTGTTCTGCTTTTATCCTTTAGAGATAAAAGTGTGATGAAGCTCTCAATATTTAATGTAGAAATTTTTCTCCACTTATCTCTACTTTACCCGTCTTTCCTCCTGGGTTGGTCTCTCCTTTACCTCATCTGCCTGAAAATTTCGGCTTCATACTGCTATCTCCACTTCCCTCAGTAAAGACAACTGGACCATAATGCTGTTGAATAAGGATGTGCCAGGACCAATGTATTGGCTTTGCAAGACTAAATAAGCATCAAATGCTCTGTTTTCTAAGATGTCGGAAATGCTTCCTTTTGGGGTGGCAGGCTTTGATAGCTCACGGTAGTTTTCTCATTCTGTAGCGGAGCTGGGGAGAGAAAACATATGAATTGGCAGATCTTCCCAGATGTGTCCTGTTAGCTGACACCACCAGAGGTGGGCAGAGCTCTGAATAATGCAGAAGAACAGTGAGCAGACTATATATGAGCAGTAACTGCTTGCCTAGCTGCTGGGCTCCTAGCTGTATCCTGCAGAGTAGTACCTGAAAGCTATCGCAGGGCAGAGGAGCCTGGCTACTGCTGGTGTGGGAGGCTGTAGCACTAGGAAAGCATGAGGAGATGTGTGCAATGGTTACTGTGGTGCCTGTCGTATTCAAAGGTCCTAATTTTCCAGAATTAGCAAATTCTTGGCGTTGTTGTCTTTCTTCCTCTTTTTGTGACCTGACAAGTGGCGCACTGCTAGACATGGTCTGTGGGAGTCAGAGCTGGTGGCAGCTTCAGTAGGTCATTAGACTATGGTGGGCAGCTGGTGCTGGCTTTCCCTTGAGGTAACATTAAAAAACCAAAAAAAGCTCAGAGGTATGGAGCAGCAAAAAAAAGGCATAACAGATGTGACATCTCCCCTGGCTTGACAGTAAGTTGTAGACAGCGGTGGCAGAGCAGGAGCACAGTGCACAGAGGAGAGGGTAAAGAGCAAAGGATCTATTGCCGTTGTTGCTGGGAGACCATTAGTAAGGGGCAAGTTCTCCAAGTTCAGCAGGGAGCATTAGGTCTGCCATGTGTCCCTGTGGATTGCTTCTAGCCATCCAGGAGCTGGAGGAGGTGAGGTGCCACAATACTGAGCAGCTTAATGGTACCAGTCCCCAGCTCACAGGCAGGCTGTGCAGGGATAGCAGGGCAGCTGGTTTTGCAAGCCTGCAGCTCCCAGGAAAGATCTGGTTCATGAGGGAAAAACTGAATGAGTTCAGAATAAAATGAAGAGCAAAATCCAAGGGTTGAAATGGCCCCTGGTTTTGGGTACCCACGTGATAGAAGCATGGCTAGCCTCAGGAAAACAGGCTGCTTCCTTCTGGGGTCATTCCATCTGTTTCTGAGTGACCAAGGTAGCTATTCACAGCTCCAGGGCATTTGAAGATAGGACAAATGCATGGGCAGGCTAAGGGGAGACCATTGCCAGCGTGTGCTTTATTCACTGGAGCTCCTGCTTTGCCTGGCCTGGAACTATTAATGTCACGCCTTTGGAGACCTCTTCTCAGGGTCTTTTCTAAGGAGGCTGAGACTCCCTCATTCATCTAGTGTGGCATGTCATACCTTGTGCAGTGCCATGTTTCCTGGTCCCACTCTGGGAATGGAGCCCAGTGACTACCTGGGCAGGGAATGGTGACTGCTCTTGGTGAGGGACTTTTCCTTTGTCATGCAGGGCTGTCTTGGTGGCAGGCAAAGGAGATTCCGAGAGCTGTAAGATTGTGGAGGAGAGGCTCGAGGAACAAGTATGCAGCAACAACGAACTTCTGCTAAGAGTACCTTCCTTCTAATTTGGTGGGGGGAGATGATTTTTTAAAGTGAATTGCTGCATAAGGTAATGGCCTGCTCCCTGGAGGGTACATCTAATGGAATTAAAGGGTATCTCTATCTTGTTTTGGGCGGTGAGAGCTTCCTCGAACCGCTGCCCAGAATACTTGTGAGACACCCTATAATTCAATTAGAAGTACCCTCCAGGGAGCATATAATTATATCATATCTATGAAACATAATGACAGCCCCCTCATATCACATGGTGAGCAACTGTCTGCTGCTGCCCAGAACCTTTCACCGGTAAGGAACTAATCTGCTTAGCGCAGATTGAACTCGGCAGTGTACAGCACTTACCGAAATGCTTCTGAAGGGAATCTCTGCCAGCGGAATAAACCTGTTAGCAGCATGTGAGCATCACTGCGCCTGCATTCCTCTTCCCAACCTTTGGACCAATCCAGCTGGGGCTGCTCACCTCCACCTTTGCCATCTTCTCTAAAGCTTCTTGGGAATTTTGAGGAACGGGAAGTTTTCTTTAACCCTTCAAACTTGTCTTTTTGCCCTTTGTTGTGTAGTAATAGCCAGTGATACAGAATGTGCTGAAGGGATCAAGCTCTGTAATAGAGAGTGTCCTAGCTTTTTGCTGATAACCTCTAAGGTTTTGATATAAGTTGGGATGATCTGGGGAGAGAAATAATTGTAGTACCAATTGAAATGCAAGACCTCCTGGTCTGAGCCACAGCATTGCAGCATCTGAAAATGGTTTAAGACTAGAAGTGAGGAACACTGTATCTGACCATCATATAGGGGACTTCATGGTATACTGTAATTCCAATTAACTCTCACAAGAGAGGTCAGCTTAAATCACTCTGAACAAAACTGGAGAGGGAGGGCAGGCTGGGGGGTTGGCATGACTTTTGAGTACCTAAAGAAGTCACGTGGAGGAATTTCCTTACCAGCAGTAAAAGTCAGCTGGGAAACGGCGTTGTCTGCCTTGTGATTGAAGAATACTCGTAGTCCATTGAGGACTGAGGATGCTCTGCCTACACTGGGCTACCCCCAGCTCTGCTGTTGTTCAGCAGCTTTTGATGGCCCTCACAGAAAGTTTGTCCACCCACCCACATAAACTCATCTACCCGTCACAAGGTTGTAGTTGCTGTGAGTGCTGTTGAGTTGCTGTCTGTCAGCCTCAAAGTGTCTTTTTGAGCCATTGTGTAAATCTTGGTGGCTCTTGAGCATTATATCCTTGTCCAGAACAGGAGACTTAGGCAAATGCTTGGCATGCTCTTCCTTGCTGCATTAGAGTTGTGTTTTCACCAGAGCTCTAGAGTAACTCTCACTGCCCACTTGCATTTGCACAAGGAAATTGTTGTGGTGTAACACCTTGGCTTTCTAGTCCTAGGGAAACACCTTTTGCCAGCTAGCTTATGCTTTACTTGGTCTTTGGAGTAGCTGCATGCTTTTTCTGTAACAAGGTAGTGAGACAGTAGCATGGCCAAGGTTATCTGGTCCCCTGTAGACAGAGCAGGGAGAGTCCCTGAGGAATATTGAGGTAATAATTTTTGGTTACCTGGGGCTCTTTCTCATCACAATTAAAGATACTTTGTGTTCATATTTTTCCTTTTTTATGGGGGGAATCCCAAATTACTCAACAAATTGGGCAGCAGGATCACTTCATCTACTGAGTAAAAGCAGGTGCCTGTAGGCATGCTGTGTTTGGCACCCTATGGTCCCGTGAGATACCATAGGGCAGGGGGTGATCAGGATGAGGGGATGCCTGTGTTGGGCAAGTTGGTGGCTGGCACAGTTGGCAGCAGCGTGCTGAAGCATGTTGTGCTGCACTTGGGGAGCATGCAGTGAGTGAGATGTGAGCACCTGGGTGCCAAGCATCCTTCAGTGCTGCAAGGGTGATCAAAGAGAGTTCTTGTGGTGCTTGGTTGAAAACACTGTCTCTGGAGAGCAGGGTGGTTGACATGACTGGGATGCAGAGACTAAAAAAGGGACTGTTTCTCCAGCAGGAACACAGCTGGTGCAGAAATCACAGTCTGCCTTTCTGCACGGCTGCTGAATAGTACCAGGTGCTGGAGACAAAGCCTCCCTGGGGTGGCCTGTCCAGGATCACCTCCGAGATGCTTCTCTTGCCATGCCTGGATGATGCATGTTGATCCTCTTTGAGAACAGTAATAGGTTGGTGGGTTTTATGTCATGCTGTAGCACTGCTGACCCTGGCTCCCATAGCCCTCTCCAAGGAGTCTGCTTGGATCTGAATGTCAGCTATTGCTGTGAGGCTCCTCCAGGGTTATGGTGTTTCACCAGAGCCCTGCCATTTAAAACATCGGCCTCTTGCTAACCCCTTAGCAGCTGTGGAAGTGTTGATCTTTTTCTACCAGTTTGCAGCAAATGGGCACAGCATCCCTTCCTCTGTCACATGCACACCACAGCTGTCGTGGGCAGGAGGTGATGCCTCTGTCTCCTTCACTCGTGCTGCCTGTATTGTTGCCACTAAGGACCTGCTCCTAAACTCTGATGTGTAAATCTGTGAATGCAGTAAGCCCTTATTCACCCAAGCCTTTCTCCAGAGACTATTTGGATCCCTTAGCAACTTTAAATTGCTTTTAGCCTTGACCAAAGTGAAGGACAACCATCATGAAGTGGATATATGTTAAATTGTGCTCTTTCTAGGTGCAGGAAGGTGACTGGGAACTGTCAACATGAGTTTACCATGGCAGATTATGCCTGACTAACCTGATGGCTTTCTGTGATAAGATGACTGAGTTGATGGCCATGGAAGAGCAGTGGGTGACATTTACCTTGGCTTTTAGTTTTTGACGTGTTCTTCCATAGCATCATTATAGCCAGAAGATAGAGCCTTGATAGGTAGCTACAGAATGGATTAAAAAGCTGTCTGGTCTGTTAGACTGAAAAGGTAGTGGTCAGTGCTGTGAGTTTTAATGGGTAGCCAGTTCCTAATCACAGCCTTGAAAAGTCAGCATAAAGCCTGAACAGTTCAGGCCAAAGATGATGGGGTGACCTGCAGCCCTGTCCTGGTAAGCCCATGTGCACTGTGGTCCAAGACAAAGGTCAGTGTGTTGGAGTGTGGGTTGCTGGCCAGAGGGGCCTTGGAAATGGAATTGGAAATGGGCCTATGGGCCTTGGAAAGTTGGACAAGAGAAATACAGGTCCTGTGCCTAGGATGGGGGTCAGCCACTGTTCTGATGCAGGCTGGGGCCTGGCTGGATGGGAAAACCTCTTCAGGGAGGGAGCTGTGCTACAGGGAAAAATTTCTTGGTTCTTGCAGTTTAAACCAAACCAGGATTGAAGCAGTGTATTGATTTATCAGTGGCATATAATGAACCAGCAATCAGTGTACAATAAAAAGAGGATCAGTATCAGCAACACATATGCAATGATCATATTCAACTACAAATTTCTGAGAGTCCTTCTGTGAGTGAGCCCCAGAAGGTATTCTCACACATACAGTTATGTGCCCCTATGGTGTTCCTGTCTCAGTGGTTGTTGCTGCCTGGAGTGAGCCCTGTGAAACTCCAGAGACCTGGTAGTCCCTGTAGACATCAGTCAGCAGCATAGCATGTCTGAGTCATCACTGCTGGTGACTTGGGATTTTACAGGCAATGGGAGAGGGTTATTCCATGTAAGATAGAAGCAGCTCACTAGAGTGCCAAGGGAAGGTCTTACTGAGCTGCTTACCTTCCCCTCTGCTCTGGGAATGTCCAGGCAAAGCTGGTGAACTAGAATTTCCCACCCAATGCCTATTTTTTGACTTTTGCCCATCTGAAATAGGTGAGTGCTTTTAGATGACCAGCTGGGGTGCTGATTACTAGACACAAGCAGAGCTCCTGGAGAGAGCACAGCCCTGCAGTAGCAGCTTATATCCCAGTGTGGCAAGTGTCCTCCTTGACAAACCTCTGGGCAGTGTCCCTTTGCATGGTAGTTACATGTCTTATATACCCACCATGTGTTCTCATTTTCCATCTGCCCAGATGTACACAGATATTATTGGCTGCTGGAAATGGCTGAGGACATGCAGCAACATGCTCGCCTCATGATCTGTTTCTTTGACTTTTGGGTGGTATTTCTAAATTTTATGTGTCCAGCACATGCTGAAATTGTGGGGGCAAAAGCAAGTGCCCTCAGGCTATGCCATATGTGAAACTGGCTGGGGACCAGTAGTGGTGTCCCGAGAGCAGATTTCTCTTCCAGATACCAGCATTGTAGCAGATTTGGCAGAAAGGGATAAAAAGCAGGAGAAATTTTCCAGAAGTAATAGTCAAAGTGCTAATGACAAGGAGGGAAGAAGCACCATCTTCTTGAGATCTCAGATAACATGTGTTTTACGTGAAGTACACAACAGCCTGCCTGGCTGTCTTTGAACCCTAATGTCTGATTGAATTTCTTATAGAGTAGTCCTCTGAGGGCCTAAGCTCAAGCCTCTTACTTGTGACAGAAAAATTCTACGATTAGAACCAGTAAAGGGAATTGCATTAACCATTTCTTTGCTGTTATTTCCTGTTTTGGCAAGTTCCTTCCATGTCATTTGGATTTGTTCAGTTGGAAAAGCACAAGCCATGCAGTTATGACAGCTTATTTAAAGCTTTCCTTCTCAGAAAGTCCAGGTGTCCCTAGATGGCCATGTGCCATGAGGACATGTCAGTAAATAGCCATGAAATTGGGCTATTTACATGAGATTTTAACCAAGGTCTGCCAGAACTGGAGTGCAAGTAGGCACTGAAATATTTAAGTTCCCTAAGGAGTAGAAGGACTTCATTTTCCTAGCTGAGAGAGTGTGGAGATTTCACAGGTCCAGAAGAGCAGTCTATAAGATATTCTTTGAGAAACTCGATTTCTGGTACTCTTTCTGTGTGAAAAATGGAATAAAAGGGCAGTTCAGATTCTTTCAGCTGCACAGCATTTTTGTTCCTTGTGGCGACTTGGAAGCACAATAGGAAGCAATGAGAAGATGCAGTAAACAGTAATTCCTACTGTTAGGGGCCATTCCCGCGATTGTTCCTACTCTCTCTGGATTTCAGTTGCAGCAGGAATTTGGCTTGTCTCTCTTCCATTTGCTTTCTTGGCTTGGATGGAGGTTGGGAGGTTTTCTCTCAAGCAGCTGTGGCTACATACTTCAGTTATAGGAAGGGTTAAAACTCAGTGATTTGGATTGAAAATGTGACATAGGAGATTAGATCTAGAATCCCATTTTGCTGGTGCACTGATAACAGGATCTTATCAGCCTGCCACTCTTATTTGATTACTAACACTTGCTACTGCAGAAACTGAGAGGGAAAGATGGGAAGTGGCTATTGATTGGCAATCAATAGGGACTGAGGTGCTTTCATCAGCCCCAGGAAAGGTGGCACATTCACCTGCTAATTGTAGCCTGCAAATCCCAGAGGGGATGCTCTGGCCTGGCATGGCAGCAAGGTGTGCTATCAGAAATTAATACTTTTTTGGTGCTGGCCCTGAGTGGCTGTGCCATTCAGTGATGGAGGTATCCATGCTAGCCTAAGGTTAGCAGCCCTGGCAGAATTCATTAAACATGCCCTGGCAGTGTGCAGAACAACTGGGTATTGAACAGTGAGGCTGAGTCTACTCACTGTTTGAATACCGATTCTTCATTAAACAATAGGTGTTTGTGCGGTTTGGAATAGGACCAAGCCTCTATTTCTCCTGATAGAAGCCAAATGGAGTTTCATAGTCTTTTTGCTCTCTCTTTTTCTCTGCGTATCCTTCTGTAGGCATCTTTTATCTCTTCTCTTTCCGTAGTCCTCCATTTCTCAATCCACATATGTTTTCACCTGCAACTGCACCTCTGCTTCATATGTCTTAGAAGTCCTTGGAGAAAGGAGCCAGGATTGGCAAGTAATGCAAATATAAGAAAAGCTGAGGAATATCATGCATAATGTCAGTGTCACGTGCAGTAAGTGAGTTTTAAGATATTAGAAAGCTCAGTCTCTCACACAGCTCCATGTGTTTGTCACGCCGTGGTGGATACAGCCTGAGATGCAGATGGTCCCTAAGTTCCTGGAGACTGGGAGCCAACATACAGAGGGGAGATCATCCCAGTCCCTTCTGATTTTTCCTGAATTAGACTTGATGCTGGACATGGCTGGCATACTTCCTGACATTGCTAGTTATCTATACAGAGCATCCTGTAGTGCTGCATCCTGATGCAGGACTATTAGTGGCTAACTAGGATATCACTGGGCCCAGACAAATGGGTTTTAATGTTCTGTACATGTAAGCAGGACCAACATTTGATGGCACTTTTAGGATCAGGCAGGGAACATAACTTTGTTCTGTACAAAATAGGGCCTTTGGACACATCTTGTTTCTGGCATATAGGTTCATGAACATTGTGCGTTGCAGCCATTCCTGCTTTGCTTCTCCTCAGCCTGCCTTTCCACTATTAGCATGACTTTTGTTCTGTGGTAAACTGCACAAAGCTGAGCATGGCTACACCATATCCCAGTAACTCCTATCTGCAGCATGCTGCCTGAATTGGGAGCTGGGGAAGGGTGCTTGCTAAGGAAATCTGTAAGAGTGCACCTCTATCCCATGGCCTTCTGAGTGCAGTTGTCTGGGGCAAGGATGTGGTGTGTTCAAATGAAAGGTGGTTTCGTGTGCAAGACTTCCCTGGGATAGAGAGATGCCCTTTTCCTCAAGTATTCTCCATTTAAATCCAGGAGAGGGGATTTTTTAAAAATCTGGTTAAGAGAATGTCCCATTTGCATGATTAAGTCCTGTAAGTCAGTAATGCCAAGAAGAACATTAATTCTGCCCTCAGTGTGTGTTGTTATAAAATTATATTTAATTACACAATTACAAACTGTTTATCTGATAATCAAATGTACCCTCACTGTCTTCTACATACAGAGCTTCATATGTGAACCATCTTTTTGGAAATTTGCAGTCCACTGTACTCTTACTAGATTAATTATCCTGATTCTGCCATTTGCAGCTGAATTGACCTATGCTTAATTTTCTCATAATTTTTACTGAGCCACTGGTATACATCAGACGATGCTCCCTTCACATTAAGAGAGTTACACTGGAGTAAACCAGGCAAAATAAAATAAGGAGTTGTCTCTCATAAGGAGATCATCAGCACTTCTCAATTTTTGCTGCCTTCAAAATATTCTAGGGGGATATTTGAGCCCCTTTAGAGACATCTTTGTCTTATAGAGTACAGCAATCTTGTTTTTTCCAGTAACCTTTTGTGAATCCCTCAGGAGCAGTCCACAGTCTGCCATCAAAATGGCAGGCTGAAACTGCTGTAAGCCTTTCAGGCAAAAATTCCCTTCCAAGTCAGTGGCTGTGTATTATGCCATTCACTGTCCATTAGCACTTAGCTTTGGAGGGTGAAACAGTTAACTTCAGAGCTATTTTAGCTGCAAAACTTTGGTGGCCTAACTAAGCCTGCAGCGGTTCTCTCATTATGTGCTGTTTAATTTCTAGTATGTTGTGTAAGAGTAGTGTACTAAGCTCTTTCTCATTAATGCCTCTGAGAAGTTTGGTCTGTAATGCATAGAGGTATGCTGGATGGAGAGGTATTGCAGTGACTGATACAATACAGCTTCATGATATTTAAATAATGAGACGTGGTTATGTTGTTGATGTCTGTACTGTGTGTGAAGAATAGGAATTACTTTTGGGAAAGCATCTCTGTCATGCCATAGGGCAAAAAAAAAAAAATTCTGCTATCACAGTGTTCTCCTTGATATTGCCCCTTAGTCTGGTAGATGTAAGTATGACTGGTGTACCAGAATTTGAGGAAAGGGGCACACCAATGAGGTCCCTCAATCTGCTTCACAAGGTGTTGGCTACAATGTACCACATTTGAAATGCTTCTACACTAGTGAATGCAGCATGAGGAACAAGTAAGAGGAGCTGAAGCTTTGTCCCTGTCCTAGAGATATGACTTTGTTGGTGTAAGTGAAACGCGGTGGGATAAGACCTGTGACTGCAGTGGCCTGTTGGATGAGACTCAGGTGAGTCGGGAGCACTTGTAGGGCAGCTGAGGGCGCTGTAAGTGGGAAAGTTTGTTTCAATCTGTTGCTAAAAAGCCTGTGGCTACTGTAGGCCTGTCTAGCTGATTTCCTTTTTCAACCACTGCTTTGTAGCACATAAGATGGGGGAAGCTGGCATCTTCTCCTGGACCTGCCTCCAGTTTGCTCTGGAGCTGTGGGGAAGCTGCATTACTGCTCTGTACCTCAGTTTCCCCACACAGAAGATGGGGGTAATGTAGCAGTTGTTACCTTTCCTAATGCTGCAATATCATTGAAAATCTCTTACTCTGGGTCATTGCTTCATGCATGGCTCTGTTCCAGCAGGGGCCAGGACTGAACATCTCTGACCTAACAGGGGACATGTAAGAAGGGTCAGAGTGATTTTGAGGAAGACTGGAACCAAATCGGATGAGGCAGCTGCCTTAGCAGCCTGCCCAGCTACGGGAAGGGAGGAAGCTAAAGGCATCTATCCTTCATTGTGTGCCAGTACGGCAGGACACTGGCTTCTGTGTAGGATCAGGTCCTTACATGTATCTAGTGGCACGGGCTGCAATCAGGGGAATGCAGAACTGTCAGGCAGGGCATTTTCAGAGTCATGGGCACCACTGGACTGAGTATCTCTTCCTTCTGGGGATCAAATCTGTTTTTCAAGTACATTCATTGAACTCCACATTAGCTCACAACTTAGCATCTTTCAGTAGGAATGGAGAAAACTATCACTTGGCATTGGGCTGAATGGAGTGAAATCACCCTGCTGCATTGCAACCCTGGGTCTAATATGCTTCTAATATGTCAAGCATAGAAGAACATTTTCTTTCAGATGGAAGGAAAGATCTTTTAAATTTTACATTCAAGATATTGCCTGCTGAGCAATCTCAATACTGTCTTTCTTAAAGAAAGGAGAAAGATCTAAATGTTCCTACCCATGTTATAGCTCTCACTGAGTGTATTTAAAATGGAATTTTTTTTTAAATCAGAGCTACTTCTCTTCACTCACATGGGGTCATATGCTATTGTGAGGATCTCTCCTTTTCCCAGTCTCTTGGGGTAGATGCTGCCTAGCTTGGACATGTCCGCAGGTGTGAGGTGTCCCTTGGCAATTGGCGTTAATGGGCTTGTTTAAAGATGTAAAGGGAGAAGAATAGCCTTTTCTTCAGATGGAGGCTTGATCAATAAGACCATTTCTTTGCTGAAGGGCTGCATTTGTGCTTGGTTAAAAAGACAGCTGGACAAGCTAAGCAGAGACCACTGTGACAACTTGAAGCCTTGAGAAAACCCTTGAAATACTTGATATGAATTCTCTCATGGCAGAGAGAGGTTGTGCCCCAGCCAGCTGGAGGAGGGACAGCCCCTGAGATCTGCCTTTTCCCAGTGAGGTTCTGGGAGAGTGATGGGGTGGATCCTCTAGGTTTGGTGGCTGGCATTTGCATTGTGGTGGTGGGCTTTTCCCACTGGAGATAGGCTCCGTGACTGTAGGAGAACTGTAGGCATGATGTTGACTACGTGGCACGGTGTGCTTCCTGAGCTGTGCTGTATGCAGAGACATAGAGGACATGATGGATTCAGGACTTAAAAAAATAATTGTCTGTTTCCTTCTTCTACCAACTTCCCAGCTTTAATATTATCCAAGGCCTCATCTTCTCTGGGTGAATGGCTTCTGTTTGTGCAGGCGGTATGGGTAAACTGTTCTTGGTCTCCTACAAACAGGATAGCTATGGAAAAACAGACTGGCATGTCTTCTGGCTTGTCTGTCAGCACCAGGCTTTTCTGTATAATTACAAGGTCTTTATTACCAGGGAAAGCAGACAAGGTCATGTCTGGCTTGAGAAGTGGCAGTTAAAAATAAATAAATAAAATGCTAATCTTTTTACTTGAAAACTGAACTTATTTCATATGGGAACCATTGCAGAAGGAAACACAAACAAACAAACGAACAAAAAATAGCAACAAAACCAACAAAATTACAGAGTTCTTCTAGTATTAACCATATCCTGGGGAGCTAAATACGTCTCCCTCTAACCCTCTAATATTTAAAGCATCTAATTAGCAAAGCCAGGCAGTTATAAAGGAGACCACCAGCCATCTCTGAGCCTGACACTTGTGACTTACAGGCAGTATTTGGAAGGTCACCCCTTTTCAATCTTTCCCACCCTTAAACCTGACATAGCAGTGAGGATCTACCATCCATTTCTCCCTGCCAGGGAGTGACAGGAAAGGTGCACTGGGAAGATGAGAAGCATGACTGATGGCAGCGTAGCTGTGCTGAATTATTGCCTATTGCATGGGAAATGGAGATTTGCTTTTGGGATGTTGGACTCTAAATCATCCATCTCTTTCTTTTAAAGGTGAACTAAAGAGTTTTGCATGGGGGAAAGAACTAGCCAACTATTTCAGAGCACAGTAACCTTTGAGCACAGATATGTGTAGTTATTGAAAATAAGGACTGAAAATTACTTCCTCCTTTGTTCATTCTCTGCTTTTTGGTACTTGCTTTTGTCGAGTCAACAATACCAAAAAAGTCAGTGTTGGAAGGGGTTACAGTATTAACAGTCCTGTCTGTTCCCTCCTGTTCTCTTGAACTGCAGTGGTCCTGGAGCGAAGCTGCTGTTGTATCTTGAGATCTCTGAGATGGGATGAGGAGCTGGTCAGCATAACCCTAGTGTACACACTTAGAACCACTTCATCTAGAGTCATTCAGGAGGTACAAGTTGGTTACATGTTTCTGTGTTGTCAAAAAGTGCAGGTGTGAATGCATACCTGGATCTGAGGCAAGATTTGGGGTTCAGAATAGCTTTCAACTTAGACTTATGTGTTGCCTTACTGTGTGGAAATTGAGACTTGAGTTTAAAGTGATGTCAGGGTAACTGGTGGCTATCCTCAGGGAACATCTGTTTCTGTGGGTGTGAAAGTCTAAAACAGTAAAAGGATTCTTTAACTATCCCAGTCTCAGTGTGGTGCCCCACTGTGGAGCCACCCGCCCTGGGTCAGGATGCGGCAGGGCAGGGACCCTGCTGCAAGGCAGGGAGGGAATCTGCCTTACAGCCTCCAGAAGAGCATCACCTTTGCTCTTCAGTGGCACCTTCTAGCATTCCTTACAGATCTCGCACCCTGGTTTGCAAATGAAACTCAGTAAGGCAAAGAGGCAGTTTTGTGAAGTTAAACCATGAAGCTCTGTGGAGGGAAACTGAAGCCCTGAAGCCTCCAGGGTCACCAGGGCTTTTCTCTGCTACACTACTCTCCCTCCTTCATCCTCCTGAAGGAATACATTTTTGGTTGTTATTTCTCAGGCTTAAAGAGTTTCTCTCCCTTCTCCTTAGATGCAAAAACACAGCCCTTGATGTGATATTACAACACACATGGCATCTGTCCAAGAAGAAGATTGGTGGATGCCAGCTTGGCTATGAGGAGCCAGTCTGAGTGCTGAGAGTAATGGAGATCTATGTGGGGAGTATGTTTCCCAAGGAATTTTCAGTGAGTAGATCCCCATGTGGGAGCTTGTGAACCTGAAGGGGCTTTGTGAAGGGAGGCAATGAGCTGCAAGCCCTGCATGGTGCCTACCATGAGACAGGGGGACCTGATCTTGTGTCCTATGTACCTGAGGGCCTCAGTAAGGGATTCTGGGAGCTGGGTAGGAGGACTGGAGTTTGTAGGAGCAGAGGTTTAGTAAAAGGCTCCCACAGAGGAGTCTCCATTTAAAGATCTACCTGCAGCAGTGCAAAGCACATGTTGATACATGAACCATTCAGATCCTCAGAGCCACTCTGCACCAGGAGAGCAGGCAGTTCTGTGCCACGGGTGAAGTGCCTTGGTAGGAGTGAGTGAAGCTGTGGGACCAAAGCAATGGTTATCACCATGCCCTGGGCCTGAGATGCAGTTATGGGAGAAGGAAGGTGGGAATGCTCTTGTGTGGCTGCTTCTTGGCTCCACTGTTTGAGCATCTCCCTTTCCATCTGGTTTCTTTTCCACTCAGGGACTTTTAAAAGCCCAGAGCCCAGTACTCCCTTCTGTTGGAATTATCTCTCCTACCCTTCTGCTGGGGTGTGGGTTGACATTTCCCTTTCCAGCGGATGAATTGCTTGCTTGGTATGGTCTCTTCCAGAGATTAGCATCCCCCCAAGAGCCTGCTTTGGCTTTAATGAAGCACTGCCTGCCTTGGAGACTCCCCTGGAGCTTTCCGTCTCTTTTGTTTTTATTGCTATAATAAATCTTCCCAGATTTCTCTAGCTGGAAGGGTGGGAGGGTTGAAGAGGGGAGGTTTCCTGTCTAGTGCACTGCAAGCTTTTATTGACTGCCAGAAGTAGCAGTAAATCTGAAGCAGGATGCGGGTTGGCATCGATGAGCTGAGCACAGGGTCCCCAATGGGGATCCAGTCCAGTCCCCATGGGATCACTGCTGTTCCACAGTCCCCACCAGCAGACAGAGCTCACCTTCAAAATGGAGCTGGATCACAGCCTTGGTGCAGCCGAATGATACAGGCCATCTGCTTTTCCAGGGCTTGGGTCAGTGTGTCTTTGCAGATTTTCAGCAATATGGCAGTGATATAAATCTGTCAAAAAACCCAAAACCTACTCTGAAGTGTCCTGACTGGCAGTGATGGAATGTTTGGCCACCTGGCTTCCAGAGAGTAAGCAGCTATCTGAGTCATTTTAGCCATTATTTTTTCCTAAAATCTACAGTTCCAAAGCCCAAACTATCTTTGTTTTTCAGATGACTGATTTTTTCATGTTAAAAATTTTTCTCTATATTTCTCAGAAACAGTGTCAAGAACTGGCACTGGTAAAAATTGTGTTGCCTTAAGGAGGTTGCTGATGGGGTCTTTCAAGTTTTCTCAGTGAGATTCCTGCCTTTAGACACCAGCACTTCCTGCAGCATGAACTGTCATGGCTGGAGTGAAGTCAGCAGCATCAGTGGTCATGTGTCCTGGAAGGGTGCAAGCTGTCACTCTGAGAGCATGGCAGGGTCCAGGCTGGGCATCTGGAGGGGTGGGAGAGAAGGAATGCTGAGTTATGTGTAATGCTGCATCCTCTCTCCTTCTGCACCATGCTTGGAGCAAAGGGCCTGGGTATCTTTTCAGAAAGCATTAATGCAGTCAAACCCCAGGTATATCACATGGATGTGAGCTCAGAGCATAGGTGTCAGCAGTCCTTCCCAGTGGGCTGCAGAGAACAACTGTATTCTGTAGTAAACAAGAAGTTAATACCCGTTGAAACATTGTAAATAGTATTTGAAAAACTTCTGAATAGCTTGTTTCAGAAAAAGCTATTAGGCAGTAAATCTGCCGGGGTTCTCTATGCAAATCTTCCCACGGCGTCAGGTTTATATGTGAGTGTAACAGTTGCACTTCTTAACTTTATTGCATACATGCATAATTGCATCCTCCCCTGATTTTCTTTGAGAGATGCTTGCTTAGACTTGGTAAGAACAGATAGGGGATGTGTATCACCTGGATCCCTCTAGGCTGGGAAGAATGACAGTGTCTCGTCTCTCAGTTTTGCCATGGCCCATTAGAACTCTGTCAACCAAGTGAAGTACAAGGATTCCTATAGGTAGCTACATTCTGCTATTTGGATTAGGCTAGAGTGCTGTCCTTGGTTGCTGTAAATCACAAAACCTCTAGTCTGCAGCCCAGGTCAGACAAATAATAGAGATCTGCCTGTAAGAGATCCTTTCCTTGGATTTCTCAACGCATGTCATTTCCCACCCACCCCCATTAAGTCCAGCAGGTTGGATGAGAATCTCCATCTTTCTTCTTCTGTGAGCTCTTTGCTGCTCTCTTTAAAATGATCCCTCTAGCAATGACAGTCCCTTCTTCCTCTAATGTCATTCAAATGAGCATTAGAGGCGAAATGTAGCTCTAGCAAAGGGACTCTTGAGCTAGAAAGCTTGGCTTTTGTAACTAGTGGCATGAAAGGTGGCTTGTATCATGTGGCTTATATGTCATAGTTCTGGTTTTAATGTCCTTTAATTACCATCCTAAGGAACCCTTCAGAACTTGGTTCTGCACCCATATGAAGAATCCTTGCAGTCTGACACCTCCGTCCTTGTACAGGAAAGATGCACACAGAGGTCTGTGTCTTCTCCCTGTGCTCCTCTCATTTCTTCTCCTCTACAGATAAATACTGTACTATGAAGCTTGAATGCAGTCTCCCACAGTAGAAGGGATGTTCCTGTCTTTCTTGTGAAATTTGGATACTTCTTACAGCAATTCAGCTAGAAGCAAGACTATCTTTTCAAATTAGATTTCAGCACACTGACTGAATTTCTAGCCAGGATGTGGCAGTTTGTTGGCAAGAGAACATGAAAAGAAATAAAAGGGAAATGTAAAAAACGTCAAATTCTTAATGATGTTTCTAAAACTGGTGATGCTACAAAAATGGACATGGATCTCAACTCTGTGAAACAAACTCTCACATCCTTAATTCATAGTCTGGTTCACCCAAAATGTGGGACCAAATGTCTTGGCAGAGCAGGTGATTGATAGTGTCTCCACCACAGTGCAAGCAGTGTAGTGCACTGGCTTTTTGAGGTCAAACTGGGTAAGCAAAAGGCTTTTTCTTCTCCCAACTAGCCAGCTCTCAAATTAGCCTTGTTACTCATCCTCTGCTGGCTCTGGTATTTATAGAGGAGAATGCCACTACGCTGCTATTGTAATTTACCATCAACGGTCACCATTAATGCCTGCTTTAACTTGGAAGAGTTTTCTCACTTCTCTGCTGCCAGCCTGCTTCCCAGCAATGGCAGTCAATGAAGGTTTTGGAGGCAGTTTAAAGAAGGCATCTGAAATCCCACCTCTGATTTATCTGTGCTACCGACACAGCCTGGACTTAGCTGTGTAGGTCTTCTGAGAATTCAGATAGGGATGCCACCCTTTAGCCACATCCTCCGTCCCCAAAAAGCTGTGTGCAGGCAGAGCACCTGGAGCAGCAAGTATGACTAAGCTGTTTCAAAAATCCTCTGAGCTGCCGAGAGTTGCCAAAATCCTACAAGGAAAGGAACAAGAGTTTCTTGTTTTCTCCTGTGTCACCTGAGTGACGTGGCAGTGCTGGGTATTTCTTGGAGGAGCCTTTTGCTGCCAAATCTGAATTCAATATTGTAACACTGGTAATCAGTCAGTTGAAGAGACACTGAGATAATTGGAAAGAGACGGGAGAGAGTGTTGGGTCCTTGGGGAGAGGAATTGAGGAGAAGATATTTCTTTCTCAAGCCAGTTTTATTAGATCAGTCTGTGGATCTGCCTGGGGACTGGAGATAGCCCAAGATAAAAAGACTAGTGAAAAAGGATAGGGAGGAAGGAGTAGGTGGAAATGATCTGTCAGATAATGGCATTAGAATAGCAAAGTTAGGACAGATGGTGCTGCAGCAGGAAGGAATGTGAGCTCTGCTGCAACCTCGTAGTTGGTAAGAGCTTCTCCTCCAGCGCACAAGGCTTTGTGAACAATGTTTCTATGAATTAGACATTTCTCTGAATCAGAATAGCACTCAGCAGTTGTATAAATTACGATGAAAGGAATCCTCAAACTTTCAGGCAGGAGCTGAATGCCTGCCAGGGCTGGGAGAAAGCAAGGACTGTTTAGAGACCTCTAATACAGGGGGGTGTTCTGCAGGCACCATGCCCAAACCAGCTGGAGTTGGGCACTGCCAGGATGTTAAGGTGAATCAAACAGGTCACCTGCTTGATGTAGCAGACGTCTGCTATTCTGTTGTGGAGGATAGGATAAGAACAGGGTCTGTCTAGAATGCTCTGAGAAGTAAGGAATTTCAACTGGCTGTTTCTCTTGTAAAAGCAGGCACAGTTGTTGGTGACAACTGCAGACGAAGAGGTAGGGGGACTGCCTGGGATGTCTTCACTTTTTGCCTTTTTGAAGATCTCAGGAGGCTCTTGTAGGAGACATTACCTCAACAGCAAATATCAGGCAGAGAGCTCAAAACTGTTCCCACCCCTCTGAGATACAGGGAAGTGCACAGGGCTTCAAGGTGGCTTATATACAGGACTGCTTCCAGGCCTATCTTCTAAAAGGTGGATCTTGGATCTTGGTGTAGTATTTGCTTTTCAAAGCATTTCTAACATTAGTTATTTTTAACTGCATATCTTTGATACACTCAGCATGTCTGAAGCTTGCTCTTTTTTTCTAGGATGTCACAGTTTATTGTTTGTGAGATGAACCCCAGGTTGGCCAACAGCTATTAGTCTGCCTTCCTAGGGAGGCTGTGTAGGAAGCAGCAACTTCAAGATGAAAGTCCCCTAGACCTGCTGGCAACCCTCTGAATTATCCAGGCCCTGGAAACTGTTCTGGAAAGAGTCTTGTCTCAGTTCTCATGATGGGCTCTTCTCAATGCCTGAACTTCAAAGGAGACAATATATAAGGTCATGGCGGCACTAGTCAAACAAGGAGCTGCAGGTAGGAGGAGAGATGCTGTAATGGATCTGTACCTAATTGAAAATGGTGGGAAATAGTCACAGCTTTATTTCCCATTCGTTCCCTCAACAGGTCCTGCATGGACCATGCATTGCTGGGATTTGAATGCTTCCACCTTCTTATGCAAAAGGGGGATGCTGATGCCACTTGCCTTATCAGTGTTCCTTAGCCAGGAGCAAGCTCTGTGTGAACTTGCCCATGGGGTTCCATTTGCTCCCTCAGGAAGTCAAACTTGGGTCGCAAAAATTTGATATCACCATTGAGATGTATGCATTGACCTGAACCTGCTGCTCCACTCCCGAGTGCTTCCTCATCTCCTGAAAGGGTGTCAACCACAGCATAAATATTATGCATAATAGTTTAGATTTCAACACTGTGGAGAATGTTATGTAAAAGGAATTTTAGTCCTTAGTAGGAAGCTATACTTCTAGACATGATCTTTTTAGCTTTAATCTTCTAGGTAGCTTGAAATCGAACCTTTCGTTCCTCCACTGGCCCCTTGTGCTCCCTCCTTCTCCCACAGACGTGGCTTTTGTAGTGTTTTTTGTTCTGAGACATCTCCTGTGCCTGCTTTCCTCAATGGACACTGATGTGACATGCAGAGCTGAGCTGTCAGAGCTCGAGGGTGTTCTTTTCTCCACCCTGTGATGAGCTGTGACATTCCAGCATCCCAGCTCCACAGGCCACTTCTCCGTGCTTTTGTTCACATTTCATTGTGAATGCAGCACGGGTTTGGGGGCAAAACAGTGGCTAGAGGTGCATGCCCAGTTCAGGGGGGATTTTTGAAATACAGTATTTTTCAGCTTTACTTAAGAATCCATAAGGTAGCATTGCTCCCTTTCTTCACAATTCTTCTCCTCGTGGATTTTTTCCTATTACTCTAGATTTTTCCAGCTATTATTTTCTTCCCTCTCCTCCTCTTGTCTGGCTCAGGGGAGAGTTTTGTGGGTGGATCATGGGCTCTTTGGGGCAAATTTACATCCCTTGGTGATGCAAATGAGGAAATACATTATTGGAGTTGGTAGTACTGAGCAGCATAAATGAAAGGATCCCTGCAGACTTATTTCCATGGAATAAAATAAGGCTGAATATGAGAAAGAGGTTTGAGTGCAGCTTCTTTGTTGGATCTTGTTTAACAGCCATTGCCATGAATGAAATTTCACCTGTGCCCCACACGAGGGCCAGCTGGTAGGCTGGGCAGAGTGAAGCCAAGATCTGGGTCTCAAGGCAAGATCTGGGTCTCAAGGCAAGATCTGGGTCTCAAGGCAAGATCTGGGTCTCCAGCCAGGCTCTGGAGCAGGGAAAGGCAAAAGGCTGGGGGCAGCTACCTGGGTCCTGCTGAGAAAGAGCTGATCAGGCAAGGCTGAGGATTCCTCAGGGCTGGAGGGGACATCTCCTTGTAGCCAGCCTAGTGCAGGGAGGACACCCAGCCGCTTTGCTAGCTGATACATGGGCACTGACCTCTGGATGAAAGGGAATCTTGTAGGCTGATCCTATTAAAATTTTCAGCAAAAGCCTCCCTGTGGTTTTTGCTCTCCAGTATATTAAGGCTGAGCTCTGTTTCGTCTCATATTGCCTTTGCAATAGCCTCTCTGGCTTTAACCCTTTGGTGTCCTGGTGCTGTTTAACCCTGATGACTTGTCATGTTGGAGTTTTCCATGGAGGGAAAACTGCCAAAATGTGTGGTGACACCTTCCTCTCTGGACACACAAGTTAATACACTGACTTGGGACAAAGAGTGTGAGAGGGAGGAGATCTTCCTGGAGAGCTGTTTCTCCTCAGTAAGCCAGGCACTGAAAGGCCCTTGTGTCCTGTTTCCACTGCCGTTCAGGATGGTGGTTGTTGCAGCATGGCATGGTGTCTGTTGGCAGCTGCACATCTCCTCCTCAGCTGCATCTTGTGCAGTGACAGTGGCACCAGATGCTGGTACTTGAAGCAGGCTGATACTACCTGTGCAGGTACCCATGGTTTAGTGGTGGTTTTAGTTTAACAGTTGGACTGGGTGATCTTTTTTAGGTCTATTTTAACATTTATGATTCTATGTTCATCTGCTCCATCTCCTATGGAAGCCTATCTCCTTTCCCTCCTGGGCTGGTGTCCCAGCAAGTCTCACCTACATGGAGCAAAGTACTCAGACCATATGGCTGCCAGGCCAGAGAAGAAGGACAATGTGCAGTGTGCTAGTGCACTAGCACAGCTCAACCAGCTGCCCTTGACACTTCCAGTCAAAGGTCATCACTTCATTTGTGACTGCAGCCTAATTACTGCAGTTGCTGAATGCCAGGTATCCAAATGTGTGGCTGGGACTGAGACTGTCCTTACACTCTGATGCCTGGAGATATTGGATCCAGCTGTCCCGGGCAGGAGGCCTTCAATTGGCACTGGCAGAGGTCCTTCCTGGGAAGAGGCCAAGCATACACTGTCTATAGGGTGCTAACAGGACTGGGGTGGGGAGGATATGAGGTTGTCTTGGATCACCTTCTGAGGGGACCCAACATGCAGGGGAGCTTTGATTTTTGGGAATTCTACTGAGCAGTTATACCAAACAGGCGCTTTCATGGCTTCAACCAATAAACAGTTTTGCCTGGGACTATTTGTCCCTTTGACAGACAATGCTCTGAGTCTTTTTTAGGATGGCTGGTGTGCACTGGCACTATTCCTCCTCACTGAAAGAGACAATATCTCCAGTGGTGAAACACTGGGGTCTCACAGGGGAGACACTTGGTTATGAAAGAGGCAAGGTCTGTCAGGGAAACATCCATGTTGTTTGTTGGTTCCCAGTGGTCCCAGCTGTGCATCAAGATCAGAAAAGCAGTGGGGTGCAAGCAGCATGGCATTTTGCTCTCCCCTTGAGTTACATCTTCTACATTTCAATTTCTTTTGGCTTTGGGCAAGGTCAAAAGGTGTCAGCAGTGCCCTGATCATTGTGAGGAATGGGGAGAAGCAGCCCCATACAGAGTGCAGCGCAAGAGAAGACTGGGCTTTTGTCACATCAGCTTGGGCAGAGCAGGAGGGAGAGGTGTGGAGAGCCAGGGTGTGCAGGCAGATGGGGGAGCAAGATTTGCACTGGGACAGCCCCAGCAGGCTGCTGGAAGGAGCAAGCAGGAAAAAGGACCTTTCCTTGCTCCAGAATCTGTAATTTTTAACTTTAATCCAACTATAGTCCCCCCTCAGAAGTCCCAGGCAAGGACTTCTTTGAAGAAATCATGCATCTCAACCATGTTCCCAATGGTGTAATGTTGAACAAGATTGAATACTGGCAAGTATTATTTGTCATCTACCAGATGCCCTGATAGGGAAGCCAAAAGCTGACTGGAAATCCTCTGAGAGATTACCCTGATCTCCCCACAAACACTGAAGCACGGAATAGCATAACTTATTTTAAATATTAATGTTGATTTAACATTAGTTTTGACTTTGTCACTGGTAGGAGGTACTACTGCGACACTCCTAACAAACTAAAATCTTCTTAGTCTTGCAAAACTGAGATGGGAATGACAGAACACAGCTTTGCTGTGCTCTTCTACAAACTGGCAGAAAATCTGCTCTTCATTTGACTATTCGCCTATTTGGGTAATTCTTTGAATAGTATGGAAAAGCTTTTGTTAAAAAAAACAACACCTCTCTTGTAGTGATGGCTTTTTTATTTTTTTTCTCAGGTTAGGAAAAAAAGCTGTAGGCATTCCAGAGGGAACAGTTTAACGTGTTGATACAACATCTCAGAGGGTTTTCTTCAGGTTTATGTTTCTGGAGTAGGCAAACAGGCTCTCCATAAAGACCAGTTTCCACATTAGCAGAGATAACAGGACACATATTCAAATACTAGAATGCCTAGAGGTCTTCTAAGACCTGAACACTGAGTTTTGTACTGTTGTAATTATGTTGAAAATATTGCTGAATTTCAAAAAGTAATCTGTCAATTAGATTTGATGCTGCAGACCCAGTGCCAATGATTACCATGGGATTTGTGCTGTGTCTGCAGAAGTTAGGGCTAACTTTGGCATTCCCTCTAGTGCACCTTGGCCTGAGCTCGGACTCTGATAACTTTGAGACTTTCTGGTGGATGTTTGTTGATAAAACAGGATTGCAGTGCTGTGGCCAGATACGGGGAAGGACCAGGCCCTCTCCTCTGCACTAGTGTGCACTGGTACGCATGGTGTAGGGCTCATTACTAGTTTTGCTGGGATATTGCAGGGCTGGGTTGACCAAACTCAGCACAGGTTCTTCCAGCAGCCTAGAAAGGCTCTGCTCAGGTCAGGGTGTGCAGTTAAAAGAAATCATTACCCTTTGTGGATCCATTATGCAAATTTCATGACGTGTAGAAATACTGTTCTCTCAACCCTTTGCCTTTGCATCCTAACTGTGCTAGAAATTCACCCAGGTATGTGATTATGTCAAAGTATTATGCAACGATGGCTTTAGGAAAGCACAGCCCTGCTTTGCAGCAGTTGAGAGTTTTCCAAAGCATTTAGCAGCAAGCAGAACAGATACAGCCATACCAGCATCTGTGACTGGGCAATTCCTGCATCTCTTCTGGATGCTGTAACATCTACTTGCCACTGTGATTATATTGTGTGATCCTTTTTATCCCATTTCCATGAATTTTTCAGATTTGCTGATAGAGCTGGTTCAAACACGACCAAAGACTTATTTGTTGGGGTATTTCCTGAGCAGCACTGAAACACCAGTGCTGATAAGATTTTACAGACCTGCTGTTTACAGCATGCATTGTAGACAAAAAGGTGATCATACAGCCTCTGGCAATCAGATTCTGCCCTTGATCTTGTGAAGGGTAAGGGCAGAACTCACTACAAATGGTATCGATAGAGCACTGAGACTGAGCTGTTTTTCAAAATAAGATACTTCGGATTGTTCTAGTGAAAGTAATGAAAAGTCAAATAAAACAGAAGGTGACTCCCATGCTCAACCAAACCAAGCCTTTGGCTTTTAAGCTTGTTGCGGTATAACCTCTTCCCCCTTAACCCAGCTATCATGCTTTTGGGATGGCTGTGGATGACCCTGTTTCACTTTGGCAGGGATGAATCATGCCTGTGCATATGTCAAGCTGCAAGAAACAGCAAAGGAGGGAATGGAGGAAGAGAGGAAAAGTCTCTGTGCTGTAGGGCACTTCCTCACTTGGTTTGTCCTAGTCCCTTTCTGCTGGTGTCCTGTCTGCATACACCTTTTCCATGATAAAATAAAGGACAAAAACCACAAAACCCAGTGGCATGTCTTCTTCCTTTGGGCAGAGCATCTGGAGTAAAAGTAACATGGTGTGGTACATTTTCAAAGGAAATCATATATCTGCCACTCTTCATGAGCTACAAGGGTTAAGGAGATTAGCTGTTTCGGTGGATTAGTAAGGGGCTGCAAGATCTGTTTGTCTCTGTGTGGCTAGCTGTCTTGCAAATAGATGTGTTGAGCATCTAAAAATAATTCAATTATCTGTGCAAAATATCTGTCAGGCTTGTTTCCCTCAGGCAGGCGTTCACTTCCAGAGCACTGCTCTTGCAGAATGAGGTCCCATCCGAAGAGAGATGGGAGCAGAACCCTGCCGTGGCTGTGGAGTGTCAAGCTGCCGGTTCCTCACTCCTCCGCAAACCAAGGAAACTCTGCCCCCAATGCTGTGTCAAGCGATGGGCTTTCCCCTTGGCTCTCTGCACCTCAGCCGCCCCCTTGGTCTCTGTTCCTCAATGCTGATAGCTGGGCAGGGTCACTGCCAGCAGTCCCCAGCTGTGGTGCCACTCTGGCACTGGTGCAACTATGGTGAACCTGTCCCCCTGGGGACAGGGAGTCAGGCTAGCGAGGACAGGGTTTCTCCCTGCTTCTTCTCTGGTTGCTGGGGCTATTTCTCAGTGGGAATAACTCTGTGCTCAGACACCCAGTGTTAGTCTTCTCCACTGTCAGCGCAATAAAGATCTGTGGCTCCAGGCAGTGTGAAATGAACTTTGGAGGCACTTTGAAGCCTTGGCTGTAGATTCTTCACTGGTTTCAAGATACGAAAAATAACACAATTTTTATAGCTCCCTGAGGCATCTCTTAGGTAGTGGAGAGCATTTCAGCTTTCTGTGCTGATGTTACTCCCACCCACGTGTGGCTGCTTGAGCTAGATACGGCATCTGATCAGGGTTAGAGCCATGGGGCAGCACACAGGTCAGGGGAGCAGCAGCTAGGGAAAGGGGTCAGAAGGCAGCAGGATCTAGGATTCCGTCCTAATTTTTCTACTGAGCTCCTGAGCACACTGGCAAGTCACTTACTGTACTATGTTTCCTTTTTGCTGTTTGTAGATGGGAACACGTTTTGCCTCATAGTGCTGCTGCGAAGCTTAATTAAGATTTGCAAAGTGCTTTGGTGCTGTATAAATGCCAGTCACTTTAATTAATAGAATGAAATGTCTGTGCACTCTTGGCTTCTTTGTTTACCTGGGTGTAAGCAAGCAGCAGTTAGTATGATGATGTGCAGTACAGCTGCTGCTCCACACAGTTGTGTTTTATAAATGTCCTGTTTCCCTGAAGGGAACTTGGGGTGCCTTACTGGCCTGTTACACTTGCCTGCTCCCAGACTGGGCATCACCTTTGGAAAGCAGGGACAAGTAGTATCAAGCCTAAGTTGCAAGGACTGCCTTAGTGCTGCAGGTGGTCATCTGGCAGGGCGAGTGGGGGAATGAAGCAAACAGTACGTGTGTCCATATGTGCTTCAGCATCCTACTTTCTGATGCCCAGTAGGCAGAATAAGCTGCTTTCGTGTGCCTGGAGCCAAGAGGGCTCAGTGGTGTGTAGTGTCAATGGTAAACATCAGCTGCACATGTTGAACACGGCCTGGTGATAGAAAAGCTGGGATGTGCAGGAAGAGAGATCTGTGGTGATGAGACAGGGATGAGGGTTGGGTAAAGGTCTGGACTGTGTTGGCAGGGTATGTGCAGCCAGGCACAGCCATGGTAGACACACCTGCAGCGTGGTTCAGGCAGGGGCCGAGGGCAAGCTTCAACTGAATAGCAGTGCCCCAATGAAGGAGAGGATGAAGATCCCTTCTGAAGCTCTGGAGGTGAGCTGATTTTGGAAGTCTGCTGGGGCTGCTTCTAGTTTGGTCCTTCACAGCGGGTCTCATTGGCTGGCCAGCTTGGAGCATGGGGAAGTGGGTCAGCTTACTCCATGTGCTGCGTGGTCGGGGGTGCAAGTAAGACAAAAGCAGCCTGTAGAAATGGCTTTTCTTTCCTTTCCATAGTTATCCCTGACCGTGCTCAAGTAAGGATTTTGCCAGCTGTGTCTTCAGCATCTTTTTAGAAAAGGCTTATTTTACATTCATGAGAGCCAAAAATGTCCATGAGCAAGAAGCTAGCAAGAAGCATGTTAAGAGGTCTTTTTCTCAGTCTTTCAGGTGCTCCAAATAGTTCTCTCAGGTCTCAGTGAGTGAGAGAAGTGGAAGAGTAGAAGTGAGAAAACTGATGAGTTGAAATAAAGACAGTTTAGTAAGTAAAGCAAGTCGGTGCAAGCAAAACAAAACTAAGAATTAATTCATCACTTCCCATGGGCAGGCAGGTGTTCAGCTGTTTCCAAGAAAGCAGGCCTCCATCACATAATGGTTACTTGGGAAAACACACTATCAATCTGAATGTACCCCCTTCCTCCTTCTTCCAGCTTTACATGTGGAGCATGATGCCATATGGTATGAAATATCCTCGTGGTCAGTTGAGTCAGCTGTCCCAGCTATATCCTCTCACAACCTCTTTTTTTTTTTTTTTCTGAATATGCAAGTTTCTCACCACCCTGTCCAAGGCCAGGTCTGTGGAGACCACCTGGCTTCACGGATCCAGGGTCCTTCTCCCTTTCTTTCCTCTTCACCCTGGCGTTCTGGGCAGGAAGAAGGAGGAAAGAAGATGCTTTGCCTAGTGTTCCCTTCCCCACCCCGGGATGATCCCCATCCTTCACCCATCAGTAGCTGATGCTGCCGCTAAAGGCACTGCAGCGTGGCACACCAGCACATCTTTTTCCAGAGAAAACAGTGTGGGCAGCCAGGAGATCCTGTATCTCTCAGTGAGGATGATGTTTAAGCATGTAGGTACCAGTGTTGGTACACTCTGTTAGCTTGCATTGCTGTGTGTATCTCCACACCTATCATTTGTACTGTAGAGAAGCACTACCTCTTATCTGGAAGTCTGCACCACAGGGATGAGTAGGCGTATGTGTAGATGAGTGCTTTTTATGAGCTGCCAAAGGTTTGTACATGCAACCCGCTGGGGTGCTTCTATTGAAAACCAGGTGCATCTCTCTCTCTTTTCCACTCCAGCCCTCTGGATCAGAGTTTTCAGGGTGATTTCTTAGCGGTCACCTCTGGGCTGGACTAAAACTAACCTTTGGCTTGTGATTATTGCACTACAGTTCAGGCTTCTAATCAGAAATCTGTGTCATCTTTCTGCCCTTACAGAATATGAGTAACTCAAAGCACAGGCTGCAGTGAAGGATCAGGGTGTTTCTGGGCTCTCATATTGCTTCTTACTCATGACTGTGTGACCCTGCTGTTGTTATATCACAGCTTAATGTGTTGCTCAGAATGTAATGGGTTAGCATAGTAGCAAATACTGGAGAGTCACAAGATCAAATTAAACTTCATGCCACTGACAGATCTCATTTCAGGAGTGAATTTACAGCAGGAGATGGATATGGAGAGTCAAATTCTGAGACCAAAATACATTCTGAAAGTATAATTGGGATCTTTAAAAACTGATGGGAATATTTTAATATTTTTATATTTTACATAGCCATTTCTATTAGTACTGATCATAGAATCATAGAATGATTTGGGTTGGGAGGGTCCTTAAATATCATTCCTGATGCTCAAAGCCCCATCCAGTCTGGCCTTGAAGACTTCCAGAGATAAGATGTCTTCCACTTCTCTGAGCAACCTGTTCCAGTGTCTCAGCACCATCCAAGTAAAGAATTTCTTCCTAACATCTAATCAAAATCTCTTTTCTTTTAGTTTAAACCCTTCTCATTCTCCCTTGTGCTAATGCTATCTGCCTGAGTAAAAAGTTGCTCTCCCTCTTTTTTCTAAGCCCCCTCTAAGTAGTGTAAGGCCACAGTGACATCTTCCCAGAGATCTTCACTTCTCCAAGCTGAACAACCCCAGCTCTCTCAGCCTGTTATGCATGCTGTTGTTTAAATTTAAAAGGGTAGTCTAGATCAACAGTCAGATCTAGCATAGATAGCCCTCAAACAGGTTATTGTTTTCTGCAAATCTGAATGCTAATACTGAATTAACCTTGTAGCTTGAACACCAAGGAAAAAATCATGATACTTCTTAAAATGTATGTGTAAGCTATGGGCCTACTTAATGTCTCTACTGTGATTTGCAGCAGATTTTAACCCTATTTTAATTAAGCCACTACAATTTCTCATGTGGTTAAAGTCAGCAAGAATGACTTCAAACTACTTGGAAGTAGTATGTACAGTTCTGTGATGAATATTTCCTTGAGTTGATGTTACGAGGCTGTCAACACTTCCTATGCAAGATACAAAGAAATGTGCTTTCCTGGTAACATCTCCATTGGTGAGAAGGTCACTGGCCAGTAAAGGACACTGGTTGCCAACACAGGGAGGAGGTGAAACCATGGAAGTCCAGTGGGAGGGGTAACTCTTTTTAGAGACTTCCAGACCTCATAGGGGACATCCTGTGAGGTAGGCAAAAAGCCACACTGCCTTTGTTATTGATGGGTCAGGCTTCAGCCCACCTTCTTTCAGAAGTATCCTCATTAGAGGACCAGTGATGCAGTGACTGAGCTGTGATGGAAATACAGTGGGAGCTTCATTATTGCAGGACTAGCTGGTACCATACAAAGCAAACACAGAAGCCTTGGTTTTGGTCCTTACTGGTTAGTGCTGCTTAATCTGGAAATAGCTGCTGACTATGGCTGAAGTCAGAGCAGCATAAAGGTGTAGGACATGCTCCTGGCTGCAGAACAAAGACAGTGAGCCCCAAAGGTGATCCCAAAGGATTGATTAAAGGCATAGCCAGAACTGGAGTGTTTAAATGAATTCAGGCCTCTTCACAGAGGCTGAGACCAGAACTTCACTTCAAGAGACCTGGCATTGCCAGGACGATGCTAAACACAATCTGCACACTGTGAAAACAACATTGGTCTCTTTAGCCTTTTCACTGTCTAGAAGTAGAAATGCAAAGAGCAGTGAAAAATTAAAAAGCTAAAGAAACTCCTTTGAGATCTCAGGAGTGGGATTCAGTTCAGATGCTAGCAACACAAGTTCAGAGAGCATTTTTCCCTTGCTGTAACATTTTACTCATTGGCTGAGAAACTCAAAAAACACCATTCATTCACTGATAGATTTTGACTTATCAGAAATACTGCATGCCCGTCCCACCATCAGTTGGAGGGCCCTATGAGCAGGAGGAAGGTGGCTCATCTCTCTGGCAACTGGCGAGTAGAACCTGCATAGAGACTCCTGCAGACTGCATGTGCTCGGGACCAGCTCTCTACATACACCCTAGCCCAGACAGAGCAATTTTGATGGATGTGTTGGCTGCATTAGAGGACCTGCCTCCTTTTAAGGCATTTTTTTTTGCCAAAACTGGGATGTCCCATCTTAGTTGCAAAGCTGTGAGCTTTGTGAGGCCATGGGAGCGGGAAGATTTCCATGATCGGGGAGTTGCGGGGCTGCTGACTCACTGTGCATGCCAGCGGCACTGCTCTGCCATCCGCAGCATGGAGGGGGCAGGGAGACAGAGCCACTGAAAAGATTGGTTGAGGGATAAGGTCACCTACTGCCTCAGGTCATCAAAGCAAAGTAGCTGGGATTTTCATGATGCTGTTTGCCCACACGGAGAGGAAAGAACCAAAACTCTTTACATGCTACCCATGGATAGATTTCCTTTGTAACAGCCCTAACATCATTCAGATGCCTGATTTAAAACTACTTGCATCAGGAAGCAGATTCAAGAACTGATTAGTGTTGATTAGTGTTCATCTGGCCTTTTTTGGTGTTCCAGGTGAGATTAGCCCACTGCTGGTTTTGCATAAGCACTTGAGGTGTTCCACGCAGCATTTGCAATATTATCCGGTTTCTTAGGCATAGGTATCCTCTCCACAAGCGAGGAGAATATCCAACTCTAATCCCATGCTCAGGATCAATAATGCGTTATAGTGATGCTTGTGGTTAAATTCTCTTCAGGCTTGAACTGTAACTGCCAAGGTGCTGTGTTGTTTGCTCTGCCAGACACAGTCCACATCAGGCATCGGAGTGACTTCCCTCTGGAGGAAGAGACCTCCCTAGACAATGCCCCCTCCCTCTCTAAATGCAGGGTACTCTCCTGTAGCCAGCAGGATCAGCCTGCCTGAAAAAAGAAAAACAGTAAACCCCATAAAGACAAAACTCTGTGCTGCATCCAGGGCCTTCTGCACCCAGAGTCTGCAGGGAGGATGGGAATGTTAATAAAGCACACATGACAATCATTAGTCACGTTGCTTAATGAAGGGCTAGAAGACACTTGCAGATCCTGAATAGATGAAGACGGCTCTGTGGATTTTCTGGCCCTGAAGTTAAGAAAACATAAGAGATCTTGTTTTTACAAGGTATCGGGTCAGCTTTTTCTATCAGAGATGCATCTATTCAAGATAACCCTGTAAGGGAGCTCTTCAAAGTGAGCTGAAAATGAAGGGGGGTTGGGAATTCCTGTTCTTTTACTTTTGAAAATCGTCCACCCGGGGTGGCAACTGGGGATTTCTTTGAGTTGATTCTCTTGACAGTTTTATCTCCTCCATCATCTTCCTTTTCTCTTCCAGCCTTTCAGTTCTTGACCCCAATTCTTCCCTGAGGTAAATACAATGCCAGGGCTAATTACCCGAAAACGAAACATTAGCAAACATCATAGGTAGAGTAAGAGTTCAAAATCTTAGGGCAGTGGGCACAGCTGTCCGGTCAGAGCACCCTGCCCAACATGACACACTGTTTGCTTGCTTTCTTTACAGACCCTTTGATAGACAATTTGCAGTGCTCCTTACATGGTTTGTAGTCCTCTGCCTGGCATTTTTGTGGCTCCCTCTACATGTTTTAAATCAGCAATCAAAAGGGGCTTCAGGAGAGCCTGGTGCAGACAGACAGGCTAAGGCTATCTTTTAGCCCAACTGGTCAAAAATATTCTTGAGAAACAGGCAGGGCCCTGTTTAAAAAGTGACAGATGCTTTGCTATTGCAACAGCAACCGGTCTGGCGACCATGTAGGGTGCTCTGCAGGCCACTAGCTGCCATATGGATTTTTAATAAGCTGGCCTTCATGTTCTTTCACTCGCTGAATTGTTTAACAACCTTTTACCATTTTGCATTGGCAGTTCTACTTCAAGATCCCTGGAGTGCAAGGTTTGACTTTTCTCTCAACAAATTTCAGCCTTCATAGCGATCAGTGTATACTTTACTTTCAGAACAGAGGGATAGGCAGTCTTAATCTGCTTGTGGAAGTCCAGCCAGTGGTTTAATCCGTCTTAGAACAGGGGTCATAAATCCTGTTTCCTCTATGGACATGTCATTGAATCAGGGGAGCAGGGAGGAAACAGTTCTCTGTGTTTATCCAATGGGATAGCAGGCATTGTCAGGATGGAAGGAAGTAGGTACAAGTGTGTTGATTAAAATATGCGGGCCAGTGCAACTGAGCTCACAGCCAGAGACATTTTTGCCATCATCAGCTTGAGTCTTACCAGCCGTTGCACGAGTCCCAGACACAACATCACCCCGTGCATACTCTGCCTGTAATAGTTTTCTCATGGTATTCCCAGCACACGGCACCATTTTTGAGCCATTTGTTGTGCTCTCTAGAGAATGCTTGTTTCATTGAAGGGAGGAATCTTACACTACTTTTCACATTTTAGCATTCTGCTTATTTATAGTTTTTACAGAATTACAGAGTGGCTGAGGCCGGAAGGGACCTCCAAAAGTCATATGGTCCAATCCCCCTGCTCAAGCAGGGCTGCCTAGAGCCAGTTACACAGGATCTTGTCCAGGTCTTATCTTTTGACTGCCTCCAAGGATGTAAATTACATAACCTTCCTGGTAACCCTGGTAAAAAAGTGTTTCCTGATGTCCACAATGAGCCTTCTGTATTTCAGTTTGTGCTTATCGTCTCAAATGCTCTTACTGGGCATCGCTGATAAGAGCCTGGTTTCATCCTCTTTGCAACTTCTCTTTAGGTGTTTATATATATTAAGATCTGTCTGAGCTTTTTTTTTTTCTCCAGGCTGAAGAGCTGGCCTAGTCTTTCCACACAGGAGAGGTGCTCCAGTCCCTCAGCTGGGGTGAGATCAAGTGCTGCCTGCTTCAGCTCTCGCTTCCATTGCCGCAGGGGTAACAGAGACAGTCATGGTGGTGTAGGTCCCAGCTAGGTCCTGACATCAAGGAGATCCTGCATCCAGGACTGGCAGGAGTTTTGTATACTCTAGTGACCAGTCTGGAGAAACTAAAGCCAAAGCTCTCATGCAGAAGTAACAAGACTACTATAAATGTGAAGGGGAAGTGGGAGCTATGTCTATGTAGCGTCTTGGGTGCAGCTGGGGTGCAGGAAGGATAAAACCTCTATTTTAGGCCTTTAGTTTTAGACATGTCTGTGCTGTGACTGCAGCTTGTAAAAGGAGACTGAGAGTTTTAAAACAGTTGCGGTAACTTGGAAAGCAATAGCATAAGTTAATTTTCCCCCAGATTTACAGGTAGCTTTTGTCCGTGAGGAGCCCCACACTACTCTGGCTTTGTTGCTAGAAGCCCCCAGTCTACCTGGCAACAGCCAGCATAAGGAGCTTGACGCCACCTCTAGCTACAGCAGTAGTTGCAGTACAGATGCAGCCCTCAGCAAGCAAGCCTGAAAATATTAGTCTGTCTACCCATATGTAAATCTCAGTGCATATATTTATTTCTGTCAAGAACTAAATTAAATAGGAATGGATGGTTTGCCAGGGCTATAAAAATGTAAGGTCTTCAGAAGAGCCACATCAATGCAAGAGCATTTGAAATATTGCATGAATATTGGAGGGGATTAAAGCCAAATGAGAAGATACCAGACAGAGCAATAAACTCAGCCTTGCAGCCCATTTCGTTGGGGCTTAGGAGAAAAGAGACTGCAGATCCACCTTGCATCAAACAAGTTACTCCTGGGGAGCATGGCAAGCTCATCGTGTGTATGGAGAAATTGACACAACTTTGCTCATTTACGTGAGATTTTTTTCCCTCCCATTGAGCTTAACAGACAGGGTCTCTTTCATGAGTTCATGCTCAGCTTCTTCAGAAAATGGCATTAAAGCAGGGAGTAGGTTTCTAACACAGGTGAATGTGGTATGCTGGCATCATGTGGGAGCTAGTACAAGTCTTCAGGAGTGTCTGCTTTAGGGCTTCAAGCTAATTATTTTCCTTTTGACAATTTAGATTCATGGTGTCCCTTTTAACTTGAGCAGTTAGGTTGAATAACAAAACCCAAAAGGAACAAAAGCAAACATTCCCCTTGGTCCCTAGCCCCAGGATTGAGCTGGCTGAGATAAGAGAACATGGGGAGAGCCAGATATTTGCATAGACCAAGTCCTGTTTCTCACTCAGTCTGTAGATTTTCTTCTGTTGCTGCTTTAGTTTTGTCTTTTATTTCCTCCTTTTCTATCACAGAAGTTATTTTTCCTTCCCTTTCACAAAACAATAGATAACAGGGCTCTGCTGCCTATATATGTCTCCATTTTGGATAATAAGACTCAGAGGCTCAGTTTAGGCACCGTCTCTTAACTACCTTATGCAGAAGATAGGCTTTTATCCAAAACACACACTACACATCTGTCACCTCTGGTGCTTCTGGCAGGCTGTTCCCCAGAGGTGATCAGGACTCAGATTGAGAGAATCACTTATGCATGAGCTGCAGATCAGAGTCGCTTGTTAAACGTGCTTTAACAGCAGCTTCATCTCTAGCTTGTTCTCTAAAATCCAGAGTATGGGAGGGGGAAAAAAAGAAGTTTGATGATTTTATTCTTTCTCTTTCCTCTCTTGTTGCCTGACCCAAATGCAACAGCAGCCTGCAAGGAGGGTGTATTCTACTACAAACTTCCCTTTGCAGCCAGCACTCCAGATTGTGTACCTATTCTTAAGATAAAACAACAAGGAAAAAAAAGTTTCTTTCTGTCTTTGAGTGTAGTCTTGTCTTATGAGCTCTTGTAAATCAAGACAAATACAAGGCAAAGTTGCCTAATGTTTGAAAAGCAGTGAAGTAGAAGAGATGCATCAGCAAGTGGTTCAAAGCCATAGCGTGTTCTCTAGGCCTTGGGCCCAGCTCTGAGTACTCCACACAAGAAGTAGGCAGCCTAGTTCTCAGCTCAGGTATGAAAACATGCCTCTGCCTTAAGTTCAGCTCTAACCCTGATGATCCTGGCTACACTGTGTTTCTGTCAAGGAGCCAGCGTGATCTGGCTCAGCCACGGGGAGCGACACATACTTCTGATTTATGGGGTGGTAGCTTCAGCCGCTGAAATCTCACTGGTTGAAGGCATCACACTCTGCCAGCGTTCAGGCATCCTTTTCCATCCCTAGCTGCCATCTACATCAACCCTTGTCTAAGGAAGGATCTTCTTCCCAGAGAGGAGCCAGTTGCCGGGAGTTCTGTGGTGCCTGCTGGACACTGTGGATGCGAGCACAGCTCCTACCTTAATTCTTCGTTTGGTTCCTGCCTCATTGGCATGCTGCAAGGGGAAATGCACGAAAGCGTGTGAGACATTAGGACGTGAGGGGTCTTGTAAGAGACTAGATTGCTAGAAATGGCTGTGGCCTTGCTATTCACAGCAAGCCTGTAAGTGCTGCCAGCAAGCCTCATAATTGATAACAAGCAGAGGTCTAAGGGTTTGTGGCTTTATCATTCTTGACAGATCTGCTGAATTCTTGGTTTGTGAGAGCTGGGGGTGCAGCAAGGCTCCTGAAATGGACTAAGAAGCTGAGCTGACCTCAGTCTTCATTCGGGTTATGTGCCACATGTCCCTGCCTCGGTGTTATGCTGCTGGATGCCCTCCTGCCAGCAGAGAGAGAAGGTCTGTGGAAGTCAAGCTTGTCCCCTTGACAGCTTCGTCTCCCTTACAGGCAGCTCTCTGCCTGTCTCTACCTCATTGAGTAGCCCCATGTTGGTGTTCCTGGGGATCCAGAGAACCTTGCACGGGAACTCCTGGGAGTGGAGCCAGGAAGGGTGTAAAGAGAAGAAAAATGGGGCCGATGTCCGGGAAGACTGCCCTGCTAAGAGCATCCCTAAGGAAAAATCCTGGAAAGGGAGAGAACACAAAAAAGTGTGGAGGATGTCTGAGGCCAGGTGGCTGAGCTGCCTGGTGAGGTGGAAATCTGCCAGAGTTCTCTGCCTCATAGTGAGGTGTGAAAACAACCCATGTGTGAAGCCTGTGAGAGTTGTTTTGGGGCCCAAAAAAGGTGTTATCTTATTTTGTATATGTAGTAAAGCAAGATTTCCAGTCTGTCTGGGAATGGCAATGCTGACAGCATGACTGATGGAAGGTGGGCAGGAGAGGTGGTGCTTTGAGATGCCCCACCTAGGGCATCTTCTCTGTTCCTGTCCTCCAGGGCAGGGCCCTGGGGTCTGATGGAGAGTCTCTCTGGTGGCTTATTGGGGTTCCAGTGACTGCTTATCTTCAAGCATACTGTGCTTTTCAGATGTCCTTGATAGACTCACCTAGGCTCTTGCTCTTTACAAGAGACCGGGAGCATCTTTGTATTTTTTAAAAGCTAACAACGGCCCTTGCTGTGAGACTGAGGTCAGTTTTACAGGAGCTTGTCTCAGGCAGGCTCTTTTCAGTGAGGACTGAACAGATGTTCAAGAACCTTCTCAAGGGTTTGGTCTGTTAAGTTTCATGTCTTGCCATTTCCTGAGAGTTAGCATTTGTTTCACTAGGTTGTATGAACTTGTGTAGCAAGGCAGGTGATTATAGGGCAAATCATCTATATGCTGCCTTACCTATGACTGGAGCTACAGATATGGTGCAATTACAGTGGATTATACTGTTGCAGCAAATATTGTACGTTTCATCGTGGGTTGTCTGAAGCCAGGGCTGTGGTGAAGAGCTCAAGTGTTTCCTGAAGTTGATGAGGATTCCTTCTTATTGCTTTCTTACTTTTAAGTAAGAAGTTAATTAGCTATTTATGTTGTTGCAAATTGTGATGGCCTAAGGATATAAGTCTCCAGGGAGAGGAAACATGAGCCCTGCTGATTGTTATGAATTCCCAGGAAAAGACAATCTGAGGCAATGCAAACCTTTTTATACAGGCTCAAACAGAAATCTCAGTTTTGAAACTGTGTACATTTTGGCCAAAAAATCCCTTATGTTCAAAAGCTCATAAAGCAATATTAGTTGAGCTAGTAAAGCACATTACCTCTCCTTAAAAACCTTGCTTGTATTTCTTTATGCAATTCAAGTGTTCCCTTCCCCATAATATTGAATTGTCTTGAAATATTAATGCTTCAGAGGCAAAGGAACGCTTGTTCCCATTTTACAAGTCGAGAAAGAAGTGACTTTCTTGCAGGAAGACACTGTCATAAGCAGAGCAAGGACTGTATGGTGGTCCCTACGTGCCATTCATAATTTAACTCCACATTATGGGGAATGATAGTGGATCATGCTGTAATTTCAAACCAAACTTGGCCTTCATCTAAGTGAAGATGTGGCCATGGCTGATTCCCCATTCCCTACTAGTGACACGCTACCACATTGCAGGCACCTCCTTTGATGCTCCTCCCTTGCACTGTCTGTCGTCTGCCAACCCAGAGAAGGACATACACAGCTTTGATGTCTGCTCATTTATTTCAGGACTCAGTGGGGTGATGAGATTGGGTTTTGAATTGCTTTGCAGTGAAGAATGACTGCCCACGCCTATTTAAAGTCAAAAGTTATTTTTAATAGAGCTCTCAAGGGAAAGCAGAAGAATCTTGAGGACATGTGACCACTATGGTTCAGACCACAGTTTCCTTAGAAAGCAAGTTTGTATGATCTAACCTGTACATCCATTGCCTTTCCAAAGAGGAGATGGCATACACACCAGAGTGAGCTCCATCAACCAGCGGTACTGAACCTGCGATGGGTCTTGCTGCCACAGAGGAGAGGATATCTTGGCCATCCCTCTGTATGCAGCTCAGTGGGAGACTGATGGTGAGACTACAGCCAAGCAGCCTCGTGATATGAGGAGCAGGAAGGAAGGAAGACAGACACCAGAACATGCAGTATTTTCTTCCAACTTGATGACCACAGGTGGTGAGGACTGAGGCAGTACTGGAGATATCACTGCCTTAGCAAGTGGCAGTGGCCAGATTTCTGCATGGGTCCTTAAATTTTCCTGGTGGCTTTGACATCTTTATTTTTGGCAGTGGTTTTAGTGCTGCGTGTAGTTTAGCACGGGCCATGTTTCATCCCAGCAGCATGCACTTTCCATGGTGCAGGGAGATGATTTTCTATTACATTTTGTAAAATGCCTCATGTTGTGTTTCAGTAGGCTTGTAATAGGACATGGACCTAGTTTAGCAGGAGAGACATAACAGATGGGAGCTAATGTATAGAAAATCAGCTTATATAAGGGTTCAGTGCCTCCAAGTGATGACTTTTTGCATTGGTAAGAATGGCTCATTCTAGAGAGAAGGGTGCTGGGCAGATGCTTTCAATTAGGACTCCTGAGTACAAGGACCTGAGCTGAAAGAATTGGAAAACAGTGATTTTTTTATTTTAACTTTCAAATATATTTGGTTTAAACCATATTTGGACACTTGGCTGGAGTGCTTGATTTTAGGGGTGTCTTATTTTAGAGGCACTTGGGTTTTGCTGGAATTTTCAATAATAAGTTGCAATTCTGAGGGCCTTGATTTATCAAGTTCCTAGAGCCAAATATGTAGATTTGAGAAGAAGCTGGGCATTCCCTTTTTCTATGATATTTTATGATGTCTTACTTTCTCATAACTGAAAATGTTAACATTTACTTTTAGTTTTCGAGTTGCTTTTATTCTTTTTAGTCCTTAGATAGGAAATAGAGTCCCAGTACAAGGAAGTGTATTATTGTGTGAAGGAAATACAAGGATACTCCTGAAAAAAATCTGCATTTTTGAAAAATACTGTATCTTTTATAATGGAAACAGAGGCTTTGGCCTGTAACACTGAGTATCTTCCAGCAAAGGTGTCACACCCTGAATAGCAAATTTAATCTGACTAGTTATAGGCTAGCTTGTCCAAGGTATTTTCCACATTTCACAGAAATAATCCATGGATCCATAAACACCTGTCAGTCACAGAACAGCCACTGCTGATCTAGTTCTTAAAGATATGCACACCGAATTGGGATTTTGGCCAGTCCTTACTCTTGCACACATTGTAGGAGGCTTGGTATAAAGAATAGGAGGCAGTAATCTCAATTTTATTCTTCATAGAAAAGCCAGGCTTTCAACATTTTTGTATCCTAGATTTTTCATCAACAGTGGGGGGTTTTTTCTGTGTTTCCTCCCTGCCCCCTGCAGTGGCAAAGAGGACATAATCCATGAAACATAAACCAAGACCACTTCTTCCGTGACCTTAGCTGTCCCCTGGTCTCCTTATTGTACCAGTCAGTTCTACCCCACTGCATTTTGTGAACTCTGACAGAAGCCCATTTTTTACTGAAAAAGTTGTTTATAGTATTGGTAGACTGAACAGTCTTCATGATTTATCTCTGTTTTAACATTTCTGCCTGTGGGTGATTGAGTTTAATTAAGGCTGACTAGTAAATATTTATTCTCATGGCAGAAATAGGTCCAGGTTTGTCTGTTAAAAATACTACAGAGCTTGCCTCTTTGACTGCAGTTATTTCAACCAAATGCTCCACAATTTTATTAATATCAGCAAGGAAAAAAACTCAAACCTCGCTGCCACAAGCTTTTAACTGTGCAGCTCTCCTCCAGCCAAGAAGCACCTATCCCCCCAAGCATCCCTGTCCCCTGCATCGCGGTCCCTGCCGAAGCGAAGCCCGTTGCCATGGAAGCCTCATTAAATCTGCATCTCGCCTGGCCGGGACTGCGGCTGTATTTTTAGCCGGCAGCGGTTGCATAAGGGAGGCGGGATGGGACCGGGATGTGCCTTATATCTCTCCTTGATGGAAGTCTGCCAGGAACTGGCCAAAAGACATGTCCTGCTCAGGAAAGCTCACTCAGACCAGGCAGCCCTTGGCAGCCAGCAATGTCGCTAGAGCTGAGTGTGGGGAAGATGCAGCACACAGAGCTGGGCTTAATGGCCAAACAAGCTTTAGGGTGGTGGCATGGTTCTGTGGAGTGCCAGGGGCTCCAAAAAATGAGGGTCTCTTCAGATTAGATTAAAAATAATAAATATCTCTTGACTTGAGCAAAACCTTAACACCTGGAGGGGTAGGAAGAAACTCATCAGAGCGCAGCTGAAGAACAGCGCTGCACTCCTAGCCATGTACATTTTGGGGAAAACAATGCCACATCTAAGTGCATAGCCCCCAGAAGAAGAAAATGGAGCTAGATGGTGTCAGAGATGCTCAAGGCAAATCCAATCTTGGGAGCAGTGTTACCTAAATCCATTTTTGGAAGGACTGGATTTGAGCCCATCTACCTGTTTGACAAATACATGACACTGAAGAATCTGAAATCTGCACTTCCTGTAAAAACAACACACATATCCCCTAAAATCCACACAAAATCCCCTAAAAATCCCAACAAACCCACTGTACACACACACAGACACAAAAAACAAAAATCAAAGAAAACCCCAAAATCACCTCACATATTCATTCTTGGTCATTTTAAATCAGCTTTGCTGTAGAAGATTAAAAAAAAAAAAAAAAAAAAAGAGGAGGTTTTAGTGTCTCTGAACTATCAGGATTTCTTGGCTCAAAACATGGGGTTGGTCTTTCTTCAGCACTGAATCCCAGCAGTGCTAAATGTTCCAAAAATCAGATATTTATCCTGAATTACACCTGGGCAATCTTTCAGTCTTCAGTGGGTCTCACAGATGGCCAAGAGAGCATTATTTAGCCTGCAAAACTGTTATTATTTGTGCTGAGGCATGAGAAGGAAGGAGTCCAGCTTGACTGTAAATTAATAACTCTTGCCTCTACTAAAAGCCATCTCTTTTGTTGGAGGCTGTGAAAATTTGATCTGGAGCAATTGGGCTAAAAATAAACAGAGCCCAATGCTGCTATCCTATACAGTCACAGTCAGGGCAGAGTCATATGTGAAGCTCCAAGGGCTAGTAGGGACTGTTACTATCATTGCTTTTTAAAGAGATGGCAGTATCATTAGAAGCTTTTTTGTCCTTTTTACAGTCATAGCTCTCCAAATGCCTGTCTCTGCAGGAGACACCAACTGGTATATAAACATTTAAAATGCTTAGCTGTTTGTTAAATCAAACAAATAAAAAGGAAAACAGAAAACAAGGGGAAAAAAATCCAAAGACAAATATCCCCAACACCCCCCCAAAACAAACCACCAAACCCAGGATTATTTCTAATTTGCTGGAAGTGGGATGTGACCTGGTTCTCTGTAGGCAAGTGTGTCTGATTGAGCCAGCTTTTGCAGCTGCAGGCTGTCTCTGCTGAGACCATCTCTAAGTCCTTCATGGAGAGTTATTCCCAGCTTCAGGGCTTGCTCCACACACCTTTCTCAACATCAGGACCATGAAAAAATCAGTGCCTATGGTTAGCAGGGATTCACAGACTCTCCTCTACAGTTGTAGGAAATGCAGCTCACACCTTCAGTCTTGCCAGGAATGATGTTTTGCCTAGGCAGCCTCATTTCTCCTGGTTCGGTGTCATGACTGTGAGTCTTGCACAGCTCAAATGAAAGTGGCCTTTTCAGACTACTTCAGAAAGCCCTAAATTACTTCCTCTAAGCCTTGCTCAGGGCCTGATGCTTATGTTTAAAGACCCAACCTGGTAATCTCCTGCTTAGCAGTGCCCACTGATCCAGGAGGGCACATTAGGTACCTGGAGGGCCTAGAGCGCTCTTCAGCTTCTGTGCACCAGCGATGCTGCTGCAGATGGGTCACCAGACAGAAACAGGCTGCTGTGCTGCAGCCCAGAGCCAGCACTGCACCACTTCAGCAGCAGCCTTGGGTGTAAGGGTTCCCTGGCAGCAGGGAGGCCAAGCAAGTGCCTGGGGAGCAACCAGATGGGGGGTGGTTCTCACTTGTGTGTTTTGTTCTCCTCTGCTCCAGCTGATGGCTGCCAATGAGGCCAAGCAAGTCTTTGATGTCCTCTCAGCTTCAGCTCTGCTTCTGGAGAGCAAAGATAAATGCAGTCTACCCACAGGTGAGAAGCCAGGGAAGAACCTCAGATGGATAAGGTGCATGTTCAGATCCAGTTTGTGGGTGATCACCATCAGTTTGCAGAGTTTTTATCATTTAATTTCTCAACATGCAACTTGATCCACCACCTTTCTAAGGTGGCAAAGGAAGGATTGGACAGCATCTGGAAAAAGAATATGCCACTGATAAATACAGATAGCCACCCTGGTAAACAGACAGAACAGAAGGCTTCCACTCCTGACAGTCTCCCTGGCATATAGCTGTTTCCTTGTAAGAGCACTGACACTCACTGCAGGGCACATGGGAAGTGAGCTGGAAAAAAGCAGAAGCTGGAGCAGGGAGGAAGTGATGCTCAGGCACCAATGGCATTGCAACCTAATTATGTTCTGGCTGAGCAGAAAGCTGAGATAGGACCTTTTTTTCAGAAAAAGATCAACATCAGCTCAAAAAATATCAAGTGCACCTTTTCCTTTTTCTTCAGAAACTCTTTATCTTGACATTTCAAGTCCTAGAAAGTTTTCTAGGTCCCATCATTGGCAACACTCATGACGGAGTCAGGGAGTTAAATTTTTAAGGTGAAAGGGCTAGGAGTGAAAGAGGGAGCCCATTAAACAGCAACCCTTCCTCTGACGCCCCAAGGGATTCATTGTAGAGGTCTTCCTGAGGTTTTACCCTTCAGAGTAGTTGTGTCATGCTGCTAAACCCCTGAGGACATGTTTACTGATGCTGGGCAAAGGGTGCTCCACCTGCCACCAAGCTGGGTCTCAGACCAGTGCTGAGAGAATGATTGTTTTTTCTTATCAGTTGCATTTCTAACCAGTTGGAGAGAAGTCTGTGAGACAAGCCTGCAAACCCAACCAGTGAGAGATTGATATATGCCAAGGAATGTGGTTGGGCTTTGTCAGAACAGGTCAAGTCATACAGTTGTTCAGTGGTGCTATCAAAATTTGGAAGGGAGAAGACAGGGCATCATTTATTAACCTCTGAGGTGTTGAGAGTGTTGTAATAGGAGAGCTGAGACAGCAAGAAGGGGAATAAAAGTTGAGGAGCATGTTGGAATGACAGTAGGGCAAGATTCTACACTTCTGGTCCACTCTGGTGAGATTCCACCTGGAGTGCTGCATCCAGCTCTGGGGTCCCCAGGATAAGAGGGACACAGACCTGTTGTAGCAAGTCCAGTGGAGGGCCATGAAATTAACTAGAAGGATGGAGCACCTCTCCTACAAGGAAAGGCTGAGATAATGGGGGTTGTTCACTTTGGAAGAGTGAAGGCTTTGGGGCGACCTCATTGTGGCCTTCCAGTACCTGAAGGGAGCCTACAAGAAAGATGAAGAGGGACTCCATCTACAAGAGTATTTACAGAATCACAGAATCACACAGAATCACAGAATCACTAGGTTGGAAGAGACCTCCAAGATCATCTTGTCCAACCCTTGCCCTAACACCTCGACTAGACTAGACCGTGTCACCAAGTGCCACATCCAGCCTGTTTTTAAACACATCCAGGGATGGTGACTCCACCACTTCCCCGGGCAGTCCATTCCAAAACTTTATTACTCTTTCTGTAAAAAACTTCTTCCTAATATCTAACCTATACCTCCCTTGATGCAGCTTGAGACTGTGTCCTCTCGTTCTGTCAGTTGCTGCCCGGTGGAAGAGACCAACCCCCACCTGACTACAACCTCCTTTCAGGAAGTTGTAGAGAGCGATAAGGTCACCTCTGAGCCTCCTTTTCTCCAGGCTAGTGGAGCTTAGTGACAGGCTTAGTGACAGGACAGTGTGGAACAGCTTCAAACTGAAAGAGAGTAAGTTTAGATTAGGTACAAGGAAAAAATTCTTTAACTGTGAGGGTGGTGAGGCACTGGAACAGTTGGCCATTGGTTGCGGATGCCCTGTACCTGAAGTGTTCAAGGCCAGGCTGGATGGAGCTCTGAGCAGCCTGGTCTATTGAAAGGTATCCCTGTCCATGGCAGAGGGGTTGGAACTGGATGATCTTTAATGTCCCTTCCAATTCAGGTGGTCCTATGATTCTGTGATTCTAAAGGAGACCTACACAGATGGGTGAGGGCTGCCCAAGCCATGGTGTGTTTGGTCTGTTTGATGTGGTCATGCCAGCATGCAGCACTTGTTCTTGTGTCTGGGTGAGCCAGGGTGTCCTGTGAGGGGTAAGGCAGGGAGGCATACAGCAGCCCACCTCTTTAGAAATTGAAGCTGGGTCATTAAGCTGCTGATAGATTTAACCCTTCAAAAGCACTCTTGTTCGCTGCAAAAGTGGCTGACGATGTGATTTTTATGATTAAGGAAGTGGCTTTTTAATAGTGCAAAGCAGGGCTGGTCTCTTCCCTGGAGCCCACACCTTCTCCTGAGGCATGAGCTCCTCGAAACTAAGAAAATGTCCGTGTTTGGTTTTTCCAGCATGTTTTTACTCTGTAAGAAATAGAAATAAAACAGCCCAAGCAGCAAAATTAAATGGTGTTACTAAGTATCCTCTGCCCTATTTTCAGTGCTACAGAAGAGAACTGTGAGTCGGATGAAATACACAGGACTTTTATAATGATGTGGTATCTTGGCTCTGTATAAATGGTTGGATATGCAACTTTTGATGTTGCTGTAGCAAGTTGGTGTGCTGTCCCTTATCTTGGTCACAAGAAACCTGTGACCAGAGCCAAAGCACCCTGGCTCCAGCTCCTTTTGTTCTTGTATAATAATTGTATCTGCGGCGTGCAGGGCGAGCTCCTTTCAGGCTGGCAGCTGCACAGTGTTGTTTGCAGCTCATTAATTTCCTACAGATTGCCGCCTTGCTGCTTTGGATGTGGTGCAACTCCAGTGGTTGGACTGAGTGCCGTCCTGCAGAGCTGAAAGCATTGTCTGTGTGGGTCTATGGGAAGAACAGGGCGAGGGAGGGGACAGAGGGATTCGTGAGGCTGGTATCCAGAGATGTTTGTGATGAGAAAGTTCCCACTCCCCAATCTTTTTGATGTGCTCTGAGCATTGAAGTCTGTGGATGCTGTATGTAGGAGCCAGGAAGGAGTGGTGTTTTGAGATATGTCAGCTTCTGGCCTGAGAACTGGAGGGACTATCCTGACCTTTCTTGAAAAACCAAATTTCATTGCCAGTGTTGTCCCAAAAGAAGGTTCTTTCACTCGCTGTGTAAGAGGCTGATCCACACACAGATTTATTGACAGTTTGATTTATTTACAGTTCTGCACATAGAGGGTTGCTGAGTGGCAAACCCACAAAGCCAGCACAAGGACTATCAAAATTTTTCACTATTTACGTATTTTAGCAAACAAAGGCATTAATGTTCATTGGCTACAAGTTACATAGTTCTCTTATTAATTACTATTCTGTCTTCTAGAAGTTAAATGATTCCATTCCTTCTTGTGCTAGTTAGTTGGCATCCTCAGTCTTTCTCTTGTGTTTTTTGGTTTCTTAGGCTGGTGGTCTGTGCATCAGTGCTCACGATCTCCCCCTGCCAGAATTACCTTTTACCCAGTTGAAGCCAATTTCAGCAGAGTTGCTGAGTTTGCTTTATTAGTTTCTTCCTTATCTTGAGGTTTCTGCCAAATGTCCTGCAAAGTGGCCTGCATTCTGCATTCTTTGTGTCCACTATCGGTGGTACAGCCTTCTTCCAAAGCTCCCCGCCTAGGTCTGAGATCATTGAAGCATGTCAAGCCCTAAACTTTAACAAGGCAATTCTACTAACAAGTATTTTATCTAACACCTGTATATCACCAGTGCAGTAAGTGTAGGACAGTGAGTCCTGAGCATCCATGTTAGGAGGAGCCCTTGGTCTCTGCCTGTGCTTTCTCTGCTGGTAAGAGCAATGTTGTGGGCAGTAGGTGGGAATCTGCATATCCATCTGTGGCTGCAGCTGATGGCAGCCCAGGGGATGTGGATGGGGCTGGCATGGGGGAGATCAAGAACCTCCTGTAATCCCTGCCTGTAATCCACCTTCACTTCCACCACAGGCTCCTCACAGGCTCCTCTGGCAGTAGGATCAGCAAGCTGAGGTCTCTATGGCTATCAGCATTTCCTCCTTTGCTGTGTTGCTTTTCTGCAGTGTACCAGCATGCCCCTGCCCCTGCTGCTGGGGAGCCATGGGCAGCTCTGTTCCCAGCCGTAGCTCTCTATCTGCCTCTACTGTCAGGAGCAGAGAGAAAGCCACCCCAGCTATGGCAGGAGCTGGCTAATTACAGAGGCAGTATGAGTTTGCGAAGCAACATGGCAGCAGCAGGACATGCAGGAAGCTCCCAGAGGGCTGCTTTTAGCTCCTAGGCAGCAGCAGCTGGTACGTCTCTGCTGGGATGCCATGCAACAATGCAGGTTTTGTTTTGGGCACCCTGTTTCAGAAGATTTTTGCAAATTCATTGAGAGTTCAGAGAACTTAATTTTAAAGAAGTTGTGTAGAGTTCAACTGAGCTAGTGAGTGACATTCAGCCCTCTAGAGCTGTGCCCAGAGAGGAGGACAGGTGTGGTTGTCCTCTGGATGTCAGGAGTGGATAAGCTGGTGTTGCAGGTGTCTGTCAGCACTCATAGGAGTGATAGGCTGATCAGGGATTGATGCTCACCACATGCCCCAGGGCAGCAAGCTCGGGTTGATGGGGCCATGCTCTCCCAAAGGAACAGTGCTTGAAGGCCAGCCACTTGTGTCTCTTCAAACCTGCCGTGACAGAGCACAGAGCGATGCGTGGCAGGGCCATGCCATCAGGCAGTGCTAGAGGCTCATTTCGCCTAACAAGCTCCAGCAGTTTTTGCTCTGGGAGGAATTTAAAGCCTTCCCAGGCTGATGAGGGTTGTTTTGAATCTGGCATTTCTCATTCCTCAACTTCCTCTCCGGCTCCGTCCCCACCTTCTCATCCCTGCCAGCATCTCCATGGCAACCCTGTTGCTGAAGAATAGAAAAGACATCTAAATATAGCTTCCAAATCTACATGCCTTCAGCAAAAAGTCTAAAAACAGGGGTGACAGCTTGAAGCACTGCTTTGCCAATACCAGCCAGTGATGAGTGTCTTGCAGGTGGGGTTCTGAAGCATAGTGGTGTGACAGGGGACCACTTCCATCTGAATGCCAATTTCATGTTTGCTTAGGGCATCTCAAAAGGCTTTGAGGTAGTCCAGCCTACACTCTCTAGAGAAGCCATTCTCTAGAGCAAACAAAAGATCTCCATTACTTTTTTTGGCTATCAATATCAATAATGGATTACGATATCATAGGCTTTTGTTGTGGTGTATTAGACTCGGATGGAAGCATTAGGATTCAAAGACCTTTAGCAAGGAATAAATTCCCTCCCTTTCCCTTTCCCTTTCCCCTCCCCTTTCCCTTTCCCTTTCCCTTTCCCTCCCTCCCTTCCTCCTTCCCTTCCTCCCTCCCTCCCTTCCTTCCCTCCTTTCTTCCCTCCTTCTTCTTACTAAAGCTGTTCACTGGGGCACCTGCCCAAGGTAGGGAGGACAAAAATGTCTATACCCAGGGCCCTGGCACTGCTTTGCACCTACACTAGACTGATACCCACCTGAACTGTCTGGTTTCATGGGCTGCCAAGTTGAATTATTGCTTGTACAAGACACATACTTATTGTACAGACCTCAACAAATAGCTCTACAGGCTGTTGAAATTTTGTCTGCTCTCCTCAGGCCCTGAAGCATCAAGTCTTGTAGAGTCAGCAAGAAAAAGCTGACTTGCAGCAGGCCAGGCAAGGGCCCCTCTGTGTCTGTACATACAGCTTCAGTATTCAGACCCAACAGTCTGGAAGGTGATGCATGGATCCGCCTAGATTGATTTTTTTAAAAATTTTTTTTTCTTTTAAGGAACTTAATCAAGGGTTATAGCTGAACCTGAAAATGTTTCATAGGAGAAAAAATAGCTTTATTAAACTGAATAAAGAAAAATACACCTCTAGAGCTGGAGTATTATGTTTGTACAACCCAACTTAAACAGCTCAGCTGGTCAGTAACATAGACTCAGTTGAGAGAAGGGAGGTTTAATAAACAGTGATTTTCTACTTTTTGCAGAAATTCTTAAAAACAGTTTGTGGCATCTTTCCATTAAGTACTCTGTATATTTATAGCGTTTTATCACGTTTGAAAAAAGAAAAGTGTAGAGTGCTTTGGAGATCTTCTTGTCTGGCAGGGCTGACTGTGTTGTGGAAGCTCCTGAAGCATTTTTTTGTGCTCCCCTGCCATGCCTTTTCCAGCTCTTCAGGGCTTCCAAGTTGAGTGTGAGATATCTGCCATTCACGGGCTTCAGTGCTGATTCCTATGGCTGACATGGATGTACCACATCTCTTGAGTTGCCCTGAATAACATACCAGATACTTAAGGATCTTTTTGCAAGGCATGGAAATGCTTAATGGGCTCACTTGCAACTTAGCAGCTCTGATTTCTCATTACTGGTACAGTTATTTGCACTGGTACAACGTAGGTGTGAAACACTGTCATGTGAAGTTGGCAGCATTTCACATCTCTTTTCAGTGTTGGTTGGCAGTGGGAAGTGAGGGCTGAGCTGCTGTGCAGAAAAAAGGCACAAATTGAAAAATGAAGATGACCAGAAACACAAAATGACCCCTTTAGTGTTGCCATCCAGAATGGAGGAACCATAACAGTTGGGCAATGTTTTTTTTTAAATTTGGATTTTTTACCAGTTATCACTATGAATCTTTTACTGTTAACATTTCAAAATTTTCTAATAGAAGACTTTAAAAAATAAGACTTTTAATCTTGGCTACGTCCCTTTAATTATTATGTGTCAGCTACTAAAACATTTTCAATAGTTCTAATTGAAACATGAGCCAATTTACTAATTAGCCAAGATTATGTGAGGAATACACAAAAGGAAGATGCCTTCCTTTGTCAATACTTCCTCCTTTATCCCTTACGGAGATCTGGTGTGATGTGAACAATCTACACTGCTAACAGCCAGCCAGGCAGAGCCCTTGAGCTTCTGGGGGTCCTGCTCAGTCCTACACAGTCCTGGAGAGATGGGCATGAAGGAGCACACAAGGTTTCTGACTAGGGTCATTGTCTCCACCTCAGAGTACAGCCACTTCTTGCATGGTGTCTTCTTCAGTGGACCTTTTCCCCCCCAGCTTTGACCTGCTGTAGCAGAGCTGGATGTTTCTGGCCCTCACAGGGGTGGAGCAGAGGTCCCTTGTGTGCTGCATGTATGGCAGGGATAGGGGTTTACAGAAGGTCACCTTGACTCTAAGTCATATGGGCCAGTCCCAGACCCTGCCTGTGTGGGAGGGACAGCAGGGCACAGGGGACAGTGTCAAAGGCTTCTTCCACCTCCCACCTTGTCAGTCTGGGTGGACATTATAAAGGACTTTCTAGGGGTAAAGAGCTGAAATATGGGGAAAGATTGTCCAGAAAACCGTCTTTACCGTGCAGCTTTCAGAAAGCAGTTAGGCAAACAGGGTGATAGCTATTGCTTGCTGACCTATTTTCTGAGGTCTGTTTGTTCCCTAATGATGTAAAAGAACTTTAGCAAGGAAAAGGAGGTGCCCCACAGAAATATACAACTCCCTTCAAATGGGAATCATATCAGATGAAGCAAAGCAAGTTGATACTCATGTAAGTGATGCTTCCACCACCACTTCAATCTCTCTGCTCTCTTCCCTCACCTTCTTTCTAGCTGCGTCACTGTAGCATCTTCAATGTGAGGAGTTCAATGCAATCAGGGACTATTCCCTATCAAGTCCCTGTGAGAAATGTGGCTCGCATGCACTGCATGGATATAGAAGTATCAACTGACTTGCCTGTATGTTTTCAGGCTTGCCAGGAGAAATGCATGGGTCATATAGTGATAGGTACTGCAAAGAACCTTACTTTAGTGATAAGATGGTAGTTATCTGATGATAAGTTATCAGCTGATTTTAATTATGAGATAACTAGTTACCATCTGGTAATCCCATAAGCCACCTTGAAGACAAAAGAGAAAAAACTCAATTTCTCTGGATAGCTTCCTGTGATACTTTGTAGCTGAATGGCTTGGTAATGAGACTGTTGGGGTGGCCCTCGTGTTTTTGCTACACAATGTGGGATAACTCTTGCACAGCTGCTGTTCCAAGGTCCTCATGAATGACACAGGCAGTTCCTGGAAAATGGCCGGCAATGGCTTGTCTCCAGCTTCTGTACTAGCACCAGTTCTTCTATAACTCAAATATCAGCAACTTGCACATCAATGATCTGCTTGAAACTCTTTTCTGACAGTTCATCCTGTTGACATCTGCATAGTTAAGTGGTACCAGCATCTAATCTGACCTTAAAGGCATCTTCAGTTCTGACCTTTCTGCTAGAATAAACTGTAACCATGGCCAGTGGCTTCAGCTGGATGCTTGAAAACCTGTTCCCTCCTCCATAATCCCCATGGGACCCCAAAAAATCTTTCATGAACATGGGCTTGAGCCCACTGCAACCTGCCTATCTTGGTCATAATTTGGATAGGTTCCTAAATGACCGTGATTTTCTGTTGAAATTAAGATCAGTCAACATCACCCTTGGTGTGTTTAGTAAAGCTGCTTTCAGATCGAATCGTTCTATCCCTCAAACACCTCCTGTCTTTGTCTGGTCTGTGCTACAGCATAATTTTTTGCTTTAAAATGGTTGAGTTTGTTACTGTGGGTTACTTCATGCACAGTTCCATGTGACAATGCGCATCAAATCAGGGCTTTTCTTGCTAGCTTCTTCACTTGACCTGTGAGCACTGTCACATTGCTCTGTTAATATCCACCTCCCAGTGAACTGGGCAAAGACAGATCCCCAGTATTCATAGCCTTATTTAATTCCTTCTGGTTTGCCTCAAATGCACAGCATCACCAGCCAGTCAAAGGAGGTGATTGTCCCACTTTACTCAGCACTGGTGCTGCCTCACCTTGAGTACTGTCTGCGGTTTTGGGCACCACAATATAAAAAAGACATGAGGATGGTGAAGGGTCTGGAGGGGAAGACTTATGAGGAGCATCTGAGGTCACTTGATCTGTTCTGCCTGGAGAAGAGGAGACTGAGGGGAGACCTCACTGCAGTTACAACTTCCTCACAAGTGGAAGTGGAGGAGCAGGTATAGATCTTTTCATTCCTGTGACCAGTGAAAGGACTCAAGGAAACAGCATGAAGCTGTGTCAGAGGAGATTTAGGTTGGATATCAGAAAAATGTTTTTCACCCAAAGGGTGACTGGGCACTGGAACAGGCTCCTCAGGGAAGTGGCTACAGCGCCAAGCCTGTCTGAGTTCAAGAAGCTTTTGGTCAATGCTGTCAGGCACATGGTGTGATTTTTGTGATGTCCTGCACAGGACCAGGAATTAGATTCAGTGATCCCCACCCTTCCAACTCTGCATATTCTATGATTCTATGACTTCTCTGTAAGATCTTCTAAGCAGAGCAAATAGGTCCTATCTGTAGCTTCACATTAAAACCCCAACCCAGCGCAGGGCTCTGGGGAAGAGTCAGACTGGTACCACATGCTTTGAACATCATGCTGCATGGTACCTGCACCCACAGAAAATCAGATGAGGATTTGGATATATCAAGATGTGTCAAGAACACAGTGGCTTGACCCAAGGTGTATGCACTAGTGATTCACATTAATGAGTTACTGAAAGTCTCGTGGTACATCTCACTGCCCCAGGGAGACAGCAGTTTACCTTGCTGTCCTGCCTGCTTTTCATCTTGGCTAACAGCATCCCACCAGGGACTGTAAATTCTGCCCTTGCACAACCCTGCCTTTTTCAGTGGTATACGCTATGTGACGTCTCCTGACTTGCATTATTTTTAGAGCTGAGCTTTATTTCACGTTTCAAAGTCACACAGACTCACACAGACACTCCTCTTAACCTCCTCGGCAATAATTCCTGCAAATGAGAGTGTCCACACAGAGAGATACTCAATATTTTCTAGCACATTAATCAAATAACCATCCAGTTGTAGCCTTATGTGTTGGAATTGGACGTGTTGTCAAATAAAATGATTTTATAGATTATCCTCTGTACTTCCCAGATGGGGAATTTAGCAACATCATGTGCACAAAGTCTTTTAGGAGAAAAGATCGATGTCTATTCATTTCATCTTCTGTTGCTTACTCAGGAAAATCTCATTCTTAATGTTGCTCCCCAGAGGAGCTTTTCCATCCCTAACTTATAAAATCAGTGGTTGTTTCCAAGTGCATGTTGAAAGGAGAGCCTGAACTGGCACCATCTGAGGGCTATTAGTGGCAGCTTGCAATGACCTCAGAGCAAAAGAAGCAAGTAAGCAGCTATCCTGACTTCTGTATGGCCAGGTGTTCCCCAGGAATGCTGGCTTATGGCTTACCTGGCTGTGTCACAGTCCAAATTGAAACCATTGCTCAGTCTGCTGAAACTACCACCAGGGTCTGAATTAAAGAGGTCTTCCTATCACTGTACTCATACTGGGGTTGGGATTGGACTGTTCTGTGGTTTAGTGCTGGAGGTGGAGCTTTGTGGTTTGCAGAGTGGCTCCTTGCTGCCAGGAGAAGCTTTTGGTGATCTCTTGTTGTTTTCTTCTTTTGAGCTGTCTGAGGTATTTCTTGACCACAATCAAGCTGTCAAGAGAAAAAGGTGAAGGTTGGAAAGTGTCCTCCTTTCCCCATGTGAAGTGGCCAATTGCTGGGGAATGAAAGCTGGTCAGCAGAGCAAAGTAGGCTTCGGATTCCTTGCTTCCCGTTGTGGTGAGCGTCCCCATCAGGGCTACTGCACTGTCAGCCCCTCTCGTGCCCGCCTCTGCCTCCATTAATTTCAAGAAGCTGTCATGATGTTCTTGCAGCAAAATGTTCCCAAGCCTCCTGCTCCCGCACGCTCTGCCTCTGGTGTTCTTGTGTCACATCTCTCACATTAACATGATGTCTTCCCAGGGCAGTGTTATGCTCCAGCCCTTCTCTCCATCCATCTCCTCCACTGTTCATGCCTTCCGAGGAGGCAGCTCTCAATGTGGCTGCAGGTGAGAGATGAGATTGTGTGGGAGCAATCTGTGTTTTGGCCTCTAGACAATTTATGACAGCTCAGGACACAGCTGTAGTTACAGTTGCTTTCATAGCCCTGGAGAGGAGCAAGATGCTCACAGTGGGTTGGGAAGCTACAGAGCCCAGGAAAGGGCAGCCCTCACCAGCTGCATTGGGCTGTGAAGGGGTAGCCTGATGAGCCCCACACCCCCCCAGCTCTGTCAGCAGTGACCATTCTGTGGTGACAGTCACGGGAGCAGCCAGCCAGCTGAGAGAAGGGCACTTCCCCTCAAGGGAGCAAGTCCAGCCCTGTGCCCCTATATGTGCAGGCTGCAGAGTGGCCTGCGAGCAGGGATGCTGCTCTTCCCTCTGATGCAAAATCCCAGCGAAAGGTTAACTGCTGCCCATTATGTGGCACTGGGTCTATGAGCCCTCACCCACCTTCCCCTGTCACTGCACAGTCCTTACCAATTTCTGCCCTGCTCCTTTCCTCCTTGCCTGCAATGTGCTAGTTCTGGAGCAAGAGCAGGCAGTTTGGCTCCCGTTACCTGCATCCCACGTCACCCAGGTCCCCAAGCCACGTAGGCCACACCTCTGGGCTCCTGCTCTGGGTCCCCAAAGCTTTAATGGTGTGGAGGACCTGCTGAACACTCACAACCTCTGAACAAAGCTGGGAAGGTCAGCCACCACCTCTTTTGGGATTCAGTCAGATGGGGTGAGGACGTGCCTGTATACGTGCAGAGCATCTGTGGCTTTGGTCTGTCCCTCGCCTGTTGTTTCAGAGCAAGGTAAAAGGTCCTTTTCTCCATCATGGTTTGTAGCAAAGGAGGAAACCAGGAATTTATTGGATTGGTCACCAAATTCAGACCCTCTTTTTGGAAAAGTCACCTGAGGCTTGACTGTGTGGTAATGGTCCAGTTTGAAGCAGAGATGAGCTGGTCTATGAGTCCAGAAGGTCTGCACTCTTGTGTTCCTGACCCATGGGAACCTGCTTTTGCAAAGCCAGCATTTTACAGTGCTCACCTCTAGGGATCCCAGGCATGTTTTCTTTCTCTTTATTAACTGATTTTATCTTTTCCTTTTTTTTTTTTTTTTTTAACATTACAGAAGACTAAGGCAGTCTTACTGTTGTGGTACTACTTAGTAGGCCATGCAGAGCTCCTTGTACTTAAAATATGTGTTGAAAACAAACTCAAATGGTGTGCATGCATAATACTTATTTCATAAAGTCTTAGAATAGCTTTCCCATGATACCTAAGGTGGCTCACAGGAAACATGGTCTGTGGTGGTTTTCAAATTTTTGCAGACAAGCATTGCTGAATATTTTGAAGCTCCTAGAATGGAAAAACCATAAGCAATTGTACTTATGAATAGGATTTTTAAAAGCAACCCACATTCAGGAAGCACTGGCTGCTTTTGAAATCCCACCTTCTGTTTTGTAGTAATGAGCAAGGAAAAGATCAGAGCTATGAATCAAATGTAGGTTTCACTCAGCAAATTGATCAAGCTTCGCAAAGTATCGGGCCTAAAGAACATCTGGTTCAAAAATCAAATTCAACCTCTCCAACAAAAATGCAGCAAAATTATCATGATAAAGTCTTAGCAGAGCAGCAACATTTATGCCAGAGATGTATCATTTCAAATCCTACATCCTTCAGGCTGGATTAGCAGAGATTGAAAGGGTCTAGAGAAGGGAAAGTAGGCTTGCTGGCATTGATGCAGGATATGGGTAAAACAAGCACTGGCAAAAATAAAGCTGATTTAGCTTCGAAAGAAGAATTTGAGGTGATTTTTCCTGCATATTCCCGCACTGATGGATATGGCAGAGGCTGTTCAAACTCTTCCTCCTATCCTGTGTGCCATCATTTGAAAGTCAAAGTTTGGGACCAAGGCTAAAACTAGAGTCAGCACAAGGAACAGGATTTCCGCAGTCAGACTGCAGGAGCAATTGTAACTTGAGGGTCGAAATGTAGGATGACCAAATAATTTAATGATCATTAATAGGAATGCAAGGTGCAGTGATGACAATTGATCAGTTCGCCTATTCTCTGTTGTGAGAATATTGATGGCCACCAATAGCCCTTCCTTCAGGAAGTGGCAGCATCCCCAGGGTGGGGATCTCAGCGTTCCCAGGATACAGGGCTGGACTGCTTATTCTCTGAAGTGCTATGGGATCAAAGATACTGGATATATTTAATATAGACTGAGGCATATAGACATTTGAAGCTTGGGGCTATTTTTCCAGACTCTGTGATGGCCAGTCCTGCTTTTCTCCTCCTTCCCATCCCCAGTCAAGATTGATTGTGCACAACATGACCTGGGGCTGATCTGAATGTTGAGTATGGCCCTATGGTCATGGCCATAGGGCCAAATGTGGGTACAGAGCTGTGGGAAGCAGGTGGTCATTCACCTGTAGGAGGGACAACTGACCTGGTGGCTCTTGGGGCATTTGTTTTGGGGTAAGAGAAATGCTTTTTATGTGGAACCAAATTTTGGGTTAAAAATTTAGCTCTAGCTTGGGGCTGGGGCCAACTGGAAGTCCAGAAGCCCCGATATGGCAAGCATATGCCTATTCAGAGTAGTTGTACATGCAGATGATGTTGTATTTAAAAGGGTCTGAGATCAGCTCAGAATCAAAGCACCAATCTCTTCAGTCACGAGTGAGGGATTGAACTACATGAAGGCTTGCAGCCATCAGGAAAGTGAGAGGAGCATAGGGGTAATTTTTGAGCCTGCAACAGTCAGCGTATCCCTGGCTGTAATGAGGCAGCGAGCCTTCCAGTCCTTCCCTTTTTCTTTTTGGGTGAAAGCTTTGGGTGAAAGCTGTGGGACAGAAACCTGTGCATGAAGGCATGTATTTGTTGTGAAGGAAATAGTAGCACAGTGGGTTCTTCTTTTCCTAAAAAATCCTTCAAGAACTTAAAAGAAATTTGCTAAAGGAGAGACGCAGGATGCACTGCCCGGCTGCTGCAGCAGCCAGCACCTCTCAGAGCAGGCCAGGGAAGCTATCCCTTCGGCAGCTGAGGAACCTGCATCAGAGCTCCTTCTGATGTGAATTACATCAGAGCAGCAGGTTGCAGGGTTCCCCATGACTTGTGCGGCAAGCAGGTGTAGGGCAGGCCAGCGGGTGTTGCTGCCAGGGAGGCAGCAGGCTCGTGTGGCTGCTGTTGCACATTTGTGTATGTGTGTGTGTGTGTGTGTGTGTGTGTGTGTGTGTGTGTGTGTGTGTGTACATATGCAAGGGTAGCAGGAATAGCAGGTAGCCTGCTTCTGTCCTGGCCATCAGATCTCACAGTCCACAAGCTGAGCCCTCAACCAGTTTGCTAGGGAGCTGTTTTTGTCTAATTTCACTTTGCACAGTGTGGCCTGCATCCTGCTTTGGGGTTAAACAGAAAATTGGCAGTGTCACTTGCAGAAGTGTGGCTTTAGCCTTTCTCAGGAGCCTAGTTGAGCTTGTTCAGTGGGTGAGAAAACTTTGACTCTCTAATGTACCCATTTAACTCCTTCCTTCCTCCACCTTTGCTTCTCTGTTCCTCTCTTCTGTTTATGACCCTTATTATTTTTCCATCCACAGCAAAACAGTTCACATCAAGGTAATTGATGATGAGGAGTATGAAAAAACCAAGAATTTCTTCATTGAGCTGATGAGCCCTCGCATGGTGGATATGAGTTTACAGAAAGGTGTAGTACTGGCCCTGCAGACTAACATTAACGTTCTTCTTTCCTCCTCTCTTCCATCTCCTTCCTCCTTTTCTCCTCCTCTTCCTCTGATGTCTCTCTGTCTCCAACTGCTCTGCCCTAAACACTGCTGTGCGCGCACACTGTGTCACATGGTGCCCATGGGGTGGCATTGGGAGTGATGCTGGGGATGGGGGAGAGGCACAGTGGCCAGGGGAGCAGAGAGAGAAGAATGGAGAGCAGTCCTGCTTGTCCATACTACTGTAGCTAGTTGAGAGGGACCTTCTCCCTTCCCCAGTGAAGGGGCCAAGGAAATTTTGTAGTGTCGGTGGGAAGATGCTGGCTAGAAACACATCCAGCATCTCATGAGATCATCAACCAGCCCTGGTCTTACAGGTTTTTTCTGTCAGGCATGTTAGAAAAAGACAGGTATTGAGGCCTGGCAGAGAAGTAGCTTTATAAAATCTGAGAAAGACTTGGCAAAGGCCGTGCAGACCCTGGTCTGATGGCTGCAGTGCAACTCTGAGAGCAGGAGCTGAGGGCAAGGAGGAGCTGATGCCCTGATTTGGTTTGCCTGGGGGCTCACAGCAGCTGTGTGCATTGCAGGGGTACTGGAGGGACCCAGGTGAACTGGCTTCAGGGGGAAGAGGCTAGTTCTGCTCCAGTGCTCAGGGTATTTACTTTTGAGCCTCGGAGGCATTTTAGTCCCATTGTGTCCCCTGTGAGGTCCTACCAAACCAGTCTACTCCCTGGAAAGGCTGCATCCTCATTTGGGGAACAGGTCAAAAAGAAGAGACGGACACTATACAGGAGACAAAGCAATAAGATGTACCATTGCAAAAATGGAAGTTAGAATTATCAGCCTCCTTTGCAACTGACAGAGCTGTAGCCTACTGGCAGAGACCTACCTCACCCCACTTGGGAACATGTCTCTCTTTTCTCCTCAGTCTCCCAGCCCAGAGTCCCTGCAGATTTATTGTCAATTGTGAGGGTATTACTATTTTATTTTTTATTAATTGTGAGAAGCAATTGATCTTCCACCTTAAGTGCTATGGGTACCTCAGGGTAGTGGTCCCTGGTGATTTTCAGGCAGCCGATACCCTTTCCATTACCATCTGACACCGAAAAAAATTGCGCTGCAGAAGCCACCTTCCACTAAACATCAGCAAGGTCCTTCTCCCCTTTTCCCTTCCTCCTCACTCCCTTGCCAGCCCCCTCTAACCCTAACACCCTCCCGCTCCCCAAGGAGCAGCTGCGATGGATGCCCCGTGTCCAACAGGCAGGCCGATGCTCACCGCCCCGCCGGGGAAGGGGCTGCCAGGAGCCCACGCCACCACTGCTGCTGCTGCTGCTGCTGCTGCTGCCGCCTTGCCTCCAGCCAGCCGACCCGCTGTACACGGTTGTCTCTCTTGTTGTCCCTACAGGAAGACCATAAGGGTTAAGATAGTAGATGAGGAGGAATACGAAAGGCAGGAGAATTTCTTCATTGCCCTTGGTGAACCGCAATGGATGGAACGAGGAATATCAGGTGTGAGATCCTTTATGAAAAAAATGGAAAAAAAAAATCAGAATCAAGTATCTAAACCCCAAATCCAGAAAATATAACCTTCTTTCTCCTCCTTACCCTTCCTCCTTTTCTCCTCCTCCTGTAGAGAGATCAACTTTTACTCTCTGCCCTCCTGTATTCTTGCTCTCACGCTGTTTCAGTGTCATCTCTGCCTTTTAGAGCACAGCTTACTTCTGATCCTCCTTTTGTGCAATGCTTGAGCCTTGGAGGCTGTATTATTTTGATTGAGTTTCCTTGTCTGGATCTGTATTTTGTTCTGAGCGCACCTTTGCTGTTCTCCCTGCTCCTACTCCTTTGCCAGGACCTTGGGGAATGTGAAAAGCAAGAGAAGGGTGTAATGCATGGCTGCCCCTTCAGCTCCTCCTATACTTTTCCCTGTCCTTCCCTCTGTCGTTGCTTCCAATGGCATTGCCTTGGTGCTCTTGGGTCCCTAATGAGGTGCAGTGAAAAACCAATAGGAAAAGAGGAAAGGGTGAGGTAACTCGTTTTGTTTTGGTTTTTTTAAATGGTTCTTTATGTCTTCCATCTGAAAACCCCTTTAATGTGTCACAGACAATCACAGCCTGTCATGCGAGGCTGTGACGCTCTACTGAGGTCCTACTTCATGATCAGTGAGACCCAGGATCTCACAGCAGAGCAGGATCATAGTGGGAATAACCCCTGACTTACAGTTATGCCTTGCCTACATGTATCTTTGTCCTTGTCCTATATGTGTTTGACCTGTTGCTCACTGAGTCTTGCCAGTGGCTTCACCAGCTTTGGAGTGGCTTGGGAAGCCAAGATTTAAATAGAGGCACTTTTCGAAAGGACACTCTCCTTCTGAGTGTCTGTTCCAGAGCAGAGTCAGATGTGTGTGCCCATGGGCTTATTTCTGCTCCCATGCGCTGCTGCCAGTGATGGGACACCTGGCAGTTGCCCACGCATGGCACAGTTCTGTTGCTGAAACATCTTCTGTTTCTTATCTCGCCAGCACAGCAGTGCCCTCTGGCCAGTCCAAGCTCCCATGCATGGCTCTGTAGGACATTCGGGATAGGCATGGGTTGCATTAGCATGTCAGTATCATGTAGCATCAATGGATGTTGTCACAATGTAAACCCATAGTTTTAATGCCATCAGACAGCCTCCTGCAGCCCATAGGCAGTGAGGGACATCAGGTTTCACAAAGTCCAACTGCCCTTGAGCAGAAGCAGTGACCAACCTGCCATATCCAAAGGGAATATGTCCCAGGAGTCAGTTGCCCTTCAGGGTAAAGATATGAGCATGGCTTCGAGGTAGAAGTTGTCTGGCCTCAATTGTAGCCTCTAGTTATTTTCCTGCTTTTCAGATGAAAGGACTATATAGCACTGCATCTTCTGTGTAAGTATCTGCTCACTATACCCAGAGTACACTCAGATTTCTTCTTGGGGATTTAAGGAGATTAAGCCTTTTGAATACGTATAAGCCAAGTGTTCAGTCCTTGATCAAATTGTTCAGTCCTAGAACCACACCGGCGTCTCCTCTCCACATGTGCCCCTTCCCATCCATGGGTCTTCCACCTCCATCTCAGCAGGTACAGTGCTTATGCACTTGGAAGCTTGGGACATCACACTGAATTTTCTGCTCAACTGTCTGCTCTGTAAGTCCTGTGCCCTTTTCTAAACTATGAGCTTTAGGATGCAGAGTCAGGATTGGGCTGGTAGTTTGGGGTTTTTTTCCTGTACAGGGGGCACACTGCATCTAGCTGAATAAAAATGAGTATTCGAAAAAAATCCAAATGACTCCCAGTGGCCACCCTACAGTGGGCAAAACGTTGCAAAATGTCCTCATTATTGTTAGGATACAAAGCCAGTTTACCATATCACGCATGTCTTATTTACATCAACATCAGCTGGATCCTGTGAGACTGCCTCATTTGCAACAGGCAGGGAGATCAGAGCTGGAGTAAGTGACCTGCAGCACAGAGCCTGCAGACCAGGAGGTGAGGGCACACCCTCAGATGGACCTTCTTTGCCTGGAGGAAGTAAAGGACCATGCCAAGGAGGAGATGGAGAGCCCTGCTTAGCCTCATTAGAAAAAAATCAGAGTGAGAGCACCATGGGTTTAAAATCTAGGAGGCAAGAGATTAAATTGCATTTGTAAATGTTGCTGGCACAAGGTGGCACAGTCGCTACACTAAATCCAGGACATCTGGAAAGATCCCCAGCTCCGTAGTGCTGCACACTATGGCATCTCTGATGAGCATACCTTCTGCCCGTGACGAAGAATAAGTGAGGCTTTCCCACAGAGAGCATCGTGAGCAATCCACGGCAGATGCTGTGGGCAGCAGCTTCTCGGAACGCATGCTTGAGCAGTCAGCTCCCGGCGGAGAAGAGGCAGTCCCGGACGTGCACAGGCTTGCACATGCTCGGGCATCATGTGACATGGGGAAGTTCATGCTGACTCCTGCACACGTGTTTCTGCCAGCATCATGCCATTGCAAGGAAAAAGTTCAGGTGGTTTATTTATTGCAAATCACACATGACTGATCCAGTTCCATGTCAGTCAGTCACTGCAGTGCCAATAGGTCCCCCACAGCACTGTATATGTGCTGCCATTGTCCTGTATCCACAAACAGGGAAAATCCCACGCCACAGTCATCTAGCTGGGACTTGACTTGCTTTTGTTGTAGCGGTGAATGTGCCCCCACATAACTCACATGGCAAAGCACAGCTCCTGCCTCTCCTGGGGGGTCCAGGCCCGCTTGCTTTTGAAGAAGAGTCTCACTGGGTTTTGGCTACCCACGCGTTTGTTTCCAATGCTGCAAAAGACATGGGCTTCTTGGTGGAATGTCGTCGTTTAGCTGTGCCCCACTAAGCCTGCGCCTAAGGAGCTGTAGGAGTATTGGCCACCTCAGATGAGTGGCAGTCGTGTTTGGAAGTAATCTGCAATGTGGCTCACACAGAGACAGCCAGTCCATCAGTTGTGTCTGCACTACAATAGCTTTATGCTGAGGGCCCGCACCCACCCCGGGCCCTCTCCATGCAGCGGGTAGCTCCTAGCTTACCTTGGGGATATAAGCCAGGCGACAGTGATGAAATCAGGGGTGAAATATCCCTTGAAGGGATGACAGAGCTGACAGCAGTAAGATGTGCTTTTCAAACCAGCCTGTGGCGGAGTTTGAATGGTTTATTTTGGGATGCAGAACTTGGTCCAGAGCCTCCTGGTATTCAGACCTAGTGTGCTATCCCTGAGGGTACCTGCATTGCTGCTGGCTGAAGTGGCAGTGGTTTCTGATAGACATGCAGTGGAGGAGGATGGCAGGTGGGAGTAAGGCTTGCTACCATATGGTTGTTATTGTGTTATTGACTATGCTGTCCTGTACACCTGCCGGTACAAAGCAGTCACCTCCAGTCAAGGGAACTTCTCTTTGGTCCTGATCAGAGCTGTTGGGCAGAGGAGTCTCCAAGGGAGTCTCCACGAGGGCCAGAGTTCAGTATGAAATTCATTCTGTTGCTCTTGCTATTTGCACTTGCTGGCACCTTACTGGAAGAAAAAATATCTCTACTCAGAAAAGTACCTGTGATGATCCAAAGACAAATTCCTGGTTTCAGGTTGATCATGGCTTGCAAAACACAGAACAGCCACTGATGCAGCCTTTTAACTGAAAGGTTCTGCATCATCTGCAGATACTGCTCTTTTCACCCCCACTTATATCAGTGCCGTGCTGCCCTTATCCTTGGGCCATTCAGTTGTTAACTCTTGCCATAAGGAGAGCTGACAACCTACTCCTGTTATATAAATGCTACAGCTACAATACTAAACTTTGTATTGCAGCTCATCTGTTCTTTTTCACCAATTACTTTCTGCAGCTGGATTTTTTTCAAAGCCTTTCTGATCATCCAAACAAATCACATCAAGTAGTCTTACTATAACAGCTCTTTCTGTTGATGTGCTCCAATAATTCCAAGAGATGAGAATAGATCTGAGATTGGTATCTTGCCAGCCCAGCTTGTGATGAAGACCAGTACTGACTTGGTAGGGGCATATCAGATGCACAGAGCACTGGCAAAGATGGCACTCACCACAAGCTTGTTATATTGAAGTGAATGAGTAAAAAGAAATTAATGAGAGACTCGTATTCTGTGCTTGACAAAGGTGGTAAATGTTTCTTTTCTCCATCATCTTGGCCATGTCCCGTGTTTCCTGACTTTTTTGCCCTCTCCATTTCTAAGAAATTAATGTTTGAATCCTTCTTGTCTCACCTTTCCTCCATACGCACAGACATGTAAACTGAATCGCTGTTTACTGAGTGCTGCAGGGCTTTGAAACTTCCCAGCACTCTGAACCACATTTCTGGTTCACATCTTTTTTCAGTACCTTTTTTAAGTGTTCCTGCGGTGAAATTAGTCTTTTCCTTCACAACAAGATGCTGTCTGTTGGTTTGACTCTTGCTCTCATGGCAACTCTGTTATTGTATCAGCTCAAAATGCAGAACGCGGATTTTGCTGCTGGTTCAGTAGGATTTCAGAGTAATACTTTCTTCATGCATCAGCTTTCACACTTTTTCCACAGCTCTGGATTACAGGAAAAAAACTTGCTTTGCTTTCCCTGGATAAAGTTGCTCTTCTACTTAAACTGTGGTTAACCTTAGTGCTGATGGAGCCCAAATGGCAAGTGAGGCAACTTTGGAACATTTCACTTGATTGGAGATAATGGTGAAAATAACATTTGGAAAAATGTTACATGAGGGAGTTATGTTACATGGGAGTCAGCTTGTGAGAATTCAGCTCATGGCACAGTGGTGGAAGATTCAGCCTCGGAGCTGATGCTTGAAGGTTGAGTCTTGAGGGTTATGTTTTGTAAAAGGGACTGACATCCTTTATGCAAAGTTTTGCTTCAAAAACGTATCTCCCACAAGGTATGACTTTGCTGGAAATGGGAGTACAGATGGCTGGCAAACACTGTTAAACAGCTTCTTGGCATGACCTGGCTTGGGAAGGTTTGTCTGAAGTCCTTTCAGCTCTCCCAGCACAGAGTCAACTGGTGCAAACAAATCTCAGCACATTTCCTTTTAACTGAGGGTCAGCCCCTCTGATGGGCAAGCTTTGTACCCCAGAGAGAGGATGTGGCTAGGAGTCACAGAGTAAGGATTATACTGCAAAGAAGGAAGGATTCCTAGCTTGGATTGATCCAGCAAGTTATTTGTATCAAAATATTGTTGAAATTATGTGACTTGGTACAAAAATCCATGCCTGTATAAGATAAGCTGCATTGGTACATGAACACGTATGCTGCAGTTTTCTGAAGTGTGGGCAGAATCTAATAAATTCCTTCTGATGGAAATAGTAAAGGAATGTTAGATTGCTGTTACTTCATTCCCTGAAGGTTTAATAATTTGCTCACAGCTCTGTGATTAAGCTGAATGCTGCTGATTCTCCTGATGCAGAGGAATCTCTTGGAATTTGCAAGAGCTTTGCTATTGACTCCAATAATAACATTCAGGTTAATGCTGCAAAATCTCTGCCTTGTTTAGCCTATAAAAATCCCCCATGTTTTTAGCTCTTCGCAATCTATTAGGGAAACAGTTTGCTCACCTCTGTGAGCAAATCTGGAGGCACAGCCTGCAAACAGTTACATCTGGAAGATAGGGGATCCTTATCTCTTTGGGGAACTGAGCCCATGGTTTGCATGGTCACCGCATGGTCACCTTTGGATATGCAGGCAGTATATTCTCCTTGCATTTGGCTTCCTATGACTGCCCTGCTGTGTGACTTTAGAGTCTCTGCAAAATCTAGCCTCTTCTTCTCCCTCATTTCAGCCCACTCTGTAAATCCTAGGCCTTTAACAAGGATCCTCTTATCTACACAGTGGCTTCCCAGAGTCTTTAGAGATATTGATTAGAAAAGATTTATGTTAATGAAGAATGTGTCCAGAATAAAGCATGCAGCATGATCAAATCTCTCTGTGAGGGAGACAGCAGAGAAAAATATTTCACTATTCAGAAAAAGTCTGAAGCACGTATTTAGCACATGGGGGTGTTGTAAGCTATAGGATTGCCAGTTTGCTGGACTGCTCCTGCCCCAAGCCTGGTTCCTCTTCGGTTAAGCTTTTTGGCTTCAGTAGAATTAAAGCAAGTGGGAATAAAATTTCTCATCTGTAACTCATACCAACATGCATGTCACAGCAGGATTTGACCCCAAAGTACACCAAAAAATGTGCTGATGCAATGGCTTATTAGTAAATTGCTTTTTTAACAACTTTTTTAAACTCAGATCTAAATTGTCCAGTTTTAGGGGTGGCAGAGGAAGCAGACTTCATGCATGCAACTATTACTTCACCTAGTCAAAACCAGGCCTTCAAGGCATAGAAATCCCAGTGAAGGAGGAACTGGGATCCAGAGCTGAAAGCTTTAGGTCCTCCTGGTATAGTCAGCATCACCTACTTTGTCTGTAGGCAGACGTGTTTGCCCACAATCACACCATGCAAGGGTTAGGTAGGGGATACTTGGGACTGCTACTTTGGGTTTGGCTGCAGAGCTAATTTTTGCAGTTCCCTTTAAAAGTACATGTCAAGCCTCTGAGACTACCTGAGATGCTAGTAGCTGGGAGGTGGACTGGCTTGGGTCCATAAGGAGCATGATGTGCAGAGCAATAGTGCCCTGAGAAGGACTGGAAGGATGCATCCTGGTCTGGGGAGAATGGAGAGAGGCTTGTGGGATTGGAACAGCATGGAGGCCGTCAGTGAGGCTGGTACAGGTACAGCATCCCCAGATGGGCTGTCAGGAAACATTACAGGTCAGGGCTAAGGGCACATTAGCAGATGCGTGTGCAGGAAGGAAGCTTTAGTCCGTGAAATCATTTTCTTGCTTGCATGCACAGCATTCACTGAGAAATATAAAGATAAAATAATCCCTTGGCTTTCTGTGTGCTGTATTCTGGATGTTTCATTCATAGCTTTATAGGCTTCTTCAAATATTCATGTATCATAAGTGAAAGGGAGAAAAATGGTTCTTTTGCAGGCTCACAAGCAAATGGGAAAGAAAAATAAACTCCAAGCAAATCCCAGAGTAGTAAAATAACAGTTTTAAAAAACACAAGGAACCAATGATTTTTTTTAATAACTACAGTAGCTTAGGGGCCCAATAATATTTCATTATATTATATTTGAACATCAAATTGACCCATTGTACTAATACTTGTAATTGCAAAAGACAAATTTCTGTACACGTCTGGACAACCAGAAGACCAAGGAATAGTGAGCAGGCCACAGAACTGCATCAGGATAGAGCTACAAGAAGACTCAAGATTCATGCTTCAAAGGGCGCTGACAAGCCTGTTGAAGACTTCCTGGCAGAGCTGTGTAGGGGACAGGAGGTGGTGCTTCTTGTGGTTCAGTGGCACTGCACATGCTGCAGAACATACTCACGAATGGCTTCCCCAGTGGTTTTTGACTCTGAAAATGAACTGACCCTGAAACACAAGGGATGTTCAGCAAGGAGCTTCTTCATTGTCCTTCTCCTTTCACTGCACGTCTACTTGCCTGCATGGACAAGGGAGATTTCCTGGAGTGCCCACAATATTTCCAGCTGGGGAGATGGGTAGGAGAGTGAAGGTCTTGACTGGGTCGAAGTCTCTGTGCAGATTGTTGGGAAAGCTGTGCCGATGGATGCTGCTCAACAGAGCAAGGAAGTGACTCCAGATTAGTTTCCCTGGCTCTGCCATGGATGTGCTGTAGGACCTTTGATAAATTGCTTAGGAAATCACTTTCAAATGGCACAGATACAATTAGGTGCATCTATATAAAAGTACCTGCTTTTCAGAGGCCTGAACTGGCAAGTCTGGGAAAATTAACACTTCTGGACTCGAGCCCACTTGAGTTTGCAGAACTTTCCCTTTAGCTTCTCTTTGCTTGTTTCACCATCTGTCAAATAGGGCTGTTAATACTGACTCAGTCTTTGTACAGAGTTTTAAGCTTCTGAGACTAAAAGTGCATGATAGTCAGTGTAAGTAGTTACAATACTGTCATCACATGCAACCGAGTCTTCAGGGACTGGTTTGCTGTTTGAAGGACATATAGAAGTCAAAGCTAAGGCACAGAGTTGGTGGCTGGCCCCTCTCAAAGAGGTTTTTTTGCTATACAGTCTCCTGTAGCTAGTTTGACACTTGGATGTAAGCTGTGGCTTTCTGTGGGTAACACCTAAGAGGGATCCAGGCAGATATTTGTGACAATTCTTCACAGGGGGAAATGAAGACAGGGGAGGGTCTGCCCAAGGCAGCAGAGGGGCTGGGCTCTGTCTATATGGAAAGTCAGGGTAACATCATCCCTTGCAAGGACTTTTTCCCCTTTCCCCATTCTTCCTCCCGCCTCAAATCTCACAGAACCACACAGTCACATTTCCTGGAAGGCAGTTGCATCCCGCTTACAATGACATTGCAGGGCTTGTGTCCATGCAGCACTGCATGGACAGGCATGCAGACCAGCAATATGGAGCAAAGAGAGCCAGGATGACTCAAACAGTGATGTTTTATGCGTGCTTATTCTCCTCTCAGCATTTTGACCCTCCGGGAGTGGTACCTGTGAGGCATGGGATAGGTGTAGGTGAGCCAGGATGTCCTGGGAGATGATACATGTAACCCGCTGCCTCATTTGACACTGGAGACCAGCACCTGGTTTATCAGTGATTTCATCTGATGATGCTTTTCTCAATGTTCTGCCCATCACTCCCTGGCCACCTTCTCTTCTCAACAGCATACAAGTTTACTGGGGCTCCTCAGTTGTGCCAAGCCTCGTGACAAGCACATATACTCAGCTGAGGCGGGGGCAACCTCCCATGCCTTTGGGTCACTTTCTGTTGTGTCAGGCCTCAGTGGCAAGTGTAACTGCCTCCCCTTCTCCCCTTTCCCTCCTTGCCACTCCCCAGCTGCATCCCATCCTTCTGAATTTGCCTAGGGGGAGGGGGTGACTTTGGGGGGCCAGTGCCCTGGTACTCATTGATGCACCAGTCTCCTCTCCATCTCGCTGCTGCATTGTCTGCTCCCTAGCCTGTGCCCAACATGCAGCCTTGGTGAGCTTGCATGCTGCCTTGCACCACATCCATTGCTCTCTGACAGTTTTCATCTGCAAAACAGCTTTTGCCCCTTGGATTTTAACTTTTTACCTCTTTTTCTTCTCTCTCTCTGTCTTTCTCATGTTCTTCTGTCCCCACAGCCCTGCTGCTCACCCAAGGTAAGTGCTTTTTCTTCTTTCCTTTGCCTGCTCTGGCTCTATTTTCATCCCCTTTGGTCAGATCTCGACATGTTTGTGTTTGCTGTGTTGTAGACAGCCCCAGCTCATGGTGTTTGTGTCTAGCAGGAACTAGTTAAGAGCAATGCGTTAAGAAACTAACAGTGGTTGATTGACATCTAAGAGCATTTCCTATATTCCAGATTTTCCTCCACAGTTTCAGGGAAATGACCCAGCCAGAATTGCAGAGCAGAACATGCAGCTCTGACTGGTCCAAAGCCATGACTCGACCCTCTTTTTGGGCGGCTCTGGTGCTTGGGTTGTGCTGATGCTCTCGGCTGCATGGGGCATTTCTGCGGGGGGCGGCACTCACGGGTTGTCTGGGGTGAGCAAGGATGCAAGGCTTTGCAGGTGTCCCCTTCCCGTGGAGGACCATACATCACCCCTCGATGCCTGCACCCCTGTTCTCCCTACCTCCCATCCTGGGGGATCCCAGGCATTCACCCAGTGCCAGGGCAGCACTGTGGGGACATGGTAAGCACCAGCACCATTTCCTTACTCACCTAAAGCTCTGCCGCTGCACTCCTGTGTCAGGATTTTATTTATGTGTATTAATGCTGAGACCCTGTTTCTTGCCTGAAATCCCCATTACACTGGTCTCCCTTCATCCCACTGTGGTGTGATGTACGCCTCCTGTATTTTCATTATTCCTTCAGTTCCAGATGTGATTACTGTTGAATTTGCACCGAAGAAACATTTTTAGCAGGTAAGGGTGGTCATGCAGGGTGCAGAGAGGAGCTTGAATTTGACAGGTTTGCAAGCAGAGCTGAAAACCAAAGCGTTTATGATGCCTGAGCTGTGCTGCAAATAAAAGGAGCAGCATCTGTCATGCAGGCTTCAGTCTCTGCTTCTTTCTGGAGGATGTGAAACCTGCTGCACAGGGGATATCCTGAGTCCATTGGATATTGGACTAATTTGAAAATTGCTAGTGGCAGGCAGAAATCCCCAGTTCCCCAAATATCAGCTTAGGGTGTTTGTGGAAAACTCCTTAGAATGGTTTGGAGGGTTTCCTTTGTTACCTCTTCAGGTCTGGGAGGACTGGAAGTAAATTGAGCACAGCTTCCTCCCCTGTAATTTCATTGGTTTAATTCAGTAGCTTCCTAAATTGATCAGAACCCAGGGAACCAAACGATATCTATTAAAAATGGAACTTTCCTCTCTCTGTTGTGATCTAGCCTGATTGCTTTTGGCAACTGCTGTTGGAGAACCTGGTCACCAGCTATGCAAAGTTAGTTCTCAGTAAGGAGAAACCTCCTGTCTGGTGGGGGGCGCACCTGGGGTGCGCCCTTTGCCGAGCTGCCACAGGGTGCCCTCTGTGGATGTGACGTGTCTGTCCCATGGCTCAGGCTCCCAGTGCTCGGCCTCCACAGGTGGCTTCATCCAGCACCAGCCAGTGAGTAGGCACGTGGCGGAGTGTCACTCAGCAGCAATCACAGCTAATCAGCAGAGGAGAGAAGTGACATCCTCGTTTAGTCCGTGTCATGTTAGATTTAGGTTACACAGATGTGCAGGAATCTCTGTAAAAAATTTGCATTATTGAACGTTTCAGTGGAATCTGTTGGTCCTGATTCTTATCCCGTCTGTTCCTGGAGCACCTCATGCAGCTCTTTACATACAGGCAGTGCCCCTCTCCTAGAGTTGTGTTCCTGGGACTGCTGGGTGCCCTGGCTTTCCTCTGCAGGCCTGGGGCATTTCCCCTCCTTTGGCAGCCCCAGCTCATAGGAGTGACCTCCCTTCTTTGCAGAAGCCGTGGATACCCCAGTGCATAAGCCCAAGTGACAGTGCCTCTCTTGTCCCAGGAGCCCTTATCTGTGGGGAAGTGAGAGATCCTGGCTTTGCCTCCCCTAGCTTTGCAGAGCCCTCACAGAGAAAACAGGACTGTGAATTTTACACAAGGCAAAGTAACTGGAAAAGGCGCAGGTTTAGGTCAGCATTTCTTTCTTGCAAATGAGCCCTCTGAGCCAGACTTGCAAGACCATGAAAAGCTTCTGAAAACCTTGCTTGGCTGTGTGTGCAGTGCAGAGGACCACAGTAATATGGGGTGGCTGCGGAGAGGCTTGAGAGTCAAACCTGAAGGTTTTTTTAACTTCTCTGGGGTGTAACCTTCTGTTTTAACACTGGCAGTGATTGCTCTGTATAGCCTTTATACAGGGAAATACTTGATGCCAAAGCACATAGATACTCTAGTTGTCCCTGTCTTTGTCAGCAGTGGAGAAACTGCTCTGTTGGTCTTTGCAATCCATTCAAAAGTCACTGAAACCCTATGCAGAACCTTTACATGAAAGTTCTTGGGCTCAGGTGATCCAGATCTTTAAAGGGATGCAGAATTATCCACATAGTAGATACTTCTATATCCTAATTTCTACATATTCACACATATCAAAGAAAATCTTTCCAAATATGTTTATTTATGCATTAAAACTCCTGGGTCCACTTTGCAGTGGGAAAGACTAGGAAACAGAGACGCCAGTTGTCTGGCCTCTTGGTGACACTTGTGTCAGCAGCAATCTGAAGGCAGAGCCAGGAGTGGAATAATTATCAGTTCCCAGCCCTGTGCCTTAGCCTCCCTCTTGTGAATGTGCAGCATTTCCCAGTTAGCATTAAGGAATGCTGGGGCATGTATATGGGATGTATCATGTCTCAAAAATAGCTTTCAGGGCTAAGTAAGCAGATTCCTCACATTTTAGAAAGCAGCCCAAGCTGCCAGTGCTTGTGTGTGTGCATGTGCTTCAGTAAAGGGTATATGCATATGCTGATCTCCAAAGCCAGTGTCTTTTAGCCAGCAGTCTTACTGACTGACAGCTTGACAGTGCTCATGCAAGAGGAACTCATTCCTGCTCACTATTCATTTTGTTTAGCCAGGATTATACTTTATTAAGCCACAACAACAAAAAATCCCATTTTAATTGTTTTAATTTCTTAGCAGTACACTCCCCAGAAGGGGTGACCTTCATTCATGAAGATACATGCCTGCTCCAGAAATGGATCGAGACAAGATAGCTCGAGAAGTGTGAAATGGCCTTCATAGCAGTCTTTCATGAATACATTGCTAGTTTTAATCCAATTTACTGCAGACCACAGAGGTTCCTAATGCACAATGATAGCACACATGGCTGTGCCAGGGCAGGCAGGACTTAGGGGACCCCTCTCTGGCCACCCCCCCCCCATTCCAAGGGTGGAGGTGTAGGCAGCCCAGGAGGTCCTGGCAAGCTCCACTTCTTGCTATACACAGCCAGGCCTTATCAGGCTTAATTGGGGTTGACAGCAGGAAGTCTAGGGTGCAATCCGCATTGAAAAGTAGGTACTGATGCAGATACAAACAAATCAGGCTACTTAATAATTAAGCTGCAGCTTGGCAGCATTCACCTTGACAGATTTGACCTTCCAAATTAAATACATGTCTCCAAACAGCACCAGCACCTCCCCCCCACCCCACACCCACACACACACACACTTTGAGTTTTATTTATCACAGCCCTTAGTAGTAGCAGGTTACCACATCAGGGTGATGTGTGACGCATCTCACAGATCCCCTGTCTCTGCTTTCTGGAGGACACATGCAAGACTCTGGCCCTACATCTAGTCCCTCGGGTGATGGGGGCCTGTGGCTACCACAGACCACGTGGGAGCATGCCTCTTGCTTACTGCAGGGACAGCAGCCTCCTGCAGCTCTACAGGAGCTCCACTATACACACAGGGCTCGGCTCAGTCCTCAGCATCCCATTGGAACAGGCAGGCCCAATAGGCCTGTAGCAGATTCAGGTTGGTGTCTGGTGTTTTGTAGATGTTGACACTGATCCCTACCACAAGGTGCCCAAGGTATCCTAAACAGTAGGTGGAGGGAGAAGTGGCGGAATCACGTAGGTGCTTTGTATTGCTCTTTGGAGGTGCTTAGCTGTCTCCCTTAGCAGTATGGCAAATATAGGTTGGGGCAGAAGACCTGTCAGCTGGGCTTCAGAATTTATCTTTCCTGCCACAAATGGCACTGCCTTAATTTCAGAGGACAGTCAGCAGTCTGGCATTTGGCACCTATGGGTCACTTGAATTAATGCATTGAGCAAGATCCAGCAGAGTATTGGCATATGAGTCTTGATCTGTGTTTGTTTCCTACATTAGGATAGAGGCTTAGTGAAAATGTAATGGCAGCTCAAATGTTTTAAGATGCACTTTTGAAATTTGTAGTTTCTGTGTTTTGCTTTCCTGTTATGAATGTGACTGTGTTTTAATGAGACATGAAGGAATTACCTCCTTTCTTTTTTATCTGAAAACATCCTCTATTAACATTTCTGTGAGGTACTTGTTTGGACATGATGCCTGTTCTTGTTCTCCTGTGGTTTGCATGCAGCTGACATTGAAAGACTTATCTTGGCAGTTGTATTCAATCAGCTGTCCCCACAGGACACCCTTGACGTGCCTTCTTGGGTACCCACGTTTCTTCTCTTAGCGCCCCAGTTCTCTGTGCGCACTGCAGAGGAGCTGTGTGTGGACAGCAGAGCCTCCATTATTCATGTGTCAGAGGATGTGCTGTCAGTAGGCTGAAGGTCTCCACTGCTGATCAGCTTGTCCCTTCACTCCAAGTGGCCTACCAAGGGCTTGAAGGTGCATGTGGTGGCACTTAGTTTGCTGGAAAGGTGCCCTCTTGAATAGCAGGACTCCCCCTGCCCTTCAGTGCTGTGGTAAGCATCAGCACCTTTATTTTGTGGAGTGTCTGGTGCCATGCTCACACTAGCATCCAGCCCTTAGGCTGACAGAGCAATCTGTCCACTCTTGGACATGGTTGTGTCACTTGATTTGCTAAGAGCCACCTGGCTTTTGGTGTTGGCCATGATCTTCAAATCAGTAGTGATCCACAGGTGATTTGCAGAAACAATAAAGCCACCTGCTGGCAGGTGCGAGGTCCTGTGGACACAGACATTCCCATGCAGCCTGCCCAACAGCCTTGGACTTGGCACACATTGAGAAGAGGCACAAGAGATCTTTTTCCTCAGGGAGAACTTTGGCTATTGCACTGTCCTTCATGGTGCAAGTACATAAACCAGCATGAGCAAGACACCAGATTCTGGGATAAAGCTGTGTTGGATACAGATCCCTATGGAGATGAGAAAGCTTTCTGCACTGCTTGTGCTTACAGACCTGCCTGCAGCTCAGTCTTGCCTGGAGGGATAACATTTGCATGAGGCTCCGTGTTCTCTTACCATGCCAAAGGCTTTTGTCAAATCAGTTAAATCGGGGACTGAGGTTTCATTGCATCATTTCTCCTGGAGTTGTTAAGCTGAGGAAATTCTGCCTGATATTCCCTATTTTCAGAGCATCTCCTCAGATTCCAGACTTGGTTTCTGCACTCTGCATCTGCAGCCAGTGGGCGAGAGCCCAAGGGACTGTGCCGCCAACTGCTACCGCAGCTTTTCAGATGTAGTTACTTCCCAGGGAAGGTTGTAGTGAGTCAGACTGTCACCAAGTCTGGGCTTTGCAACCCTGATGGGATTGCTGTAGTGCTTTTGCTCAGCTCTGTACTGTCAGCACATGTCAGCACGCACTCAGCTCATCTGCCGAGCTGAGGTTTGCAAAGCTGAGGGTGCTTCCACCCCTGAGGTTCAGGTTATGGGGAGCTCAGAACAGAAGCAAAGCCTGTATGTGCTGTGGCAGCTGATGTGTGAGCACCTGCATTTTCATTGATGGATACAGCTTGTCATCTTCATATGCTTCCAAGTAGAGGCAGAGACTGGAATTTCTTACGTCTTTTAGAAAAAGATATGTAGATGGCATCTGACTCCCTCTTACAGTGAATAAAAGGATCTTGAATCTTGTTCTTGAAAATCATTGGTTTATGCCTCCAAGCATAGGGCAGAACATTTTCATAGAACCATAGAACTGTAGAATCATCAAGGTCAGAAAAGACTTCCAAGATCATTGAGTCCAGCCTTTGACTGAACACCACCATGCCAACTAAACCAAAGCACTAACTGACATGTCCAGTTGTTTCCTGATGTTTTCCAGGGATAGTGACTCCACCACCTTCCTGGGAAGTCCATTCCCAGCTTAAGCACTCTTTCAGTGAAAAAAAATGTTCTGCACTTCCCCAACTCAGCTGCTTCCTGCATTCTGGGCTCACTTTGTCTTTGCCTGCAGATGTGCCCCCTGCACCCCTCATTATCCTGTACTGCCCATCTTCTTCTCCAAGTGCTGTGCTCCCCTGTCTTTCTCAGATTTTGTAAACTTACCTGGATTCTTAAATCCAGACAGTGCTGTCTTTTGAGCTAAGCCGTGATGGTGTGGATGTGTGTCATTGATTTCGAATGATAAATGTAGCTTTTCTGCTTCTGTGATGGGTTATAATAATGTCATCTGCCACAGGAGTTATTATATGTTTTATAAACTCTGCAGGTCTTGCAAGGCTTACAGTCTTTGCAATCAATCTAGCTGGGCAGATGAAGAGAGAAATCAGAGTTTATAAATAGATTTCACTGGGACTTCATAATTTCTGTGTGATTTTTGGTGTGAAGTATGAGATCTGCTGGAGTCCACATGGGATTAATCACATCTGAAGCATTGCCTGGGCATTTGTAACCTCTACAGGAAACATCTGAGCCACTGCTTAGCCAGAACAAGGTGCTCTGCCAGGTTCTTCAGAGCTCCAGCTCCCACTCCCAGGCTCAGCTGGGCCCTGTATTGCAGCTCATACACCCTGACTAGTCAGGCACAGAAAAGCCAGGGGAAACCCACTTTCTTTCTTGAGATGCCAGAGTTTTACAGAGAGCCCATCAGCATGTGGCTGCACTTGGGTGTGTGGGTGGAAGAGAAGACCTGGATAAGGGCTAGGGACACTGCCAAAGCACTGCTGGTTGAGATGCTGCTTCCCATCTGGGCAACCAGAACACTTTCCAGACACCTTCCTGGGTTAGCTGGGCTATCATCAAGATGAGCCTGACACAGGGTCATCTTGGAATGCTGCTGACCTGGAGTCCTGGTTTAGCTTCCTCCAGCAGAAACTAATAGAAATCTAGAAACTATAGAATCATAACATGGAATATGTTGGAAGGGACCTTAAAAATCATATGGTTCAACTCCCCTGCCATGGAGCACCTTTCCCTTGACCAGGTTGCTCAAAGGCACTTCCAACCTGGCCTTGAACATTTCCAGGGATGAGGCAACCATAACTGCTCTGGACAACCTGTTCAAGTGCCTCACCACCATCACAGTAGTATGAAAGAAAAATCTACTTGTTTCATGACTCCTTCTTTTTCATTTTTTCAATTCATGTATGGTTCACATGTGGTTATGACTGTGTGACTTAGATCAAGTACTGTGGGGCAAAGGGGGCCAACAATGATTTTCTACTCAAAGAGGGAAAAAAATGATCCTATCTCTTGTTCATTCAACTCAAGGAACACACCAGGGTTTTAAAGGTGTCTTAAAGGACGCTTGTGCCAAATGGCAGAACAGATGGGTACCTTGGTCTCCCCAAAGGCGTGGCTGCTGAAGGGGTGATGGGACGGTGTATGTCAACCTAGAGCGCCAATGCAGACTGAAGAAACATTAACTTTTTTTTAAAATAAATTGAAAACATGTTGCTTAGGTTCTTGGTGACTAACTGATACTCAGAAATCTTGGTCCATTGTTTCTGTGGCCCAGCACCCCACCACTGCCCCCAAATGGCTGTGTGAGCATAGCAAGCTGCAAAGGCACTGCAGAAGCTCATGCCTGGGCTCTGCAGACAAGCCACTGTGGTGCCCTGGAGCTCCAGGGGTGCTGCCTACATTTTCGTGTTGACCTTGCTTTCACAGAGGTGGCTGAGAGGAAGCTGACGGTTGAAGAGGAGGAAGCCAAGAGGATTGCAGAAATGGGCAAACCAATACTCGGCGAGCATCCCAAACTAGAAGTCATCATTGAGGAATCCTATGAATTCAAGGTCAGTAGGTGTCCTAGGGACCTTCAGGGAGGGGGAATCCATATGGAACTGCAGAACAGCCCTGGAGAGCAGGACTGAGAAGGCAGAATGTGCAGGGAAAGAGCTGTTTGAAGAGGAAAAGAAAGGGTGGGTGAAGTCAAAAAGAAATGCCAGAAGTAGCAGCTGCGGGTAGGCAGTGGCAGAGGGAAAAAGGAAAGGGAGCCCTGCTGGAAGCAGAAGAAGCCAGTGGGCAGGAGTGGGCAGGAGCAAAGCTGTCTCTGGTGAGGCAGGGGTGAGGGAAGAAGGAGCCTCATCGGGATTAAAGAGGTGACAAACCAGCTGGCTCTGGTGAGGTTTGGGTCAGCCAGTCTAGGAAGAACATGGGCTCAACTCCTGTCGTGGCCTCGTCTGGCTGGTAGGACAGTACTTGTGGCATTTCCACAGTTTGGAAAGGGTCTGTGGGACTACAAGTGCACTGCAAGATCGTCCTTACCTGCTAACAGCCAGTTTAATTGTTGTGCATCTTTATTCCCGCAACAGAGCACTGTGGACAAGCTGATTAAGAAGACAAACCTGGCTTTGGTTGTAGGGACACATTCCTGGAGGGACCAGTTCATGGAGGCCATTACTGTCAGCGCAGGTGAGGGGGACATCAGAAAACCCATACCAGCATCAAGGTTCATGCAGCCTGGAATGAGATTTGTCTGGCATCAGGAGACAGCATCTCCCTTCTGAGTGATGCTCAGCTGTTGTGTATTTGGTGAACATCGGCAAAGCCAGTCCAAAGACCTCTTCTGGTCTAAATATGGCGGGCTTTTGCAGAAGCCCAGGAGATCCATCTTTTGGTGCAGAGCTATCCAGGAGGCCAGTTTTCAAAGACTTTATGTCAGCTGGCCTTGCTCCTGCTGCTTCAGTGTACAGGCAGAAAATCCCATCCTGGCTGACGTCCTGGATTCTGGTGTGCCCAGTGCAGGTAGCTTCTACTGCTGGAAGACGTCTTGTCTGCCACATGCTGTCTGCCATGGCCAGTAGACTTTCTGGTAGCAGGGAGGTTACCACATGCAGACAGGAGATGTTGCCCCATGAGGCAGCAGCTGGTGGAGCAAAAGGTCCAGAGACCTGCCAGCTGTTGCCTGGGGAGAGAGCTCTGCTTTCATAACAAGGCAGCTGTGGAGCATATATGTCTATGCCATTAATGGCACTTGAGCATCTTTCTGTACCTTTCTTTGATGGTTTGGCATCTTGCCCAAAGGGATCTTTTCCACCCAGCTGTAGACCAGGCAGTGGACAGGCAGGTAGTTGGGTGGGAGCTGTTGCTACTCACCACAAGGGCTTTGTGATGTGAAAGAAGAGATGCAGGGTGTTCAGTTTTTTTCTAGAAAGTAAGAGAAACTGCTTCTGTGGAAGCATCCTTGGAGCAATGTTATTTCCCAGGTCTGCTTCTCCTCCTTCTCTTGCTGTCCACCCTGTGCTCTCTACCTCCTTTCTCCTTTCCAGTTTATTTCCATTGTCCCATATCTGTACAAAGACCAGCAGTACTTCCAGTTTCAGGGCTGACCTGGCCCACCAGGCTAGGCAGACCCCTCCAAGGGCCAGCAGCACTGCTGCTGATATCCTCACACAGATGAGAAATTTCTTGCTGGGATGCCCCTGGTGTTCAGCCCATGTTCTGGAGCAGGAAGATCAGGAGGTCTCTGCAGTTTTCCAGTTCTATTACTTTCTGCTGTTTTTTGGCCCAGAACATCGCTTGCCTGTGTAACTTCATTGTGCCCCTCAGCAGTGACCTCCACTGGTAACTATGTCCTATGTGACTGCCTGTGGATGGGTACAGGGCTGCCCCTCTGTGTGTACAACACCTCCCTCTGCCACTCCTCATCCTTGTGGGCTATGGGGTGTCTGAGAGGCACTGCTTTTGCCAGGCCTCACCCATTAAGTGTGGGACCTGGTGTGCCCTGAGCCCACTGTCATAGCTGGCATCATACCACCTTGTCCCAGGAGAGCAGAATCCCTAGAGTGAAAGGGCCAAGCATGGGCTGCACCTCACCCCTGTAATCTTGACCTGCCCCAGCATGAAGACTGGACCTCTCCTTCCATGTTGTTTGCAGCGGGCGATGAGGATGAAGATGAGTCTGGTGAGGAGCGCCTGCCGTCCTGCTTTGACTATGTGATGCACTTCCTGACTGTCTTCTGGAAGGTGCTGTTTGCCTGCGTGCCCCCCACCGAGTACTGCAACGGCTGGGCCTGCTTTGTCGTCTCCATCCTCATCATCGGCATGCTCACAGCCGTCATTGGCGACCTTGCCTCCCACTTTGGCTGCACCATTGGCCTCAAGGACTCAGTGACTGCCGTCGTCTTTGTCGCCTTCGGCACTTCTGTACCAGGTGGGGTGGCTGCAGGGTGGGGGTGGGTTGGGAGGTAAGTCTTTTGATGGTGCTCCTGCTTCCAGGGGAGAAGCTCTATCATGGAATGGGGTTCAGGATGGGAAATGGATTCACAAAACCCTGTCCCCAGGCAAGGTCTGCACCCTGCTTGGTGGCAACATGGGGTCTCTGGACCTGGGAGGGGGTTGTGCACCAGGAGAGGTCTTTATCCTAACCTCATAGGTGTCACACTTGAGCCGACCCTTGGCCCCGAGATGTGAAGGGTTGTCTGTTTTTCCTGTTGAACCCACAGTGATTTTCTCCTTCCCTTCTCCCTCAACCCCAGACACATTTGCCAGCAAAGCCGCAGCCATCCAGGATGTGTACGCTGACGCCTCCATCACCAATGTCACAGGCAGCAACGCTGTCAACGTCTTCCTGGGCATCGGGCTGGCATGGTCAGTGGCAGCGATCTACTGGGCGTCACAGGGGCAGGAGTTCCAGGTGTCAGCAGGCACCCTGGCATTCTCTGTCACCCTCTTCACCATCTTCGCCTTCATCTGCATCAGTGTCCTACTCTACCGCCGGCGACCCCACCTTGGCGGGGAGCTGGGCGGCCCCCGGGGATGCAAACTGGCCACAACATTGCTCTTTGTCAGCCTCTGGCTGCTCTACATCCTCTTTGCCACTCTGGAGGCCTACTGCTACATCAAGGGGTTTTAGGCAGTGGAGGGATGGTGCTGCCGGGAGGAGGGATGCCCCTCCTCCATTACCTCATTGGACACCGGTCCTGAAAGCGCGGTTTCACCAGAAAGTACGGCTGTCTGTTGGGGGCTGCCACTGCCCAGACGGTCGGACAGCTGAGTGCCAAGAAGGGCAAAACCATCACAGAGTGAAAAAAACAAAGAGACAAAACCCATCCAAAAATGGTACAAAAGGAAGCAACAATGGCAAGTGTTGAAATAAAACACAATAAACCCAGCCACTGACACTATTCAATGAGATTATGAAGTTTCAACCCTCTCCAAAGGCCTCTTCTCCCATAGGGGCTTGTCTCCTTTCCTGCCGAGCATCCCTCCACTGTAAGGAGAGGTTTCCCTATTTTTACTAGCCAAGAATTGCAGAAGTCTGGTTCAGGAATTTGTGGGGTTTTTTGTTTTGTTTTGTTTTTTGTTTGCTTGTTGCTTTTTGGTTTTGGGGGAGCACGCTGATTGTTTTGGTGTTTCTTTTCTTTTTTACTACTTAATTGGAAAAATGTTAAAAATTTAAACTCTAAAGCTTCAAGCTGCCATCAGTGCTGGAATTGAACCATGTGTATTTTATGAAGCCACAAAAGACTGTGACACAGTTAAAGAACTTTTTCACTATTACCCATTCCCTCCCCCGCCGCCCTCCATTTCTTTCTTTTTTAAGAACATCACAAGACTGATATATTTTTAATACAAACACAGACACACAGGCACACACATTTAATGACAAAGGCTGGAGCACGTAGCATCTCAATCACCTGCCTGGGCTAAGAAAAAAGGAAGGAAAAAAAACCCCAACACCCTAGTACAATACATGTCATGTATATTTTGTCTATGGCATTTCTCTTTGTATAATTAACTTCAAGCTTGTGGTACTGCAGAGAGAGAAAAAGAAAGTAATGGCTACCCAGGAATAGCCTGCCCAGCAGGGAGCATGGAGGCCAGGGAAAACGGCACTGGCTCCTTGGGATGGAGGTGGTGGCAGGTTTGCTGTGTGGTTTTCCTGCTCAGAGGTGAAAACGAATTCAGGAAAACCTGGATAGTGTGCCCCTATGTTCCTAGCGCCGTCTCACCCTGAGCTGTGGTGTGGCTGCCCTTTCATTCAATTGCTACCCCAATTTTCACAGCACCTGTATCTTGCTGGTGGTCTTCAGGCCATTGACAGGTACAGGCTTAAAAACTGCCATCCTTGTCAGGACTCCTGCATCATCTCAAGTACCTTTTAGAAACACCAGACAGACAAAAAAGCATCCTTTTCATTTGAAGTGCATTTCTTTTTAAGGAAAAAGAAGAAAAACACCACCACCACAAGAGTATGTCATGAGTTACATCAACAGCTGCAAATTGAAATGTTGGGTTGGTAATAAAACTAAATAAAAATTATACCTATATCTATATAAACAGTGCTATCTAGAAACATATTTCTTAATTGAGAGCCCTGGAAGAGAATGTTAAAACCCTGCTCTGTAAAGTGATTTCAAAACAAAGATCATTTCTTCTATCAAGAAACAGGTGCTGTAAAGGGAATCATTTTCATCAAGTTCCCAATAATAAGCCAAACTTTGGGAGGCAGCAAGTAAGAGAGGGGCTGCCAAAAGGTACATCTCTGCCTTCTGAGGTGCTGTCCCAAGAGGCAGGGAGGAGGTGTCCATGGGTAAGGGAAAAAGCAATGGGAACAAGGTTGTCATGGACAAGAAGAGATGTAACATTTTAAAAGGTGACTAGACGGAGGTGACAATGGTTCTTAACACATAAATGAAGTATTTATTTTCATACAAAATGTTTATCAGATATCTGTATCTGTATATAAATGTGTATGCATGTGAGGCAGAGAAGAGGGGTACTTCTCAGAGGAGAAGCAGGAGCTTTGCCAGTGGGAGCCCACCATGGGTGAAAGCTGCTGGATTTGAAGCTAACAAGCATCTGACATCCTTCCTCTTTACTCTCCCTTCTCCATGCCTTTGGGGAAGGGCCTGTAAAAGATAGGCAAGAAACCCTCAGGCTAGACTCCTGCTGAACTTGCTGGTTCTTTTGGCCTTCAGAAATCCCAACAGCCACACTGTCCATCAGCCGGGGACCCCAGAGCTCTCATACGTGACACTAAAAGAAACATTACAAAAGCCCTGAAATGTGTTCCGTGGGAGTTTAAAGTTCAGCTCTCAAGGGGAGATTGTTACCGTCGCTGTTTTTAATTTGGACGTATAGAATATGTTGAGCTTTTGTTTTACCCATGCCAGCATACCCACTCCTAGTCCAGCCTGGGGCACTGCCATGCTGTTCTTCTGTTGCTTGTGCTGTATCCACCACGTGCTTTTCATCCACTTCCTTCTCCAGCTGACTGCAGGGAAGAGGTGGGGGGTAGGACTGGCTGCCATGAGGGCCAGCTGCATGGACCCCCTGGTGCCCTCCATGCACAACGGTGATCTGCACCAGGCTGACAACATCTGTGGCATGTTTATTTTTTACTTCATTAAAAACACACAAGCTAAAAAAACCCCAACAGGTTTGGTGCCTTTGGGAATTTTTTTTTTCTGAATCTTTCATGTTTCATTTCAGGTCTAGCTATCTGCTTGCTTCTCTTTTCCTTGGGGCAGGTGCCTGGACTTGGTTGCAATGGCTCTGGCTGGTTTGCTCCCTCTTCCTTCCCAGCCCTCCAGTCCAGTACTGCTGGGAGGGCCCTGCAGTGCTTGCCCCTGGCTGGCAGGCAGAGAGGTGGCTTTGCTTCTGTTTTTGTTTTGCTGATCCTTCCCCTTTGTTTCTCTCATCAGCTTCCCATGGCAGCCTGCAGTAACAGCTGCTGGCCTTTCCCAGCAGCTCTCGTGCTTTGGGCACATCCTACTTTTCTGTTTCCTCCCCTGCATCAATGCTGTTGTTGAGGGTACATAACACATCCTGACATCAAGAGGGAATAGCCAAGGTCCTCAGAGGAGTTGCCTTGTCCCTGGGGCCTACCGTTGTATGGGAACATAATCTAAGGGCCATGCATAGTGTGAGGCCAGTGGTACCTCTTGCTGCCTTCCTTTCGCTGTTGCCAAAGGGGCATCTCCAACATCTCGTGGGCTTTGCTGTCCAGGTGATACCACATTGCATGGGTGCTGGTCAAAAATCAGCCTTTGGGTAAAGTAGAGTTTTGCAAAAAGCATTCTCCCATCCGCCTCAAGCTGTCCAGGAATTGTGTCCCAGTTGTGGCCAGCACCATGCTGTCCCCCTCACCCAGCATCATCACTGTTTCTTTTCACTTGAATTGGGGTGCCTGACCTCAAAACTGCCCATCACAGTGGACCTTGAGCTAGAACTGTCCCCACATGCCCTCCGTAGCAAAGGGGCAGCTGATACAGCACATAACCCCAGTCTCCCATCTTTCTCTGCCAACACAGGGCCCACTTACAGGGCTCCAGGGAAACTGGGGCTTGGGCACCTCACAGTACAATGCAAAATGCCTTGGGAGAGTGGGAGGACTCCCAGTTGGACACCCATGCTCTAGGAAGGGTGGCCCTGGTAGAGCAGCTGTGGGAAGCCTGTGCTTAGCGTTGCTTCCTCAAGGCAGCCAGAGCTTGGCAAAGCCACAAAGAGACCACTGCCCTACTGGGTCCTGCATATTCCAACCCCCTCCACAAGCCTGAGGGATCATTTCCTACTCCTTGCTCTGTTGGCCGGCTCCTACCCACAGTGAGTACACCTGCTTCTGACCCAAAGGGAACTACACCAGCTCCAGATCTGACTCTGGGAAAGGCACATTGCCTTTGACTCTAGTGAAGGGACTGGGGGAATGCGTGGCAGGGTTTGACCCTTTGGGGCTGACTTGCTGCCACTACTGCACAGAAGCATCTTGGTCTCCACGAGTTCTGAGGCTTAGATCCAGGACCGAAGGGGGCAACCCCAGAGCGAGGCTGGGCTGAGTAAGAGGAGTGTGCAGACATCAGGAATCATCTGCGGTACAGGTACAATGAGAAACATGGAAGTGTTTGTTAGAGACATTTTAATCTAGAAAGGAAGCAATTGGCAGCACTTGGATTGGGCTTTGTCACCTTTCTGGCAATTACTGTGGTGTTGGTGTGATCAGGACTCTTCGTGACAAGGTCAGACAGAACTCAAAAATATTCTGTGATGCACATTTCCTCTGACTCCATGGCTGGGGCTGCTGGACTGGTTTGTAAGTCACTTGTCCCCTGGCATGGGAAGACCTCTCCACTACCCTCCATCCCTAAGTAGAAACATGATGTCACCTCACAGCACCATCTGCAGGAAGCAGCCCCAGTTAGCTGCATGTGACACTTCAGGCTTCAACTGCCCTGGCCCACTGCTGTGGTGGGATGATGCCTACCTGCAAGTCTCCAGCAGCATATAGCTCTTTGCTTTGGGAAAACATTTTGGAGGACACCCAGCACTGTTGTACCTGGACACCGGTGAGACAAGCTATAGCTAACGAGACTTTTGTTCACCTACAGTTCATCTCATCCACCTCTTGATAGCACAAGAGGACATAGATGTAGATCTAGGCAGTAACAGAAAGGCATCCAGGAGATCTGGTCATGCCTGAATATGGCACCATTCAAAACCAGGAAATTTCAATCCATTCTCAGTGACACTTTGGTGTTAAGTGGCAGGAGGTCATTTCTTATATCATTCACCNTTTGTTTGTTTGTCTGGTTGGGGGTTTTTTTTGTTACTTCTGCTAGGAAGCTGTTGCAGCCCTGACCTTGGTGTAGGAGCCAGCCTGCATAAATGGGAACAGCAATTGCTCAGCCCTGGCCAGAAGCTAGAGAGCACTTGTCACCAAGAATAGCCTTTGCAACATTATATAGAAAAAATATTTTTAATGACCTTTGTCATCCATGTGCATGTGCCAGGAGCAGCCAGCTTGCTAATAACAGCTATATGTGCCAGTCCCACTTGGAGCTCAGAAGAAAAGACAGTGCTCCCAACATGCCCCTATAGTGGGAGAGGATTAAGTAAGGCTGGCATTTAAATGAGTCATTTAAATATGTAGATAATTAACCCCATGAGTAGATTCACTCCTCCTCTGCTTTCCCTTCACCCAGGAAGTCTGTGCATTGCCTGTAGGCGTGTGGGTGGCAGAGTCACACCAGCCCCCCAGGCCCACAGAGCATCCCTGCAGGTGGCTGGGGGACTAATACTTGTCCCCATGTCGGCAGCAGAATCCCTTGGTCCCTTTTCCACAATGCACTGGGAAACCCAGCACATCTTTGGCTTGGGGTGGTAATTTGAAGACATGAAGCTTGCAGGTGTAATGCGAGGTGGATAAGCTCAGCAGATGTTGCCACTGCACCTAAATGTAAGCAGTCACTCATGTCCCAGACTGTACCATTGCTATTGGCATGTATGTGGCAAGCTCAGCAGGACTGTGACTAAAGGAAAACTTATAATGCACCTACTACTCATTGCAGGGCAAGCAGTCAGAAATAGGCCGTTTTAAGAATACAATAAAAAAAACCCACAGACCTAGGAAGTACTTTGAAACAGGTGTGAATTCTAAGTGAATTAAAACCCTAAACCATTCAAACGTTTTTTAGAGTGTAAGATATGAAGTTATAAATGCCTTCCCAAGAAGATGTCACTGCCATTGAAGAAAATAAGCTTGCACTTCACAAGAATTATTTGTGTACAACTTGGGTGCATGAAAAACGTGTAGGGGGAGGAAAAACCTCAACACAAAAGTTTCAAAGGTGCTCTCAGTCCCTAAGGCACATCTTTGGCACTAAGGCATATTGCACAGAGCACCTCCATGTCTCTTATTAACACAAGCATTGTCCAATAAGCTCGTAAAAAAGTTACTGAAAGTGATTTGATTGCCTCCTCTTCTTCTGGAGCATCTTGGTAGAAACTAATAGGAAGCCCAAATGTAGGGTTTTTTTGAGGACTGTTACTGTTCTTTCTTCCTTGTTTTGTTGACAAGGGCATAGAAAACAACTCACTGCTATCCTTATAGTAAGAGGATTTTGTATGTGGCACAGCCCTTCAGGTTTTCCACTTCCTTTTCCAGCTTCTGAGAAGTAATTTCTGCTGGATTGCTGCTCAGTGGGTCTTACTTTGTGTTTGTGCATTCAGGCCGCTGGCTCATGGCAGGTCATCCCATGCCTCTGCTAAAATTTATCCTTTTTGACTTGAATTATTTCTTCAATCTATCAAACATTCTGGTCCTACCCTCCACAGTTGCTGACACTCCCTCTAGCCCTCCAACACCCCACTCCCTAAGTTGTATATCACCAGGAAATTTTGTAGTGAAGCCATTTCCAAAAGCTGCTGCTGAAAATACTGAATAGGCTTGGACCTTGGACAATCACTGGAAAGACTTCCCCAGAAAGCTCTCTGACTTTGACACTGAACTCAACGTACTGTGAATCTAAATAGGTTGTGTTTCCTCAGCTTGCTTATGAGAATGTCTTATGGGACAGTGCCAGAAGCCTTTAAAAAGTCAAGACATATCAAATCTAGCACTGACCCCCCTAGCCACAAGGCTAGTTATCCTGTCAAAGACTGGAATCAAATTAGTTTGAAACGATTTGTCCTCAGTGAAACCTCAACAAGCCCATTGCTGACATTTATTTACAAATTTATAAATCTGTGTAGGGTATTAAAGAAGTACCGGTCAGTAGCTTGCTCTTTTAAGTTTTCACATACAGATATCCACTTTGTAATTCTTTAGTTTTTCTTATTCTTCAGCTAGGGGGTGTTGCCATGCCATCCTTAAGTCCCCTGACAGCTCATACGTAGTCTGCAATGCTCCAATGCCCATTCCACATTTCATATTTTCCCTTCTTCTTCTTCAGGCTGTTCAAGACATCTTGATCCACTTTATTGGTCTCTACTTCTGCTCCCTTCCTTTCCCTTGAAGCAGGATAATTTCTTATTAGGACTTTGTCCCCAGTTCTTTTATCAGTGCCCAGATCTGTTTTATCCTTTAGGACAACACTTCACAGATCCTGCCCGCCAGTTTTCTGCATTCCTTGATATTTGGTTTCTTGTTTTTTTCGAGTCTACCTACTTTAGATTAACTCATTTTACAAAGGTCTGCAATTCAAGTACATTTTGAGGAAAAAAAGCTTGCAGCAGATATCTGAACATTTGAAATGTAACAGCTCAAGAGATGCAAAAATTCGTGTTTATGTTGGGCTGCAGGTGAACAAGTAAAGCTTCATCGACCTTCATACAGCTTTGCCCGACGCAACCTGCCAGCTCAGAGTGGGAACATCCAAGTCACTTCAGAAATAGCCCCTTTCTCTTCAGCCAAATGCTGCGTCAACTCTTTCCTGACATGGTGAAATCAGCAGGGATCACTTCAATGGTCCCTGCCAAAATCATGACTGAGGAAGACAGCAGTAACACTTGTACTATGCAAGGCCAGAGCTGAACTATGTAATAGGACACTGGATGTTTAAACTGCAGTTTTTAAGTGTTTGAAGCACAGCACTGAGATGCTATAGGAGAACTTGTTTCACCAAAGTGAGCCCTTTATTCACATACCAAAACTCAAAGAGTTAAGGATCTATTTTGTCCTGGGACTGAATATCTCTATTTTAGTGACGTGAATTCATTTGTGCTTGACTCCCAGGTGTTGCACCAAGGAACCACCCGGAGCTCCAAACTAGGGCCACCTAATTGTGAATTGTATGCAGGAAATCTGAGCTATTTCTGCTGGCAACAGAGAGGAGCAAGCTGTGCCTCCCTTACCATCCAATGTACACCCTGTGCACCCCTGTGCCTGCACAGACTGTGGCTTCAGAAACAGGAAGCATGGCCAAAGAACTGATCTTTTGTTTTTTAAAATATTCTTTTCCTACTTTTAATTAAGTCTTGCAGAATTCCAGAGACGACAACTACTGCTCTTCCCTTAGCCTAAAAACTTGTTACCTTAGTAATACAAGGAAATTAGCTAAGTTTGTCAGTTTATTCTTGACAGATACACACTGGGTGTCAATAATCAGCTTTCCAGCATGGCTTGCTACTTATCTTCTCCAAGGATTACAAGGTTTTGGACAACAGCTAGAAAATACTATTTCAAGCTCCCCTGTAGCGAAGCATGACCTGCAAAAGCATGAAGGCTACCACATGAAAAGGAGGTGCAAAGATATTCAAGGTGCACTGCCTGCCTTCTACCACTGGTTTGGGCAGACTGCTGGAAGATCCCACCTGGCTGTGGGTCCCAACTTCTGCAATCACCTCCAGGCTCCTCCTGAAGCATCATAGCCTTTCGAAGCAGCTGGTGTAGATTCAGACAACTGTCATTCAAACACAGAGATGCACTCTGGAGCATGTTTTAATTCAGCCTGGAGGCTTACACACAGGAGTGAAACATCATTGGACTGCAGAACAGGCTAACACTGCAAAGACCAAAGTTCTCTTCCCTCTCCTAAACACTGCAGGGGGAACAGGAATTTTATGTGGAAGAGAGAAGTTCTGGAAATTAAGATTCAAAAAGAAAACACTACAAGACACTGGAGCAAAAGTTACCTATTTTATTACAAAACCAAAACCAAACACATGCCTTTCACTTGAACAAATGATGCCATAGCCAGAAATTTGCTGGGTAAGTTCAATATAAACTCTGGCCATGGAAAGCAGTGCTGTCATATGGATAAATCCCACCGTAACAGTTTTTTCCAAATGCTATGCCCTTGGAAAATCATCAAAAAAGGAAAGATTTTTTTTTTCTTCTGGCAGGAAGAACAGATGACTTGCACTGGGGGGTCCTGCTTCTCTGCTGTTTTCAACTGTCATTCAAAGTAGAGCTTGAGAGGCCCAGGAGGTCTTGAAGGATGAGGAGACACATGCCCAGTGTCTGCTTCCAGACACAACACCGACATTCCCCATGTTCCAGCTTCAGTAAAATGCTACTGATGCAAGGCAGAGCAGAAGAATGCTTACCACTGCCAGATAAGGACACATTTGGCCTAGCAGCCAGGTGGACTGGCCAGTTACCTGGCAATAAAAGAAACAGGGGAAGCAGGCAGCTGAGGCACTGCTCTCTTCTGATGAGTACAGAGTGTTTGCACAGCTCATAGCATGGGTTGCAATAATCATGACCACTACTATCTGCATGATTCTCCAAGGCAAACCCAGAACAACCAACCTAACTTCTGTCTGGACATTACATAATCATGCTGGGTCTTCTATAGCAATGTACCAGTGTTGCCAGAAGCTGCTCAGAGACCCACACAAATCCAACAAATCAGGATGAGGGGACTTGGATTTGCCTTGTGAACACAGAGCAATGTAATGCTTGGTCCCCGATCCATCCATAAGGTTAGCTCTAACACAGCAACATAAACACTCATCAGTACCAAAGCTAACCAACAGCCATCCCTCATTTGGCTTCCTTGAAGAACTGACACAATTTTCATTGCAACCTTCATGTGAATGAAGGCCTTTTGGAAGGGAAGGACACAAGGATGAGAAAAAGGAGGTCAGGAGAAGGATTTATGTGACAGGTAGGATTGTTGGTTGGCTGGTTTATTTACATTTCCAGAAGAAAAGATGCGGTGAGTTTTAGCAGCTCTCAAGTTTGATCACAATCCCGTGGGGCATTGTGCAGCCCCAGTGCCTGGCTGACAGAGCTCCTCTAGGCATCCAATTGGCTGCTTTTGCTGGAGGCAACTATACATAGAAAAACAAACAAACAAGCCCACTCCCAATTCCCTCCCAAAACCCAAAAAACCCAAAACACCAAACACCAACCAACCCAGCAGCCAGAGCTTTTAGTTCCTATAACTATCATATTTAAAAGGAAAGGTGGGTTTTTATACATTGGATTCATTCTTTACTCTTACAATAGGATTAGTGAGTGTGACAGGGACATTTCTAACTATACACTAAAAGATGTGCCTTGTGGATTTAAAAAAAAAAAAAAAAAAAAAGAGAAGAGGCAATCAAGGAAGTGGGAGGTTGAAGGTCAAAAACACGCATACATTGCATGTGAGAAACCATGAAAATCCAGCATCAGGACCTGCTCTTGGTAAAGAGATGACTTCTGTATATTATGATGGTATGATGTATATTTCAGAGATTGCCAGAGGTGTTTTCAACCACGCCACGTTTTAATTAGCTCCAATCCACTTCTCAAAGGAAGAGTTATTATTACCTTTAAAAAGTTATTTATAGAAATACGTTATTTTTTCTTTTCTTTAAACTTCCCATTTTGTCAACAAGGACCAACTTTTTTTTGTGATGTATTTATCACATGCTATTGTCATGATGACATGACACAGACTGAAGATGCTGTTTTGTAGTATCTTTTACCAAAGCAACAGGAATGGACTCAAGGAATGAGCCCAGTCTCTTGAGCAACCCAGGGCTGTTACAAGCGATTGCTGGTGTGACCTCATTAGAATGGCACATCATCATCTCCAACTAAAGTTGCTTCTAACAAGTTCTTGGTCCAGAGATAAGTGGCACAAGGATCACCAGGTCTGAAATGGGAGGCTGCTCAGAACGGGCGAGTGCTGCACACAAAACACTGTGTGTCCCGTCACACTCTGCTCAAACCTAGGACTGCTCATATGGGTGCCCCTGTGAAAGAAACAACTTTGGTAAAACTGCTAGTGATTGAAACAGTCCCTGTGGCCTCCAAAAATACCAGAGTGCTCACTACAGGCCCTTACTGTTATTATTCACCATACACCAGTGTCACATTACACAGGAGGTACTGGTAACAGCAAATCAGGTGGAGCTGGTACTCTAAGCTAGGCAGGCACACCACTGTGCGGGAAAGGAACTTGGATTCACAGTCACCAAGGCAAGAGTAGTCATTGCTGACAGACATTCACCATGAGAATGGCCCAAGCTGTAGTGTTGAAACAGAAGTAAAGCAGACTTGGAGACCAGCAGCATGATTGTGTCTTTCTGCATAAGTAAGTTCTTTGCCCTTCAGCAAAGCAATACACAGGCTAATGCTGCTTTTAGCAGGTTTCTCAGTATTTCTGTTGCTGTATGACATCTAGATGAACACTGTCAGAGAGGAAGATGCAAGATTTCACTCCACTGACTCCACTAGTCCTATGGCTCCCACATCCTTCCTACAGCATTAGATTCCAGAGGCATGGCACATCTTTGCTAAGTATGTCATGTGAGCCTGGATAGCAATGCGTTTGTAATTCATTTCTGCCCACTTGCAACAGGTGCAAAACCTACTTTTTTATGTTCTTTTCTATCCCTACTTTAAGCATCTTTGCAGTGCACCAATACTTACATCAAATCTGTGCCCTCAAAAGCCCAATTACCTGTGAGTCGTTTACAGTAAGGGTTCAGATGCTATCATGAAGCATTTGGTATCTGTGGCACTGTGTGCACATCTGCAAGAACAAGTCATGCTAATACACTAGCTCCTTTCTACATAAGGGTGCTAAGTTGGCCACTGAATGATGGTTTAGTGGCAGAAATGAATGCATTACTGTAATCCAGTAAATGGAAAGTGTCCCTCTAACCCTAAAAGCCTTCAAGAGCAAAGGAAGGAATAGAACACTGACTCCAACCCCTGTACAAAGACAACTGTACAATTTACATATGTATTTATATACAGTATATAAAATTCTTCGAGTCCCAGTGAATTCAATTTTATATCATCAGTAGCTGTTCCAATTTTAAAAACTCATGATCCTGCTTCTCTTCACTCTCCAAAGTATTAGATTATGGCACTGAAAAGGAATTAAAAACAAACTCAAACCAATTATTAAAAAGTGCAAACATTCTGGGTGCCACTTCTGCTATGCCGGATGTTGCTGATGCTGCATGCTAGCTCACAAGCAACAGGGTGTCTGTCCATCTGCCACTGGATCTTTCCTTCCTTTGGGTCAGCTCCTGTCTTGCCTTCCTGTCTTCTACACCAGGCGACCTACTGAAAGGGTTTGGTGGGGAAGGAGGAAAAAGACAAACAGAACAGAAGCAAGACAAGTGAGGAAAAAAGACAAATTAAAACCAAAAGAAACCTGACTGATAAAGATACAGTATAGCCCCTGCTGAAGCCATGGCCCCAGAAGGCTGAGATCCAAGTAAGCTGTGAAGCTGAAAACAACCAGGGGCTAATGAGACAGCCTTGCTGAAAAAAACATTGAATGACTCATACTGAGCCTTAGGGACTGACATATTTTTAAACATAAACCATGACTTTCCTCTCCCTCCTTCAAAATGAGCATGCAGTCTAGGGAAACAACTGGTCCAACATCTCTCCCTCTGTTCTTCTGCCTGCCACAGCTGATGCAGAAGCCCACTGTTGCCAAGCTGCCCTGCCACCATCTCCTCCATCAGCCACAGCCAGCTGCCTCCTCCCGTAGCAGACAAGCAAGTCTCAAAGGAGGCCTTTCTTCAGAAAGCTTTTAAGCCCCTCAAAGGTTCTTAATGAATCAACGCTCTTACGGGATCAGAGGAAGAGCTCTGTGTATTAATTACAGGTGAAAACACACCAAAGAGAAAGCAAAAGTATGGATTTGAGAAGGTTATATATCACTGGGAGGAAAGATCTCACTGTGATCAACATGCCCTGCCACAGGGGGTATAAATACTGTCAAATGCAAAATTATTCCAGATAGTCTTATTTGAAATTGACTGCATAGCTCTGCAAAGGGCACTCATGGTGCTCAGTGACCAGCTCATAAACCCATTATATTATCTTCAATGTCTATAAATGCAATGCAGCATGTGACTGGGGATGACCTGTCCTACACTGAGCACTCTGAGTGACTAGGAAAGAGGCTGAAGACACAGAACTCAGCTTTTAGCAGCAGACAAAAATCAAATGCATGCACAGAACTGAGGACACATCAAGAAACATCACTACATCAATGTATAAGGTTTAGTTGGCATTTATCTTCATTTCTCCATTCAGCCCATCTCACCAGGACCAAATACAGCCCCCAGAAAGGTAAGGAGGACAGCAAGAAGTATGGGAAGACTTCTGACATTAAGCAAATATGTAGCCTAGGTCTTTTCAGCACAAAAAAGAGCCTGACCAGATATATGTTGGTTAGCTATTGAACACGTTGGGGAGAATGAGGCAGGGGAGAATTGCTCACTGCTTCTTATAGTCGAAAATGAGAAGCACACAATGAAACCATGAGGCAGCAATTCTAAAAGCAAAGCATATAATGTTGTTGTTCATGCCTGATAAAAGGGTGCGATTCGCTGTCAGAAAATACAAAGGAGAGCAGACCTTCACCACGATAGAGCAGAGTCTTCATGGGAACTTGTCCATGGAGTAATGTCATATAAACACAAATCATCTAAATTATTGTTTGCTAGAAGAAGGGAGAATAGAATAGAAGAGTATTCATCCCACAGCTGCTGTACCCTATCTAATTCTTTAGCAATGTACTGTCTGCTCCAACTAAAGACACAGAGCTGGACTTGGAGATGATGCAGGGGAGCTGCATGTGGGTATATTCAAACCTCTTGTGTACAACTTTGGTTTCCATCTGTTTCTATACTGCTGTTCATGAACACTGGAGAGCTGGGGAGAATGAATTCTGAAATACATGATTATCACAGATAAAAAGGAACCATTTTGACAAGATACTCACTGAAAGGGTTAAGGCCTTGTCTTTTTCCATTGGGCAAACTGCTCAGGCTACCTGTAAAATCCAAGAACCACATTAAAGGCAATAAATGCTGTGGCATGACAAAGGGGTCTCCTTCTTGTCTGTTGCCAGAGGGCAGGTTCAAAGGAGCCCCTCGGAGCACGCTCACAGCAAGTCCTGCCAACACTCCTTAAGATTCACATGCAGGAGTTCAACTAATGTACTTGAGTGATGTTAAATACCTGGTGTTGTAATAGTAGCTGAATGTCATGAAATCCAGAGGTTTGGTGTGGGCAAGAAACAACAAGGTTAAACTGAACTGTGGAAGAAGAGAGAAGAAAGAAAGGAAGGATACAAGTAGTGTCATGAAGTTTCCCCAAGCAAGCAAAATAATGCCACGTAGAAAAGGAGGCAGCCAGAAAAGAGTGAAGGCATTACAGATAGCCTGAATTTATTAAATCTTTTGCTTGGACCAAACAATCTAATAGGTGCCTAAAATCAAAGACTTGAACTCACATCTGGCAGAAGGGCAGAGCTGTGACTGCGTTATAACAGGCACATGAACTCTATACCAGATGGAGCTCATTGCAAGAGCCTCTCATCCCAGCAATAAACCTGTTCCTACCATGCACTGGGTACAGAGAGCTCAGGGATTACAGGAGCTCTCGAAAGCATGTAATATTTCCTGCTAGCTGCTTGGTCTGATTTCAGAGGAGGGATTAACTGAAAATGGGAACTCCTGCTCCCAGCCAGCAGCAGTGAGCTTGTTGCCACTCTCCACTCCAGCCCAGCCTAAGACTTTGATTTGTGCATGCACATGATTTGACTGCACATCTTGCTCCGCACATCAAGTACTCTGAAGGTACTTCACACTTTGTTCTGTGCAGGGACAAGATGGGCAGAAGCTCAGAGGACAGGGGCGAGGTGGGGGAAGGCCTGGAGGCTGGAAGCTGGGCTGCAAGACGGGGAAAGAACCTCTGGGAAGGAAACAGAGGGAGGAGAGAACGTTGGCAGTGATTGAAATGGGTTGCAAGGCACAGCCTCCTGGCTTCAGAGCACATCAATAAGAGTAATTGTGTAAGTGCAGCAAGTTATGCCAAGGCCTCAATGCCAGCCTGGTCCCGACCACCTGTCCTGGTTTGACCAGCAGAACCGCAATATGGCGATGCCTGTGCCCACCTGTGTGTAAAACGCCACAGGCTCTGCTGCCAGGCTTCTGCCCAGGCTGACCAGCACCCACAGCCTGGGGATGGCGACAGCTACCTGGGCCCTTCACGGGCCGCTGTCGCCGGGGCCCTGGAGGGCACTACCGGGCCACGCATCACCTCCAAAAGAACCCTCACCCCATTTTAACACCCAGTGCAGACAAGCCTACAGCGCAGAGCTGTGAACAAGCACTATCTGTCTTTGGAGAGAGGTGAATGAGCACTACATGCCTTTGGAAAGAGGCAGAGAGCTCCAGGTTGGTGCGTGCAGAAGGCAGGAGCATCCTCCCTGCCCTGGCTGGTGTGCCCAGGGGGCACTGCCCTGTGCATTCGTGTGGGGAAACCACGCCAAGGCTCATCACTGTCCCTCCAAGAGCAGAGAGCATCACCTTCAGTCAACTGCCTGCCACATAAACCCAGGCCAGCCACGTATACCTACGGAAGGCAAAAGCATACCACAACACTACACAGAGCATAAAACTGACACAGAAGAGAGGAAAGAATATGTAAGGTGGTGACAGGGGGTTACTAACATAAACCTGGGAAGCCCTTGCACATTACAGTATATCATTCAGCAAGTTTCATAATACAGAGTATTTACTCAGCCCCACAAGTACATAGTTTTGAGTAACAATTCTAGCCACACTGGAATAGGCCAGGTGTCTTTCAAAAAAAAAAAAAAAAAGCCTCAAGGAAACTCTGGCAACTTTTTAAAGGAAGAAATGATTCCTCAGACTTACTGAGCAAATTTCTCACCTTTTGGGAAGGGAAACATGCTAGCACCAGCTTTGTATTCTGAACCCGATACTGCTGTCCTGATTCATACTAACCATCACTAACTTTTGTCAAGATTAACGGCAAACTATAGCACCTCTACAAAGTTCCAAAGGGGGATTACTGACCAAGACAAACAAAACCAAGCATTGAACCAGTGAAGCTCCTTTGCATTCTAATATAATTGTAATTAGACGCACTTTAAATTTCCTTTGTAATTCAGACATTACCTGGTTAGAGTTTTCTCATGACTGCTCAGATTTGTTTTCTACCACTATTGGTCCAGAGCCTTTTGCCAGGTGACTGTGCTTTGCTACCTCCTCCCACACAGCAGTGATACAGAATGACCTCACTTTCAGCCTCCTAAGCATGCAGAGGATCAGTTACTTCTGAAGATACCAGTAAGAAAGGTCCCAAGCATCACTGAAAGAAATCTGTTGTTTGGATTGTCCATTACTTTTCCTTCTTTCTGCAGCATTTCCTCAGATCCAACAGGAAGTGACATGCTGTTTAATTACATAAACATACAGTTTTTAATTAAGATATTTTGATCCTGTTTCTGGACTGTGTTCTTGGTGGCTGGGTTCCACCTCAGAAGTCCTCATAGCCTGTGAAGCACATCCAACACCTACCATCTGACAAGCTCTTGGACAGAAAAACAATCACAGGATCTGAGCTGGCAGAAGGGAACTTCCCATCAGCTGGAAGAGGGGAATTTATTCCCTTAGCTTCTTTTTGGGCAGACACAAAATGCTGACTTTGTCTTCTGAGTTTGGAAGAATACAGAGGTAAAACTCAAGCATTTTGCAGCCAGCACAACTAGCATAAGCCTTACTCAGATCTACAGCCATCCTCTCCAACATCACTGGACTCTAATTAATAACAGGTCCAGTAACCTTTCAGCGAAGCTTTGCAACGTGTGTGTCTATCTGCTCTCAAGGACCCTGCCTTTTGACCAATGCAGAGAGCTAAATTTGTTCTTTGATCACAGATGATTCCCTCCTTAACTCAGGCTGCGCAGACTGCACTGAGCAATGCTAACTTTTAATAATAGGCTGTACATAAGTCTGTTTTCCTTCCACAATTCCTCAGACAATCCTAGATCAAACTATGGCAAAGGCCATTTCTGGCATACTCCAAACTGAAAGCTTTATCTGCTGTGCTTCAGTTTAAGAAACTATTTGCAGGCTTCTGCAAACCCTCAAAGGCTAACTATGTGGCTACTCCATTCTGAGATCCAAGAATGCCATTTTTCCATGTGAATGGCCCCTGATAGAAACAGGTCTGGTTTAAACAGAGGGACAAGACCTGTGCAAAGTTGTCACAAGACATAGCAGATTTGCCAGCAGCTTTCTAGATCACCATAAAGATGGAAAAGAGAAGAGTTTCTGACAGACTAGACAGCCACTCTCCTCACTGAAGAACCCCTGCAGCACCCAGATATTAGGACATTGCAGGCATTAGGAACTTGATGAGGAAGGGAAGACAGACAGAACTATGCACCTCAAAAAGACCTGAGCCTCAGATTCAGGTTTGTCCTTACACATATCCCAGCTGAATCCTCACACATAAATCTTATTTATTTAGACTCTCTAGTCCCTGAGAGGCATGTAAGAGTAATGATTTACCTATGCCCTATGCTTCCTTTAGGAAACACTATTTTCACGTTTGGATGGAGCTGGTCACCTAAAAAAAAGCAAAACACTGACAAAAATGCAGAACACTTAATATGTTTTCCTCAGCATCCCAAATACTACAAAATTTATATTTTATTTTCAAAACCATTCTAAATGTTCAATTTGCCTAGCAGAAAGCATAGTCACTCGGAATGATGACCCACTTAATTTTAGTTCTTATGCCACTGGATGCCCAACCATAATTGGGAACATCTGAGGGAAGTTCATTCATTATGAAGTATATCAAGGGGAAATTATAACTTTTCTTGCCTCCCTCCAAGCCTTCCTCATCCAATCCAGACCAGAAAAACCTTTGAAAGCTTTTGTTGAAACAGAAACATTTCCATGAAAAGTTTTGGTTTTATCTTACTAGCAGTTTACAACTGAAAGCATATCATCAAAAAGATTCCCAACTAGCTCTTGGCTTGAACTCACAGTGACCTTAGCCCCAGCAGATCTTTGGAGGCCATGGTGCAGGGAAAGGAACAGGCAATTTTGCTGAACAAAAAGTCTAGCAAATACGTGATCTGACTGACTACATGTGCCCATGATCAGCAGAAGGAAAAGTCAGAGAAAGGGTAAGATCTTAGAATCATAGAATGACTTGAGTCAGAAGGGACACTAAAGATCATCCAGCTTCAACCTCCCTGCCACGGGCAGGGATACCTTTCACTAGACCATGTTGCTCAGAGCCCCATCCAAACCTGCCTTGAACATTTCAGGAACAGGCTATCCACCACTTTTCTGGGCAACCTCACAGTAAAGAATATTTTTCTCCTACCTAATCTAAACCTACTCTCAGTTTGAAGCCATTCCTCCTTGTCCTGTCACTAAATGCTCTTGTAAATAATTCCTCTCCTTCTTTCTTGTAGGCTCCCTTCAGGCACTGGAAGCCCTCAATTAGATCACCCCGAAGTATACACTTCTCCAAGATGAACAATCCCCATTCTCTCAGCCTTTCCTCACAGGAGAGGTACTCCATTCTTCCAATCAATTTCATGACCCTCCTCTGGACTCTCCAAAAAGCCTGCATCGTTCCTGTCCTGAAGATCCCAAACAAAAAAGATCCATCACAAACTTGCTTACTGCACCTCTAGAGTACTCTCTCTCAGTTCTTTCCTATATGATAGTGCCTGCTCCCTGCACTGCCCCCCTCTACCGCTTTTTAGTCCTCACCAGCCTTTAACTTATTCATTTATCTTTGATCCTCAAGGCTTATCAGACCTGTAGAAGGTATGCAGAACTGTATGATAAAGCAAGATCAGAGCCCCTTTTTGACTACAGTCCTGGCCTCATACAACAGAATAAATCATTAAAGGTCAAAGCTGCATTCTCAGCAAATAGTTGGACAATCAGGCACTCACAAGGATGTCACGCTGCTTTCTTTCCCCTTCATGTGGGCTCAAAGATTCACGTTTTCTTTCTTCTCTCCTTTTGATTTTTTCCCCTTCCATAAACTAAATTTCAAACAGTCAGTTGGCCAAGGCAGCAGATTCCAGAGAGTCTTATTCCAGGCCAAATAGCAATAAAACTCATTTAGCATATCCATCTTACTGGGAAGGTAATAAAATTAAAAATTGCTGTTTTGGTATGTCATTCACCAGTAAGGTACTGATGACTATAAAAAACTTCCACTGGGCTAGGGAAGCTGAACGCTTCTCACAGCTGACAAGTAATGCAACTGGCTTATTATGGTAAAAAAGCTCCTAGAAAATGCAACTTCCCAACACCCAAATGTACTGAATCCCTTCCCACGCATGCTAAACATGAGAAAAGAAGTAAGGAAAGTTAGTGGGACAAAGAAAGCTACCCACCATTCCTAACTAGCACGACAGTTGTAACAAGAGCTGTCTGTGCAGCCAAAACACCTGCACAGGAAATTAGTCCCCTGGAATATCCCTGTTTGCCTTCTCCTGCCAAGCAAGTCTGCCCACAGTCAAGAATGACTGATAATTATTGAATTTGGGCTGAACAGTTTCAATTCATAAAATTTCCAAAAATATCGGTTTGGTTCAAATTCCAACAGATGATGAGGTGAAGATGAAAAATGAAGAAAAGGCAGGAGGGTGGGTTGGTTGCTCAGGCATTAAACAGAAAGGAAAATAGGTTATTCACATGCCTTCTTTCTCCCCCATTCTTGAAGTACAATTTAACTTTGAAAAAGGACAACAGTAAGCCCTGTGCCTTCTTTTTGAGTTGTTCTCTCTGCATCATCCCCTTTCCTGCAAGCTGAATTTAGCAATGAAGATAAATACTATTTCTGTCAGTCAACAGGGACTCCAGAGAAGGACTACTCTGTGCTGCCTCATACATCATCCAACCTACATGGTTGAGACAACCAAATATTTAGCAGGGTATTACTCAGGAAGGATCTAATCTAAACTAGAGTTTCCAAGGACTTCTACAGTACAAGCAGAGTACAAGCAGAATTCTGGCCAAGGCTCATCTGTTGCCCTGTTTCTTAAAGAGCTTAGCACAAAGGCCTGTGATATGGGATATAATATGGAGCCATAACACAAGTAATAAACTACATTTGCATGGCAAGTTATTAATCTCACTCATTTTCTCACACAAACTGTGGCACTTGCAAAAGCTGGGAGCAAACAGATTTATGAGTTTCTTGTAACTCCAAGTCAGTTTCTATTGTTATGCAACGAGGAAGAAATGGCACCCACCTCCTTCCTTGCTGACTCCCAAACACCCTTTCAGCTCCTGAAGTGAGATCGACTTGTCCTTGTTGATGTCACAGTAGTCAGTGAAACGTCGGGCACATTTCTTGGGCTTGGCTTTCTTCTTTACATAACGTTTGAAAGGCTTTAGCTCCCGTTTGTTGATGTCATTGCTGCTGTTGTTGTCCAGCTGGCTGAAATACCAATGTACCACTCGCTCCTCTAGTGTGTGGCTGGGGTCTGGCTCAGAGAACCTGGAACAGAGGAAGCACAGGCCCCCAACAAGTGGGTGCTCTCATTAACACCATCAAGCATACGCTGAGAAGCAAGAGCTGGTCATTGAATCAGGCAAGTGCTATGCCATATTTAAATAAGGCACAACACAGTCTTCCAATCTTCTCCTTTAGCTGGGCTCTATTGAGAGAGATGAACTTTTAGAAAAGTTTTAGCATTAACAAGTGGTTCCAAGAGAGTCTTGGACACTGACACCCTCAGTAGCTCTGGTTCACCACACATCAGTTGCTGAAACTCTGCCTGATCCCAGAATGATCCCCTTTAGAGGGTAAGAGGCAATTTCCTTAGCCCTTTTGACCCTTGGGTTCCCATCCAAGTTATCAGCAGGAGAGCCGTGAGTGTCAGCTCTTGTGGTAGTTTCTGTGACAGCAACATCTAGACTTCAAAAAGGGAACAAATTCATTTCATGCAAAACAAATTCATTATTTGAAAATGCCATTGGCAAGATATATCATCTCCTTGTATCTGTAATCCTGTGCTGCTCTTTCAGCCTTTTTAACACTTTTCACATGGTTGATTTGCACATAAGAGTTCCGGAGCAGACAAACACCACAAATCCATTAAAAGCAACACTATAGATTTGGCAACTTCAGTTTGCTTCACTTCTTACTCATTGTGATATTACAAGTTTGATGCTATTTGACTCACATTTTCTTTCTGTGGACAACAACAAAATCAGAGAGGAAGATAAGAAAAAGAGGATGAACAACAACAGCTATAGACACACAAACGGAGAATGCTGCCTTTCAACATCAAGCCATCACTGAACAGGCACTGTTATGTCATACCATTTAAGCAGTGTCTGGTACCCTACAACAGCAGTGGGAAATGGGTTATTCCTCAGTGATACTGAGAAACAGGGAAAAAACTCTAAGCTAGTCTATCTTTTCTCTGTGTGATAAGCATGCCAACAGAGAAAGCTGAAAAGATGCTGAAATAAGGCTGAGACTTGAGCCTTTTTCCGTCCAAGAATAAGGCGTTCCAGTGCACGGAAATTAGTGGATAGGTAGTCAGCCATGCTACACTGGCACTGGTTGCTCTGACTTGTTCCAGGAGACATACACAGCTGCTGCCTAAATTCTTTCCCCAGGAAGGAGAGAGGAACAGTTGCATGCTGCAGGCAGCCAGATTCTCCAGTATGAGTTTGGGGCATTCTAGCTGATGGAGAAATACAAACCCAAGCACCTTATAAAACACATTCTAAGACTGTCACCAACCTTGTTTCAGAAGCTAGTAGAATCTATACTTAAATGGTCACTGAAAATTTCTTTGTTGGGAACTAGAAAGGAGAAAACTCTTTTGACTTTCCAGTCTGGCCCGTTTTGCCTTTAAAACACAGCTACAGGGCTTGAAAAATACCCCCGCCACCACCCTACCATCATGATAAATTAAATCACTAGTGATGGGGAATCTGTAACATGCAGAAAGAAAGAACTAGGGCTTAGGTGGACAACAGATATCCTCATCAACTTTCTCTGATAGCTTTTACAAATTAGCTTAGAATTTAGAAGGAGAGCCCCTATTGGGAGATACATGAATCCCTGCAACACAAACACACACAGTAGGAAGAGGCAAATAGACTGCACAACAATTTTCTCAAAGTTTTAAGTAAAACTATCTCCATCATTATTCAATTTTTTAGCTGAGGGCTAGGCTGGCATTCAGCCACAGAACAGTGGGGTGACCACTGAGCGGGAGGAAGAAGAGGTTAAGAATAAGTCTTGCTTTGTTTTGCTAGCCAAAATATCAGGCTTTTCACTACCTGCTGAAGAGACACTCAGAAGCAGGACTTAGAAGTGCCTTTTTTTTCCAGAGGCACACCAAGGAAGAGCTCTTATGAGCTACCAAGAGAAGCAACATAGCTCTCTTCAGCACTTCCATAAAGAAAATCAGGGAAATCCACAGGCTAATAAAAATACATTCACTCATGAGGTGATACTAAATCAATCTTTGCCATTACAAACATGCCAAGAGCTCACGCTGAAAACTGCAGCATGCTAATAGAGCTAAAAGGGATTAGTTTAACAGCTGTGACTTTAGGAGTAAGGAAGATACAGCCATTTCTGAGTTTTTATCACTTCCTGTTGGCTAGTTTAGCAGGACTGGAGTTCCTGCAATGTTTGCCTGCCCTCTCTGATTATCATCCAGAGCCCCATCACAGGAAGCATCCACATCATCTCAGTACAGCCATATCTCTCTGGCTCATGAAATTACACGATACACTAAAGAAGGCAGAGGTTGAAACAACCATATATAACTACTGTGACTTTAACGACTGCCCATGTAAGGCACTTAGGCACCACCCATGAAATATGAACAGATGCAACTTCACAGCACTGCTAGGCCACCTAGCTTCGGTGATGTGCCATGACACCAACCATACCTGCTGGATCAGCTGAACTAAATCTGGGGCTCTAATTGCCCTGCAAGCACAGACCTGGCAGGAGTATTCCAGGGGAATTTCCCTCTAATTCCTCCCCCTTACTGTTGCAATAGAAATAAATCAGCTCTCGGATGCGAATTTTATTTGTTCGACAGCCTCTCTACTCATTCTGTCGATAAAGAAATTGGAAATACCAAGACAGAACAAAGCTGCCTTGTACATTCTCTTGCTCTAAGAACAGTCACACTAAAATCCACTGAATTCCATTACCTCACTTCATTGCTGTAGCAGCTTTGTAAGACCTAGCAAAGAAAGACATTACCAACATATAGACAGGTTTCTCATGTCGACTGCATTACAGCTGTACTTACTTTTTTCCCCTAATTGTTCCTCTTCAGCACTCTGTGGCAAAACAATCAATCCTAAAGAATGAGTAGTTGGGAAGCAAGGAGCTCTGTGCAAGCTGATTTACCGAAGGTAACCTGCTGGACTGCTTTTGTACATAAGTCAACAATTTTAGCCAAATTAGCAGCATAAACCCACCAACATTCCAACAGTGAAGAGAAGCATGGTCTAACAGCCTAGGACAGCAAACCTGCTTTCTCAGTTTTCTTACAAATTTGTTGGCATCAGGTATATAGTCTTCTCTAAGTAGGCTTTTGCTCCTCCTTCTGTACAATGTGCTAAGACCTCTGTCATAGCAGAAGAATTCTTATTTCTTAAGTGGCTTATGTTTGGAGATATGTGAGTTAAGGTATTGTGAATTTTTATTATCTTCCAGCTGAGACACACTTCCACAGAATACCTTCACATCATCTGATGCAACTGGCATACAGGCAGAATGCAAAGAGGCTGTGAAAAAACATGGACATATATTTTTGTAAGTTGCATTGAATTCTGGATCTGAGAAAAGACTCTGCCAAAATATTAAATAGGCAGCTTGAATATGGACTTTGCATGCTATCTGTAATGTTTTCTGACCCTTGGAAAGGAGGAGTTGACTCAGTGGGGAGGAGCAGGGAAGGAAGGGGAAATACATACAGTGCACAATCAGATTACCCTCCATAGAACTGTGCTGTCAAAGTGTAATATGCCCCACTAAAATTTACTAGGTCCATTGGTGCCAAAACTGATCCTTTGCTGCCTGAACACTTCCAGCCCCACTGCATTCCACTGCACAGGTTGCAGGTACCCACAGTACTGCTGATAAAAAGTCCCAATACAAGCTACCGCTTTGACAGAATGCAGAGTTGCAATCTCTGAAGTATCCATCAGATGACCTTCTGTTTGAAGACTTCTACAAAATCTATTATTTTCTAATACAAACTTTATGTAGCAACATTAGCAGCTGAGGCAAAAGGAGATAAGGGCAGTAAGACCAGCCTTACTTCACCTAGTTGGACTGCAGACATTATAAACCAGAGGGAGCTACTCTAGGATGAAAGAACACCGATGGACAAGAAGCTGCTACCAGATGCAACAGTGTAAAAAAAAAAAAAACAAAAAAAAAACCAACAAACAACCATTAGTCCAGCTTTCATTTCTAACACACAAGGTATATTTGTAGTCAGGATGTCTACAGGAGTTAAAGCTGTAAGTTTCTATGACTTGAAAATATTTTGCAAGGATGTGTGCCTTACTTTGTTCTGTTGCTGAATGTAGAACAGATGGAGAGCAACTGACCCCACTAGTCAACACACATGACTGCATTGATGATATCCACCAAAGTGCCACCAGGGAGCACTGGAAAGCAGTGAGTTCTGTTCTTGTTCTGCTTCCACTTCTTACTTCCCTTTTGTTGTTCTTTGCAGTTGTCTATTCTAAACTTAGAGGCTGTAATGGTGGAACATGGTTTGAATCAAAGAGGATTACTCTAATGGAATTGCAAAAGGATCCTGTATTTGTTTTATTATTGTCCCTTTCCTGTAGCCAAGAATCAAGAAGTTGAAAAAAAACTAAGCTGTGTTCAGAGTAAACAAAAGGGTATACTACACAGTACAAACTCATTATGGGGAATGCATAATTCCTCTACAGTTAAAACTTCAGTTATCTCCCTATTACGGATCCATTTCTTCCTCTCCTCTGGCCAAGTTGTATATGAAACATTATTCTGAACACAACTTTCCTGAAGACTGTGGGATAAATAATTTAGAAGGTTAAAAAAATCACCTCTCTTCACTCCTCATTGACTGTTCAAAGACCCTCCTCTTACATGAGCTCTCCTGTATTTTTAATTAGGCTAGAATTTCCATAAGAGGACAAAGAGAAGTTGGCATCCAACTCCAATTGAAATGCAACAGGAGTTGCGCATTAACTTCCCTGTGCTGTTTGAAAGTGTCAGTCTTTATTAGAACGTGGATTGGCCTCAGAACACCCTGGAGATGTGCTGAGCTATGCTTGCCTCCTTCAAACTGCTCAACTAGAGCATGAAAGGGAACCTCAGGGCCATTTACTGAAGTACTTTCTGAGGCTATTACATGGGGAATAATTGGCAACTCTAGAAGAAGGGACATAGCTGCTTTGTCACATGATAAGTGGCTGCTGTAAGCTGGCCTTTTATGCTAAATTCCACAGGGCAGTAATACTTCTGCTGATAATGTAGCAAGCCTTAGCACACACATTTTGGTAACAAACTCATTTCTGAACTGGCAGGGACTGTAGAGTGTTTCTCAGATCAGGGAAACCCAGGTTGGGATTCCCTTTCATCTAGTTTAGGCCCTGTGTGATATGAATATATCAGAATCAAAAAATAGACTAAGATGTACTAAAGCGAGGTCTAATTTTTAAGTGCTGCTCCTATAATACGGTATTTAGATGTGAACAATTTCAACAATGCTTTTTTCAATATGGATACCAGATACTGGTTAATAAACCAATTTCCTACAACTCCTCCCTTAATCATTTTGAAAACATACAGTAACAAGATGTGCCTTGGAGTTATTACATAAACTTAAAATTAAGAATGAATTTTACCAGAGATTTTCTGTTTCAAAACTCTAAACGAAGTCTACTTGGCTATTATGCTGTAATATAAACCAGGGCCACGAGGAAGGGAAATTCTCATCTCATTTACATTACTGTAAAGCAAGAGTAACTCAATTAAAGTCAATAGCTTTGAACTTCCTTAAACAAGACAAGACCTATAAGGGATTACAAGGTTGTTTTAAGCATGCCCAGTTAAAAAAAAGAGTCTTATCAGGTTTTACTTACATAGCCTGCAGGAATCCAAGTTGTACTGCCCCACTTTACTGCTACTAGGTTGTTTTGGGGCGCAATTTAGCACAGCTCTATGTAGTATTTTAAATGCAGATCTCTAATTTCTCCCCATGCTCCTCCTTCACCTCCCTCCCACTCTGAAAAAAACAAAAGTGCTAATATGGACATTAAATTTCAAAGCCACAGATTGCTTTGCATTATAAATAGGTAAAATCTTGAAGACACTCAGCAAACACAGGAAGTTTTCACTCACATACACAGATTCAGACTGAAGGCAGCAGGGTAATCTAATCTGATTTCCTGTATATCATACTCACAGAATGTGAATCAAATTATTCTTAGGACCATAACTCGGGTTTGACTAAAGGAAGTCTTTCTGAAACACATCAGGCCTAAGATGAAAGCCTTAGAGAGAAGGAATCAGTCACCTCTGTCATGACTTCATTCTGCCTTAGAATTGCCCTTGCTTTAAAGAAATTTTGATCACAAGTTTGTTTATATTCAGCTAAACATGTTCTTCCCTGCTAGATTAAAGAGCCTGCAGAGCCTTTTTCCCTATGGAGATACTGAAATTATACAAAATCATCTATTAACCTTTCTTCTTTTTTTTTTTTTTTTGGTTCTTTTAATACCCTAAGGAAGGCTGAGCTCCTTAAGAATCTCACTGTTAAGCATTTTCAGTTCTTGGCACTTTGGAAAGGTTGTTCTCTGCATTCGATCCTATATTTTAATGTTGATGCATAAAGATGCATATTGTATGTCTGTACTATCTCTCTGCTGACACGGAGAAACATTTGCCTTTAAAACTCCTACTCCTGCTTTTCCGTTTGATTAAAATAGATCGGACAACATATGGCCCCAGCTGACATAGGGGTACAGCTCGTTGTTTGCCTGGCCCACACCCTGCATCAGGCATAAGCTTTGTGGGTGATGTGTTAAAAATTTACCTTGGATAATTGGATACATTTGTTCAAAATCTAAGAAAGGCCCAGAGGATGAAACCCTGAACATTGTGAAGGAGCAGAAAAAGGGAGGATTCAGAGGGAACAAATGTGTGTTTAAATACAGAACCTGTTCTGCCATCATCATGGAGGAGATGGAGAGAGCCTGCAAAAGTGAAGACTGCCTCACAAATAAGAAAACTGACATGAAGACATTAAAACTGACATGCCTGATATTAAGTCAAATAGCCAGATCTCTAGCTTTTCTTTTCAACAAGAACTTCTCAGTATATCTGGGCCAAGGAGATACAGGATGAGCATTGTCATTAATATTTTGTTAAGGCTGTAAATTAATTAAACCTACAATTAATGCAATAGGTAAAATATCCCTTCATCTTGGAAAAGAGCTTTCATTTACAGCGCCAAAGCCAAGTAAGTTTACTTAGACAATTTCAGATATACACGGGCTCACAAAATTATTAAGGCTGGAAAAGACCTCCAAGATCATCAAGTCCAACCATCAACCCTGCACCACCATGTTCACCATTAAACCAAGTCCTCGAGTTCCATACCCACATGTTTTTTGAACACTTCCATGGATGGCGACTATACCACCTGCCTGGGCAATCTATTCCAATGCTTTATAACCATTTCTGTGAAAAAGATTTTCCTAATATCTAATCTAAACCTCGCCTGATACAACTTGAGGCCATTTCCTCATCCTGTCACTTGCTTCTCAGGAGAAGAGACTGAGCCCCATCTCCCTGCAACCTCCTTTCCGGTAATTGTAGGGAGAAATAAGGTGTCTCCTCAGACTCCTTATTTCCAAGTGAAACAACCCAGCTCCCTCAGCCCCTCTCATATGACTCACTCTCTAGACCTGTTACCAGCTCTGTTGCCCTTCTCTGGGTCCACTCCAGTACCTCAATGTCTTTCTTGTATTGAGAGGCCCAAAACTGAACACAGGATTTGAGACGTGGCCTCACCAGTGCTGAGTACAGGGGAATAATCACTTCCCTAATCCTGCTCATAGCACTATTCCTCATACAGGCCAGGATGCCACTGTCCTCCTTGGCCCCCTGGGCACACTGCTGGATTGTGTTCAGCCAGCTATCAACCAGAATCCACAGGTCCTTTGTGACTGGGCAGCTTTCCAGACACTCTTCACCCAGCCTGTAGCACTACATGGAGCTGTTGTGATCCAAGTGCAGGATCTGACCACTTCACCCTACTGCAACTCATGCAGCTGGCCTCAGCCCATCAATCCAGCCTGTCCAGATCCCTCTGCAAAGCCTTTCTACCCTCCAGCAAGATCAAGTCCCACTTCGGTGTTGTCTGTGGACTTGCTGAGGGGGCACTCGATCCCTTCATCCAAGTTGTTAACAAAGATATTAAACAGGGTTTAATTTTTTAATTAATATTTATCCAACACTGAGCCCCGGGAAACATCACTTGTGATCAGTCACTCTCTGGGCCCAGCCATTCATCCAGTTTTTACCCAGCAAACAGTACAACTGTTCACACCATCAGAAGCCAATTCCTGACAAGAGCAATCAGGATGTTCCTCCCCTTGGGACTCTTGAATAGCAGGACTCACTGCAGAGAGACAGGTTCTCAACTCTGCAAACCCATATGAAATGAAATATGTTCTGATTATGTTTTTATGCAAGTACCAAAAAATACATGAAATTATTTTCAAAAAAGAATAAAAATAGTCCCATCATGGCATGTTGGATTGGAAAAGCCTGGCATATGACATTTTGGGGCTACACGGTTAGCCTAGCTGATGCACATGGAAAATTACACCAGAGCAGTTATATGAATTTAATCATGGCAGTGGGCAGGCAGAATATTTGAGTGGTAGCAGTCTTTTGCCTTACCAAGGACAGTCTGTTAAAAGATTTAATTTTCTCCTTGTAACTGGGCTGCTGACACTGGAGCAGAAAATAAATCGACATGATGACTGTGTAAAACTCCTGGGCAGTGAAAAATTCCACCAGAAAGGCCTCTATTGAAAGCTGAGAATTACACAAAGCTTAAGGAACATTAGGAAGCAAGCCTGCTGGTTTACAGAAGTGCAGTGGGGGCATACATCTCTGGCTTTACAACATTGGTCTATATTAAGCTTTGTTTTAAGAGTGATGATTACATTGGCTGTGTTTCAGCCCCAGTGCCAAAGATGCCAAATAAATATCAAATACTCTCCAGGGCTTCCCACCACCCCTACCCACTGCATTTGAACCATGCAAATTAGACAGAATTGACATTGGAATGCTTAAGTCTGGGAGAGAACGATGTCTTTCCCATCCTTGGGGCATTTTTCATCCTATTTATATACATACAGACATGGTAGGCATATACTGCTAATTAGACAGGTTACAGAATATTCAGCATGCAGGCTCCCAGTCACTGGCATGATTTGTAAGGTCCAAATGCGAAGTTAAAACCGTATGAGTTCACGTGCAATCCCTATGGAAGCCAAGGGACACAGACGTGCCACCCAGGACCTTGACTAGTTAAAGATGGCACTGATTCCTTTCCCATTATGAAAGAGGAAAGCAGGGGATCAACATTACTCTCAAAACATTGGAGCAATATCCATGGAAGTAGCATATGTACAGAGGCACCTCCATCTCTATACCCCAGTGAACATAAGCACATTGGTCATTGTGGTATCGCTGCATGCTATGCTAACACTGACTCCTTTTATAGTCAGTAGAATCCAGAACTACAGAAGCCTTGTCTAGCCAATGCCCTGTCCTGATGCAGCACTGCAACTGCTGAGCTGAGGGGATCTGCTGTTACCAAGCAGGAGGGGGAGACACAGCCTCAGCTTTCCTCCAGTTCCCCAGAAACACAGTTGTGCTCACCTCTGGAAACAGGCCTGAACTGTTGCTCCTTCCAAAAGGGGTGGACAGCCATCTGGTCAGAGGCGAGGGCCATGAAAAACAGCTCCTCTCATCATTGGCAGCTGACTGCAGCCTCACAGCAAAACCATAGCACTGCCAAGAATTCAATTCACATTCTTCACTCCCTGTGGTAGCCACTAGGCCACACGGTCTCCTTCAATCCATTTGCATTTTATTAGGTCTTTTCATGCACCAAGGGACAAAAGAACAAGCCACTTCCTCCCACTGAGCTCTCATTTCACACTTCAAATGGGCTATACTAACCTTTATGGTGGAGCAGCTGCCAAGGGAGGAGGGGCAGGAGGAAGCAGGCAATGCTAGGATAACAGGACAAAGCAGTGTCTGAATATGCAGCCTCAGATCCTCTCCCAGAAACCCAGAGGAACCCAAATCAGTCAGAGCTACAGCTTTTCCTCATGCCCCCACCTCAGGGACACCCAGAGCTCTGCGACTGCCTGAGTGGCATTCAGCTGGAGTGCTCTCTGGACTCACCTCCCACCCCCAGTAGGTGCTGCTGAGTTAATAGCCTGTACCATGTCCGTAGTCAGAGCATCAAGTAAGCTGGTAATAAATTCAACTTTCTTCCCTTCTGGGCAACCTGCAGAAAGAAATAAGGAGGTTTAATGCAAGGACACACAGACGGTCTTCTACCTCAATTCAGCAAGATTCAGCCAGAATCTTCTTTAAGATGGTAGCCATCAACACAGTCCCTAAAGAAAGGCAAAAGAATCCCTCCATGGGTTTCTATGCATGGCAATTTGTCCTGCAACTTTTGTCCAGCCACATGCAGGGTCATCACCAATATCTCACAGGAATACTGTGTGGTTAGCTTTATGGTCTTGCCCAGTTCTCCATCAGCAAAACCAAAGGGATGTGCTGGAAGCGCCTGGCAGACAGGAGTTCCTATGGTAACATTTGCAGAGAAGTTTGCAAAACAACTCATTACCTCCTGGGTCATCTTCTGATGCAAACATGGCTGTTATGAGGTATTAACTGACATTTTAAAAGTACTTTAAAAGCATACATGCTTAAAGTATCATAGAGCACAAAGCAAGGTCTGCTGCTTGCACTCTCCTCTTCAGCCACAGAGAACCTACCAGCACCGACCACAGTAATTCAGTTCTTTGTATGATCATAAAAACATATGAAGTATGTCAGTCTGAGTCAATATGTGGTAGTCCCCCCAGTCCCTGCTGGCTTAAGCAGGACAAAGCAGGTTGCAGGTGAGCTTGGTAGCCGTTCCCGTTACTTAGTGCTGAGACTGCCTTGTTCCACACCATAATAACCATAGACTTACAGAGCCTCTTACCCTAAACAGTGCCAGTCTGTTATGACAAAACTCTCCATCTTCTTACCTTTAAAAGGCAATCTGTGCAGTTTCCTTGCTTCTTAAAGCATGCTTCATTTCCTACCACATGGATACTATAACAATTGCTCTAGCCTACCAAGGAACAAGCATGCTTAACTTCAGAGCACCACCTTCAGAACTATTGTCCAAAACCCATCATCTCCAATCCTACTGTCTTCTCTTGATGTAATACAGAAGCCACCACTACATCCGTCACCTCTTTCCTCAAATCACCACCACTACACCGATTATTCAGCTGATTAAGGCAGCAGACATAAGAAAACAGCCTCCCACAGCAACATACAGCATTGTCAACACTTTCTGCTTTTCTCAAACAAGCAGAGAAGCACATCTACCCCAAACAGAGCACCAGAAACTTACTGCAATTACTTGACAGCCGAAAGCAGCTTGCAAACTGATCTGACAAAACTCCCTCCTTTGTAGTGTCACAGGCTCTGTCCTCTGCAATAGCTAACCAACAGTCCTGTGCCTGTCTCTGTATTGTGTACATTACACACACACACACACCACTCAGCACTCGTTTGGCACACGGTCCAGAAAATGTCAGCATTGTAATGAGTAAGCTGCTATTGCAGCCAGAGTAGACCACTCACTTAAAGGAGCTTTTTGTTGAGGTAATGAAAAGGATGAAAAACTATTTTTTAGAAGTCATCTCCCTGGGGTCACAGCATCTCACTGTCTGCAGGAATTAGCAGCTTGCCATTTGCTGCGTACAAGCAACATTTCCCTTCCTCCTTTCTTTTTTTCTTCTAGCCACAGTCAGGATAATTCGTGAAGAGGGTCTGTGTAGGTATGCAAGGATCTGAACATATGTCCCCCTTGGCCTCTGCAGGGTGTCTTCACACAGGCCAAGAAGCACATTGCCTGCAGTACTGACAGTCTAAAGAATGGGCAAACCTCTAGAAGAGGAAAGAAGTGAGGGGTGTCTCAACAAAACTGAGTGCAAATGGAACAATCAATCTGAAATTGAAGCAGGGATTTTAAAGTTCAGTTCTGCTAAGAAGCGAGAGCAGAAAAAAAATAAGAAGAAACATCTCTCACCCCCTACAGTTCTGGTCCACCAGTGAATTTTTGCAAACGAGCAGTTAATCAAACAAACCTCAAGACTGCATAAAAAGATCATGCTGCACAATATCTCTCGGGCAGACAAACTAGGATCAGATCCTCCATCTCTCCATAGAAAAGGGATATTTTCAGAGACAGGAATCATCATAGAATCATAGAACGTGGTTAGAGTTGGAAGAGACCTCAAAGATCATCTAGTTTCAACTTCCCTGTCTGATGCCATTCATTAGATTAGGTTGCTCAGGGCCCCATCCAACCTGGCCTTGCACACTTGCAGGTATGAAACATCTGAAACTTCTCTGGGCAACAATCCAACCAATGCAGCCAAAAACAAAGCTTAAAGTTTACACAGGCACAGGAAAGTGGCTTGAGCTCAGAGGGCAACTCTCCTGGAGTCTGATACTGGGACCAGACCACTAAGCTACAGAGCATTCAGTGTCCTTTCCTGCATCAAACAGTTCCTGTCCCCTTGTCTGGCTTCAGTGGAAAAAGGAAGGGAGAAGGGAAACAACACCACTCTATCTTCCCGAGATCAGATGTAAGAGTCTCAAAGAAAAAGCCTAAGAGCAAAGAATTTTCACAGATGAGTTCTACAGAGGCAGGAAGGAAGTGCAAGGATAGGCAGTAAAGCAATGGGAGAAGTGGATGGGGAATCAAGGAAGTAAGGTTGTTCTATTTTACTGTGATTTCCCAAGGAAATGAGCCTTAATGCAATCATTTAGCTGGTTTCTCTCCCCCTATCTCCCAGTATAATACTTGAACCAATGGGCCAATTTCCTTTGAATATGAGAGGAAGGAAGATAGGAAAATTCCACATGACTTGTGAAAATGAGGAGCTGCACAGGAGAGAGCCCTGCTGAGGGCAGATTTGCTATGCAGAAAGCTCTGGGATCCAAGGTCAGAAGCCAGCAGGAAGAGAATCAGGAGACACAGAGGGCAGATCTGGTAGACATCTCAGTTCCTTTGCTACCCTGATCAGGGACAAATAAATTTATGCTAGCTGTAGAGAGGGCCAACAGAAAATGAAGCTGATCCAGAGCTAACAGCTCTTTTTGTGGAGTTATTGGTCTCCCCCACTCCCACTGGTGGAAAGGGACCTACTGTAGCTTCTGTTTTCAAGCAGGGTTGACTTGCCAGTGAGGGCATCCTCACTCTGCACCTTAAAAAGGTAGCTGGAAGGAAAACCCAGAGCACAGGCAGATAGGATAGCATTTTTAAGAGCTGCACACACACCTATGCCCGGCACACACTCCTAGCAGAAAAAACATGGGGAGACAGTAAATTATGGCTTATCAGAGAAAAATGGAATATAAAAAAGCAGCAATGGGAAATAAAGCATGTCCCAGGCAGAAAATGAGGGATAAAGTCCAGCTCAGTGAGAAGCCATCATTAGTTAAGAGACCCTAGTACACCAGGAATGCTGTCCTGCCTGGTCCATGCAGTGTCAGGGAGTAAAGTCAGGCCAATAACAATTGCCAATAGACAAGCCCCTCAGGACACTCCTAGCCTTTTCCAGTTCACTGCTGAAACTGGAGGTAATCCAAAATAGCATGAGATAAACCTGATGGTAAAGCATGCACTGTGAAGAAAATCCCCCATTTCCTCAACAATATTCATAAGACTTCCAAGATGAGACAAGATAAGAAGGCAGAAATAGGACCTCGTTCCTCTGACCTGGAAGTTCTCTGTCCTTGAATGGATCATCAACCTCTGTGCTCTTCGATCTGGCATCACTTTCACACACTGGAGTCTCATAGCTGAAAAAGGAGAAGAGCAGAAGCTGAACTATGCGACACAGCTTTAGTGTCATCACGTGGTCACCAATGTGTTGTGCCTTTTCTGCTTATGGCAGGAGAAACCAATAAACCTGCAGAAGAAATACCATTCTTAAGCATCTGTCTGTTTACAGACAGTCAGCAACAGCAGCAGAAGTGGAAAGAGAAGGAAGAACATACCTTGCAGTCCAGTATCAGCTACCAACTGAAACCCACAAAGAGCACAAAGGCCTCTTCCAATTCTTGTGGGCACAGACAGATTATTTTTTTTTTTCAAAGCTGCCCATGCACTGCAGAATCACTGTATCTAGCAGAGTTTAGGTCCCAGCTGCTATGGCAAGATATAAAATCAGGCCAGGACCCACGATATTTTTTCAAACCCCAAGTGAGAAAAGATTCCCTAGGTAATTTTAAGATACAGAGTAACCGAAAGAAAAATCTATCACTTGCTTAAAATCTACCAATGCACAACCAAGGAGTCTTCTAAATCTATTCTGGTCAGGATTCAAGTGGCTACAGTACGGAAGTATAAAGCAGATGATAATGCAACAAAGCCACTTGTCTTTTCACTGCTTGTGTCCACAATCTGTACTCTTTAAGCAAAACCCCAGTTCCTGATACCACCACAAAGCTGCAAGCCACAAAACAAAAAAGGCTGTTTTGTGTGAATACTTAACACCCAGAAAAGTAAGGACAGTAGTTTCTATCCACCAACTCCTATGGAGAGGGAGCTGCATAGCAACACTAAACAGGGAACAGGACTGTTCCAGAGCAAGGAACCGATTTGATATTGCAATAGTTTGGGGGTTTTATGTCTTATTGTGTCCAGGCAAGCATCTCACCAAGTCTGGCTGTAGCTCTTACCGAGTGGAAGTACCAGGCAGGGGACGTCCCGTGTCCACCAGGACACACCAGCAGTAGCCAGTAGACTGGTGGCATTGCACTGGTTTGTAGAGTCCTCCAGGAGCACACTCAGGGATGACGATACCCTCACGGGGGTTCTGCCGGGCTTCCTCCAGGGCGCTCTGCCTTTCCTGGTCACAGGAGTGAACTTTCTCTGGAAGACAGAAGAAAGGTTGGAGGGGGTGGAAAAATCCCCAAATCAAGATCAATTTCCTCAGCTCAGCAGGATATGGGTATCCTTCACAACAGGAGCCCTTTGTGTCTATTTCCTTCTCATCAAACACCAGTATGTCTGTATCACCAGGAACTCAGGGCCTTCTGGGTCGAGAGCTTTTTCCTACATACAGCTGTGATTATGGATTATAAACATTTACTGCCAAGTGCCCAGAATGTCAGAAACAGCAGGAAAAACTCTTCTTGATCACTTGGGTTTTGGAACTGAACTATCAGATAACAGTAATTCACTATTACTGCAGCCATGAGGTAAGCCTTTCCCAGATTATGTTTTTACAACCTGACAGATCTGAAATTGCAACTTGTTTTTTCCAGTTAAACAAAGGAGGCAAACACCCTGCCCTGCCCCACACTCTTCCCTCTGAAAAGCACCCTTCCAACACCATCCCAAGAGGAGCATGTTATGTTTTAACACCTCCTTATCCACTGCAGACAGCACCTGCACACACCTCAGCAGGGAACAGAATGGGATATCCCACTCCATCCACACTGCCATCACCTCTCCAGCCTGGAGAACAAAAGCACCTGACACTGCTTCCTATTGAGGGGTGGGTAAGACCCTGTCCTTTAATAACCTATTACACAGAAAAGGCTATTCCCAAAAACATCAAACAGAGAAGAGAGTACAGAGGTGGCATGAACTAAAGAATAGGAAGAAGCCCAGAAGTGGCTTCTGAAGCCAGCCTGGCACATAAGGCCCTAATGGCACCTCTTCAACCACCATCTGCAGAAGGATGGATGCATGGAGAGTGCCAGGCTTCTGCCTCTTACGTGGAACCAGCCATTTAAGGGGAAAGAGAAGAACAGAATACCTGCAGGATGTTAATACTTATTTGGCTCAACAGCCAGAAGTTCTCAATTATAAGTCTTTGAGTATTTTGAGCCTTTGATGGTTAGGAAAATTATTTCAACTTTGTAATCTACTGAAGGTATTACAGTTAGAAAAAAAGCAGTCAAGGCAGCTGATCACCTGATTTAAAACATGTCTAAGTCTAGGGTAACAAAAAATAACAATCTGACTTCAAACTTTTATCCTTAGGACAGTGATGAAAAACAGAAGCAGGAACAGTTGTCCTCTTCTTCCTTAGCCTTTCTCTTCCTTGCAGTTGACTGTGGTTTTAATTTTCTTTTTATAAATAAGACAAGACCTGTAACTTCTTGCCACAGCCAAGAACTCCCTCAATCTTTCAATACATAAAATGCTTCAATACTCGCCAGAAATGATACCATAGGTTAATCCCAAATCTCTAGATATTTACACCATCAGCAGACATGGCATGACCTCAGCATCCTGCTCCTGGGTCTTGCTCAGCACACCACTAAAACACACTCACTTTTTCATTGTATACAGACAGACAGGCAAAATGCCATCAGTTATGTCTTATATTTTGGTGATGAATTATGGTGTAGAGGGTAATTTTTATTCCTTATTTGAGGAACAGAAGTGGTGCTGATTCATAGCTAGAATTCCACAGCTTGGTAGCAGCAGGTAAAACAAAAAAACTCCAGCAGGTCTGTACAGCATCACCTGAGTACAGCACGCTTGGGGACCACAAGCACTTTTACTGGTTGAAATTGAACTCTAACAGTTGAGAGTCTCAGAAGCCCAAAATGGTCTCAACTCTCCTCAGCATTTCAGATCACTGTCAAGGCTGGGAATGCAAAGGGCACCTGAACTTTGCTGTACACAAGCCTACACAATAGAAACACAGAATAAAATCTTTTAAGTGTTGGCAAGTCTGACTCAAGCAGAGAGAAACTTGACCAGGAAGGAGCAGGAGGGGATAAAGTCAACAAAGAATGAAAGGGAGCTCAAGCCTCAGCTGATATTTAAGCTGACTTCACTTTGCTGACAGATTTCACATCTGAAAAAAAAAAAAAAAAGCCCAGCAACTGTTCCCAAGCTATACGTGGACAGAGAAGTCATTGAGCGAGACGCTTGCAGGCTCCCTACAAACCATTTACATCAAACGGCCCCCTCTTACCCACAGTCGGCCAACAGCAATTCACACCTTGGCCATCAGGTAAGGCATATTATTCATGCAGCTTGAGGAAGTAAAAAAAAAAAAAAAAAAAAAAAAAAAAAAAAAAAAAAAANNNNAAAAAAAAAAAAAAAAAAAAAAAAAAACCCAGGGGCAAAATTCTCTATCATCTTTATATTATAAACAAAAGAAAAAACTTCTGCTAAAAAAACCCCTACATACCAGGAATTTTTCTATCCAAATCCCCAAAGCTTCCTGAGTACACGAAGTCAAACCAAGATTTCTCAAGTTCTTTGACTCTTGCAAAACTAGCAGTAAAATTACTCTGAAAAAAAATAAAGTGGGTTTTGTGTGCCAGAACAAAGAAATATGCCACTTTTATTGAAATAAAGAAAAAAATTAATGTCTTTAACAAGTTAGTATCTTATTTTACATACATTTGCAGTTGAGTATGCAAATTACACAGAATAAATGTACATACTAACACACACATTTCCTCTATGCCATAAAAAAGTGGAAAAAAATTCTCCATGTTACCAATAGAAACTTGTGGGAATTGAATAGTCAAAACATCTGCCACTAGAATATGTAACTAACTGGTTGTTGTTTCTGTTTGAGAGGTGTTTAAAGGCTGAGTGAAACAAATCTTACAGGCTTTGTTCAGTTGATATCAAATAGATGTCATGATGCCAACTCTGCCATTGTCACCAGAATTCAGTGGCACGTCATTAGCAATGGTAGCAGTACAACTGAAATAGCAGGGAATTCACACTTCTCTCATTTCTACTATACATCTAGAAGCAGCTGCTCTGAAACTTCCTCCCTGCATTACAGATTTCCACTTCATCTCTTTTACATGCTGAAAAGACCCAGCTGACAAAGTTCTTCTCTGAACTCTGCAGATCCACCATACCTTCCCTGAGCTAGCAGAGAATAACAAAAACATTGACTCTGACAATAGCCTTGTAGAAAGTTCCTTCAGTGACATCTGTCTAGTAAGCAGGATGTATTAACTAGCACTAGCCTCTGGAGAAGCTCTTTCTTCCAGGCTACCACTCTACCAGCACTTAATTCCCTTAAACATAACAGTTGGGCTATTCAAAGCCCAGCAAAATGAGCTGGGAAACTCATACCATCAGCTTCCCTAGTATGGGAGTTGGCAGGAACTGCATGCACTGTCACCCTGAAAGATGGTCTCATGGGTAATGAAGGGACCATCAAATGCTATCCCAGCTCCAGGACACTGAAGTCTGCCTGTTCCAGTCAAACCGCTTACTGGAAACATTGCTGTTGTTGCCAAGGCCAGGTTTATGGAGAATAGTGAAAGCCTATGGCCAAGCTAGAAAGTTTAATGCCAGGTATGAAATTAGGCTGTCGTCTTAGAAAGGGCCATATTTTTTATACATGCAGGGTACTTAAAAGTCTATTCCCTGTTAATGGGAGTTGCAGGCACAGAAAGATAAAGAAAGGTTTTCCTTCTTTCCCGAAACTAAACATTTAGAGAAAAAACATTTAAGTAGAACACAGTCTAAGAGAAAAAATACTATACCTATTTACTTATTTTAAAGCCACTGTCACATTCTGTTGTTTTCTGCATCTCTTCTTTGACTTAAGACAGCCATCAGCAAAGAAACTGAGTAATACTTGCCAACTTACTGTTGCTGGGGAGTGAAACCTTCGTGAGACAGCAAATTTAGACTGCAAAACGTCCAATGATAGCAAAAAAAAAAAAAAGGAATATACACACACACAAATAAGAGAATCACTGGTAGAAATATACATTTTACCTTAACTGTTCAGTAATAAAATGGTGTTTGTTCCTTTTTACTCTTGGCTGCTTCTAACACTCGTTAAGCATATTTTTAAAGTAGTGTCTGTGAAGCCATGAGCTATTACAGGAAAACAGGGCTTGGACATCTGCAGTTGCACATTATTTATGCAACAGTTTTCCCCTAGTAATGGCCTTCTGAGAAATACATGGTCAGATTCATAAAAAGGTCTCTCATTCCTGGTCCCTTAAGAACACACATTCAAACATATATCTAATGCTTTCACAATAAAAATAAAAATGATGGATGAGGTAAGGGACTCATCTGACTGTCTAATAAACTATATGGTTATTAAAGAGATGGGGTGTTTGTTTACCCTACAAAGCTGAGAAGAAAGGGTGTCTAGCAGCATCCAGGCAAAGGCTTGTGCTTAACAGTTCTCATTCACAGCTTGCAAGGCTAGATGCAGCCAATGTGCTGCTCTAGGGACGAGGCAGCCTCCTCCAGCTGGATCTCCTGGCACATAACTCTCATTGCTATCAGAGCCAAAGGACCAAGCATCATTCACTGTAGCTGTGAGGATGCTCTGGATTAGAGTGGGACATAAAGATGATCTGCCACCCAACCACAGCACACTATTTTTTAAATATTGCTCTTATGCACTCAAATTATTTTTTAGTGAAAGAAGAAAGAGACTGTGACACCAAAACCAACCACCTTGGAGAGATCCCTACACCCTTAAGAGACAAGATTTCTTCTTCCAAACCAGGCAAAAAATGGGATTCAACCTCTCCCTGTGCTTCTGTCCAGCCCCAGTGAACCTCTGAACAGCCTAACCCCAAAGCCACAGGCCACGCCAGGCAGAGCAGATTTCCTTCTCTTTCCCTCTCTCATTTCTTTTGACTAGAAATTCTGTCTGGACCAGAGAAACTTTTCCCATAGAGATCCCACAAAAAGCTTCAGTTTTAATGAACAAGCATTCATCACAAGGGGATGAAGAGGTCTTTTACTGAAGGATTCTTGATCAATCCCCGTTGTTAGTGATGCAACAGGGACCTGACTTCAAAATACCATCTCAAAAAAATAAAACACATCTCTTCCAAATTTTTTTTGTTCAACTCATAACTTTTCCCTCAGTGAAGTCAGGCACAGAACAAAGGGTAGCAGCAGATATATCTAGTGTCAAGTTTCTAGTGATGTCCTGTGCCAAACCAAACATGGACTAAGTGTCTTTGTGCCTCAGTTTTCCTCTCAGTGAGAAAAAAATGTTTGCCTGTCTTCCAGGCAATTCAGATAGGGTTGATTTCTCATTTTTATGTAGAGAAAAAATGCTGTGGCAGAGAATAGGAATCTTGAACTGGTTGTTTTATCACAGTCCTTACACCAGCTTAAAGGTGCTTTTACATCATATAAAGAAGTTCTACTGTGAACAGGATCCAGGACCACTCCAGGAGAACAGGTGCCTCATCCCAGCACAGAGCTTACAAAAGCTGTGGGCAGAAAGCACAGTCTCATTCCACAAAAAAAGTTCAGCACAGGTTATATAAGCAGCCCAAATCTGCATCCTTTCTGCCTCAAAGGGGAAAGAGAATTTGAAAAGCCTTGGGTATGCACAAGTGCTAGCAGGGCTAGCAAAGCAATGCAGTGAATACATGCTAGCTGCCTGTCCCCTGAGTAGGGCTGTGGGTGGAGGGAGAGAAACAACCCCTTCTGTGTTTACTAGGAGCACAATAACAGCTGAGCAAATACAGCTCACAGGGATAGCATAAATCTCTCCACACCTCTGTTAGTCATCAGTGCTGATACCCACTCCACCCTGTTCTGTCTGGAATCATAGTCCCTTCAGAGTATTCTGGCTAATCTAAAGGTAGAAAGCAAAACAAACCATGCAGGTGCTCCCACACTCTACCAGTTGAGCAGTCCTTGCCTTACCTTGGTACTTAATTTCATTTCTTGAGGCATAGGCTACAGAGGAAGCAGATGTTACCACAAGTTCCAGTACTGAACAAATACAGTGCAAAGGTTTAACAGGTGGGTTATAACTTTAAAGAATGCACTATTCCAAGTGGCTCATTAAACTTCAGCTATCCAGGAACACATCCTTCCCTTGCCATTTTTCTCCTGCTCAAGGAGACAAAGCTGCACCGCATTCCCACCTGCCTTACAAAATGAGAAGCCTATTCAGTACCTACCCTCTAGCTTGAAATAAGGAGGGCTGGCTAAAGGAAGCACTGTCTCAGGGATTAGAGCAAACTTGGTGAGGGACTTTCTGATACACAACTTGTGCTCACTTAACAGAACCTGGGGGCACTGGGTGCTGAGAAAGGAGTCTGCTCCACAGGGTTTCCAAACCATACAGGAATAAAGATCCACACTTTTAAATCTTGAAACCTGTCAGTTGAAAGCTACTTGTCCTTGCAATTCTAACTCAACTGCCTTTCAGGCAGGCCTTGGACTCTTTCTACCACCCCATCTCTCAAGCAGTCAGCCACACAGTCCTAGTCCTTGTAGAGCTGCAGCCAAATTAGATGAAGGACGGCAGAAAGAGAACAAAGCATTTTTTATATAGTACATCACCCCAGAAAAACTGCAAATATTTTCACAATCATACACAATGCATTAAACAGAGCCTTGATTAAATTCTAGTTCATTAGAACCTATTATATCATTCTCATAAGCAAACAAGGAAGATGCAGACTGCATACAATTACTATGAGATAGCTGTCTAACACCACAGATTAACATGCTTTCCAAGACGTCTCAAAAGTTCTCTGTGAAACAGTTGTTAAGTTTTGAAAGCTATGATGAGACTCGTATCAAATTAAATGACCAATCTGGCTAGTGGAACAAAGCATCCAATTTACAGACTGAACTTCACAAAAAAATTCAAAGTCACCTTGATAAATGGTTTTACATTAGTGTGATCACAACTTACAAGTATGAACCACAACAACCAGCAAGAAGAAATCCAGTGCATTGAGAGGAAATAACTGGTGAGACGGCAAAAAACAGTCAGGAACTTAGGTAGACCACAAAAAAGTCTGCAACTTCATGACATTGCAAACAACAACAAAAAAGTCAAAATAGGTAAATGTAGCTGTGGGATGTAATGACAGGGACTTCACATAAGAAAGGGGCACTAAGGACTGGTGAGCCTTTAAATTAGCCCAATGTACAAGCTCTGGGCATTGCACTTTGAGGGAGAGACAGACCATTTGGCAAGAGGGCATGGAGAGCAAAGAGAACAGGCACAGGTCTAGGAAACTTGATCTATGAGACAAGGCCAGAAGAATTCAATTTGTTTAGTCTAGGGATGACATTCAGTCTTCTGAGACATAAAAGCTGTTCTATAAAAAAAAAAAAAGAAGATAGTCATAGATCATTTTTTTCTTCCCCGTGGGTAGTTCAAGTAGCAAACAGCTTACTTGGAGAAAGGAGATTTAAGTTTGATATAAAGAAGCCCTGGTGATTAACTGTTCATTAATTGGAACAGGCAGTGGGATCTCTGTTGTCACATTAGGAACAGGTTACATGTGTCAAAGCTGCTATTAACTGGATATGACCACAGGTCAAAAGAGAAAAAAATTACATGATCTCTTCAGGTCTTTTCTACTCTCCTCACACAGGCTGAGAAGCTGCAGCAAATCCTCAATGACTGAAGCAACCTTTTGCTAACATAGACTAAAATCTTGAAGATTTTTGATCCAGTTTAAGTTTCCAGATTTTGGGGTCTGATCCCCCTAATGCGCCTGGCTTCCATATTCCATAGTACAACTGTAGCTGTTCAGTACCTTCACTGTGACAACAGTTTCTACAGTCTGAGGAGAGAAGTTTGGTAACAAAATGCAACTTCTTCAGCTCTTGACATCAGAAGGCTTCCTCAGCAGTAGAAAAACTTTCAGCCTTTGTCACAGCCCTTGTAATTTTGAGACAAAGCTACAGAGTCTGTGTTTCTTCTTCCTTGATGCCTCTCTCCTATTTCATACAGTTTCTAAGCATGGTGGGCTTGTGGCATACCTAGCTTTGAGATAAGCCACCTCTCTCTGAACATTTATTTTCTTTATACTCCTTTTTCACTGCACTCTTTCCACACTGAGGAATGCTGTTCAATAAAAGGAGAAGTAATAGGTGTTTCCACTGGAGCATTAGCATTATTGGGAAACTATTTTTGCTTCCACACCTGTTCTTAATAGTGCTTGAACAACTAGCACAGCAATTATTGGAGAACTTGCCTACCTCTGCTGACTGGAGATCCAAGCACACTATTTTTACTGTATTATACGTGTACAATTACAGGATACCAAACAGAAAGCATTTGAAAACTTATAAATCAACATCAACAGGGGAGAGTGTTTCTTTTCATTCATTTTGAGTTTTTCAGTATTTCTGGAAATATTGTTTTGTGTTCTGTTCTGTGTTTTGCTCCTTTAGAGGTATAATAGAGACATATATAGATGTATATTTATAATATATATAGGTATATTTAATAAGAAACCTGTTATTTCCTTTTCTATATTTTGTGGTCTCGTGTTTTCAAATTACACAATTGTCTTTAAACCAAGACATTACATAACATCCAATTCAGAAATCAGCCGTGATGAGCTCCCACTTCACCAGTGCCATAAGATGGGTACAGCCCTTGTTCATGCTCTTAAAAAGCAAAGGGAGTACTGCAGAGTGATACTATAGATGAAGTTAGTGATCCCAGTCAGATTTCTCTGAATTGCAACCTTACAGAGACAGTGGCCCCTCCATCTGTGGGAGCCTATGCATTCTGAGGTCTGAGGTCCAGAGAGAAGCTGCAGCTTGGTGCTGTCGGAGCCTGTTCAGTGAGCCTAAGGTGAGGTGGGAAACTGATGACACCAGCAGGACCACACACTTCCCTGCATTATAACTGAAGAATCCAGAGAAATGCCATTCCATTCACCCAGAGTGAGGTCAGCCAGTTTAACACCTCTTTGGCCCTCAAGTGTTCCAGAAGGTTGAATGCTACCTTGCTTTTCAAACATATTCCCACTTCTTTCTCTGCCTCTGAAGGTGGGTTCCCTACCCAGCCTTCCATCCTCTTTAGAGACAACCCTTGGAACTTCTACGAAGAGGCCTTTCCAGCTACTTACGCACCATTTCAACATCCTGAAAAGTATCCACTTTGCTCTGTTGAGGGGTGGCTAAAATGTACTCCCATGTTTCTATTGACCACTTCCTTATTTTGGTGGTCTGGTAAAATGCAAAAGTGAGACAAGCAGCAAGAGAAAGAGAATATAAGGATGGCAGACCCAGCCCCTCCCCAAAGTATACACAGGACTCTAACAACACAATTCACAACTCTGATGACATCAGTTTGAAAGTAAAAAGAACATGGTCTACATACAAAGAGATTACAGTAAGGTGGGTGTTGATCTCTTACTCCAGCTTCTTATACCTTTGCCTCTCTCCTACTGCTCCCTGTCCACTAGCCTTAACTGGCAGCTGCAGAGTAGTAGTTATGACTCCATGTCTAAAGTAATTTGTTTTCTTTTTTGGGGGGATAAGGAGGGGGGGAGTGACCGAATTCTTTGGGAATGATTTATTGCACAGCACTCAGGGAGAGCTTCATTTATTTGCCTAGCTGCATATGGTTTAACACCTACGGTTGCATGCCGATTATTATACAACGTTATTTTTCCCACTTGTATACTTTGCACCTTTTCATAGAGCAGATTAACTAGTCCCCAGTGGCATGTTATTTAAGACTTTGTTTGCTGGCTGTCTGGGAAGGGTCTTGCTCCTAGATTCTTCCATTCCCCCTGCCTCTGTTCTTCCCTAAATATACCCTTCTTCATCACACACACCTGTCACACTGAGATCGTGGGAGAATCACACCTGGGCATCACACATATAATACCTTCTCAGAATTTCCAGGAGGGAGAAAGAGACTGAGGCCTCACAAACAGCAGCCCAGACAGGATGGGATGCCCAAACCACAGATGGAGCCAGAGGGAATAGAGGGATAAAAAGTAAGGAAGATACATCACGTTTTGGCTTGCAAGGAAGCAGGAACTCAGGAGATAAGAGTATAGATATTTGTTGAGAAAATGTAATGGAATTAGTAAGTTTTCATTTCATACTCAACAGGAGCTTCTCTTAAGATTGCTTCATTTGATATTAAGGCAGAATCTAAATTAAAATTAATTCAAAACCAAATCAAAACAAACCCTCACAAAAAGAAGGGGTGGGAGGACTAGTACAAAGGTCTGAAGATAAATAATTGTGACAGGTGAGACAACGAAGTCAAAGATTTTTTAACCTAAGAGTTTTGACACGTCAGGGGAGCACTGTACAGAGGTAGAGACAGGGAGGTACAGACTCAATATGCAGCACAAGAGCCAGACAAGATACATTAAGAGAGGATAGAAGAAAAGGCAAAAGCTTTCTGACACACTCATTCCCTCCAATAAACACTTGTTGTTGACACAATCTCTTTTTTCCTCTTCAGCCATAGAGAAATTCAGAAGCTACTAGCCAATGCCCAGAGGAGACAGGAGCACCAAAATGTTTACCAAGGTGGACTGCAGTCAGTATTGGAATGTAATTCACAGGCACCCAAATTTTCCAATTCAAATTCCACCATAATGTCTTATTCAGATGTTGCTAAAGCACAATTATGCCTGATTATATCCCATTTTCAGTCAACTTGTTTTCCTGCCAAAGCAATAGCCATCTTCTCCACTTGGTGTTCTGATTAACACTAACCACCCACAGATTTTAGGGAAGAGCCTACAATCCTGTATTAAACATTTGGACAGAAACATTAACACAACTGGCATGGAGAGACAGCCAGTCCATCTGGAACTAACACAGCTAGTTTAGTAGTAGCAGAAAGTAGGAGAAAAGCAGACATAGCAGCTGAAATCCATGGTCTCGTGTGTCTTTAAATAACAAGGCGGGGAGTGCTGTGCACCACGAGTTGGATAAAACAGCTAAGCAATAAGGCTGAGAAGGATAAAGACAAGTGAGAAACTACCCCTATTCAAAACAGTGCTTTGCTTTACAAAAGCCACGTGAATCTGCCTGTGGCTCCTTGTTCTCTGCAGTGTTTCACATTTCCAAGGCATGAGGAAATGCACTCCAACTCCAAATAACTGTGCATTCAACACAAATAGGTGCAGTGTCTCTCCACTCTGGAAAATAACACAGACGTTCAAACTCCTTGGGTTTATCCTCACTAATGAAAAGATAAGTCCTAATAACAAACTAATAACAAATGTCCAAACTTAGCTGTTTTGAGGGTATCCCACCAAAACTGACATATTCCTATTCCAGGGCAAATCAGCATGCTCTCTCTCTATATATATATGCACATACATGCTATGTATGTATATATTCTGCTGTGTGTTGGTTGGTCTCACCTGACTCAAGAGGAACTACATTGATACTCAATATAATCTGCAGACTCCTTTTTAATGTACGGGATCCCAGAAAGTTTCCATATGGCTAAGACAACATACCCATGAGTATATTCCCCCTAGAAGCAATCAATATCCCTTATCATTAAGAAAGGCATGCAGCAAAATGGTCCAGTGTTTTTTTGGGGTGCTATGGGTGTTTGCTTGCCTCTTTTTTTTTCTGCAACTGGGAAAAAAATTAAAGGAATACAGACAAATCAGAGAACCCAGGTTCTATTAGTGCACTTGATATAATCACATCCCACCTCACTGTGCAGATCTCAAGAGACAAACTGCACCCAAGAACACAGAGCCTCCCTTTGGGATGGATGGCGGGGTATATCAGACGTGCAGTTTTCAAGTTGTTTCTCCCTGTGAGAAGCCCTAATGTTTAGACTCCAAGGGGACTCAAGAAAAAGAAATGTGAATACCAATGCTTCTGTTTTCAAAGCTCATTCACACTTATAATCTGTCCACAAAGAGCTCCTGACAGGAGAAACTACTATCACTGAAATGCCATCATGAGATGCCTGCATGATGCTTGGGTGCTGGAGCTGCACAGGACAGGCCACATAGAATTGTCTCCCATTCACCAAGCAAGATGTTGAAATGAACAGCAATGAGTTTTTTCTTTTTAAACTAGGCACAGCACACACAAACCTGTCTTCAGCTGCTAACCTTATTACTCATTCTTCCTTTCAAATAACGTCACTTTCAAAACCCCAGTTACTGCAGAATATTTACTTGAGGCTGCTACTGCTGGTTTCTCCAGAACTGTTTATTTTTCCATGCATGGGCTCATTACATCACTCTGTGGTTTTCTTAAAGGTTGTCACAGTAAGCTGGATACAGGCTGGAAACTTTTGCTAACTAAAACCAAATCACTAACTAGCACAAATGAATTTGGAGATAACCCAACTCTGGATTCCTAAGTCGAGATGAGGTGCTCCTAAACAAGGAGCCATTAGATTTCTTGGAAGCGGGAAACATTAGCAAGTGTTTTCCTAGATTAAGAACTGTACAAAAAAAAATCATTTGGACTATTGCAGGCCAAATAGATTGGGGAGGGTGAGAAGGGGAGGCTGAAACAGTAAATGTAGAAGTAAAAGACAGTTCCCACTCATGCTGATTAGAGAATGTCCATTACAAGAATGCCATTTGTATCACCACTTGCCCTGTTAGTGTTAAAAATGACACATCACAGAAGGCAGTGGTAAACGACTGGCTTACTTAGATTAGGGTATCCACTTGTATGCATATGTGGATGTGTATGTTTGAGAGAGGGGAAAAGCAATTCAAAACAAACAACAACGTTTTTGTCATCTTGCCTCGGTAATATAGCCCCCAAAAGAAAAACTGACTCTGAGGCTTTTAGGATTCATACAGATAGATGACATATTTTGTAAGTGTAGAAAAAATAATTTTTCTGCTGTTCAACAGCCCATATGTTCATATTTTGGTTCCTGCCTCTGGCTGAGAAGATTTGAAACTGCATCTCACCCTACTGAGAAAAGGACCTGGTTGTCATTTAATTCTTTAAGGTGGGCTGGGGTAATAGCACTAGCAATCCCTCCTAGCAATGCTGTTTTACTGAGAGTAGAAAAACTCACTGGACATATGTAGATTTTCAGTCAAATGCTCTAATCACGAGGTTAGAATCATTCTGCTTTTCCCGATCCCTAGCTTAATTAAGCTTTACATTTGACAAGCAAAATGTAAATGCTCCAAAAATAGAGATCAGTTTCAGAAGAACATCTTCTGTTTGTCAATACTAAACAGAAGGTAGAACACCCAGATTTCAAATGCAGCTCTTACAAGATACAGGCTGCATGTACAACACGGGGTGTCACCAGCTCTGCAACGGTCAGCTATCTGGTGGGTGGTTCACCTAACACTGACCAGAGACAATGACAGCAAATTAAAGACTCTGTTTTAGTCCATATAACAATTTTAAACCCTCCTCATGGTTGATGCAGTGATGATGCTTCCAAGCTGTCCAATTTCTGAACCAATTAGAGAGCAGACCATGTCCTCTGATAGCAATAGCTGGACTTCACTTGAAAGGACAAGGCCATTTAACCAGGGCAGGGAGGAGAGAGATCAGGGCTACCTGTTTCACTACAAACTCCAAGAAATAGGAAGTAAAAGAAAAGTTTGGCTGAACATTACAAAAAGAAAAAAAAAAACAAGTTCAGAGAGCAGAGCAGCTTCCTGTGGAGAGAAGTAAAATCTTTATTATCTAAGGCATTTATGCTACACCAGAAAATGCTGCTCTTTGTACAGTAAAAATATTCACTAGCCCTGAGGCAGTAGATTGGATGACCTACTAGGTCTTTTCTCACCTCCAATTTCAGTGATCGCACTAAACTGCTGCAAGAAGATACCAGGCTGTATCTGCTTCAAGACTCTAAGTGTAAACTCAGACAGACAATACAGCTGAGGCAATACCATACCCAAAAATCCAAACCTTGTACTAGTAAAACTTATCTTAACCCTTCAAAAATAAATGAAAAACAAGAAATGTGTTAAGATGACAAGGGCCAAAAGCAATTAAAAACATCCCCCTACTTTGCATGCCTATCTCATGACAGCTGTTTCATCATCTACAGCCAAGACAGACTCGAAGATATTTGAAGAAACATGATTCTAAATTATAATTATCCCCCTCCAGTTCTTTGCTGTTTGATCCCATCTACCCTACATTGCCTTTTAACACGTATGACAATGGATGAAAAGACTGAAAGGTATCAAACAAAGGGACTAGGCTTCACTAATTGAAAGAAACAGACCAAAGTAGGCCACACAATGTCAGCTAAACAATAGCCCTAGGCCGTATTTCTTAATAGCAGTAATTTGTAAGAAACTGAGATGGTTGTGTATGACCCAAAGTGGAAATTTGGTCATAAAAATTGGCAACCCAGTCTTTTAATGACACCCTACAGCAAATGTGTGTCAGGGCAATCAGTAAGGCTGAGTCAGATGAACTACACATCTCCTTTTAGCTTGCTGTATAAACCAACTCTCACAGAACACCTGAATTTTCCAGGAGGCCATTTATTTTTCATTTGTAGCATGCATACACAATTATTTTGTTTGAATAACAGAATTAACATCAGAAACAACTCAAAAAAATGGACAAAAATAAATTCACAAAAGGAACTCTCCTGTGGACAGAATTCTAGTTCACATCAGGTAGCCTGACTACAGCATGAAAGGCAGTCTACTTTGGCTCTATCAGGCCAAGAAAGAGTGGGAGACAGTGGGAGACAGGTCCAGTAAAAGACCCTCCTGCTCCAAATTCTCTTTGTAACCTCTTGGCACCAACACTTCTTTCCATTGCAGCTACCAGGTTTGCTGCATTAGAAGGAAAGTTGGTCTCCAAAACAGGTAGGACTCACTACACAGGATTTTAATATTGAACTGTTGCCCTCAGTTGCACTGTGAGCTGTAGCTCACAAAACAGAAGTTGTGTTTGCTTTCCCCTGAAAGACTTCCTTAAAGAAGGATGCTGCTACTCATACATCATTGCAAACTTCTGGATGACTCCCACTGGCAGAGCCCACACAGACCAATCCTGCTACAAAAAACAGTTGGGAGGTGAGGCACAAGAGACTTGTTAAAACTGTGGTCTTGGCAATGATGGACATCCTACTGCTAAGAGATCTTCTCCACTCTGCAGCAAGTGATTTTCATCCAACCTAGAATGGATTTCACCCTGCAGCTGGGATGTTGCACAGGAGGTTAAAGAACAGTCATGAATGCTTTCAAGCTAATCCAGAAATACCAGGTGATGAGGCACTTGAAGATATCACAATCAGCTGCTTAGGTGACTGGAATTATTCCCAGAAGCAATCCTAGGCATATTTGTTTCATAAAATATATGTAATAGTAGCATCTCTATTCAAACACCTTAAAGTAAACCCATGGCTTCTTAAGGGAATTTCGTTCTCTTCTGTTCCCTTTAATTTTTTTATTTCTCTCACTTCAGTTAAAATATATCAGACAGAAACCATTCTTACTAAGAATCCCTAACTTTCCTATTCAGATTCTCTAGCTCCTTGTGATTCCAGTAACTTCACACCACCATTTCATCCTCATCTCCAATCTCAAGCCTTACATCTTAACTTCACATCTTCCTGCTTCCCTTTTTCCCCACTTATATTCAGGATCGCTTCTTTGCTGACTTTTAGGCTTGGGTCTTCCCTCATCCACTCCATCACCCACAAAATAATCTCAAAGTTTTCTTAGGCCCAGACATAAGTAACCTACTTTCAGTTGTGAAATAATGCAGTCATTTCTTTAACAAAATATCCTCTGCAGGGAAAAATCTTGAATTTGCTAGAAAAGAAGCCCCTTAACGAAGCCATAGCCCAAATCTTTGAACCAAATGCATCAGTTTGTAAATCCATGCTGAACAGCAAACAGAAAGCAGATGGCTGTGATGGATTAACAGATCAAGAAATTAAAGATTCACCAGTTATGGTTTGTAGAAACAAACATCCCTCATCACACATTGACTATGGCCCTCTGGACACAAAAAAGCCAGACAAGCAGCACGATAGCTACAATGAAATAAAAATGAAACCAAGAACAGATGGTGATGAACTGCCGACTAGCTAAAACAGATTTATTTTTTTAGATGGAATGTTACCTGAATTCCTTATACTGGAGCTGTTCAGTTTGGAATCTTTGATGACCAAGTGCTTAATCCAAAGGGTAGGTGCTGTGATTTCTGAAAGAGAAAAAAGAACAGCCTTAATGAAACTACAGCAACTAGTAAATACACATGGTTGTTAATCAGAATCATATAATGGTTTGGGTTGGAAGAAACCTTAAAGACCATTCAATTCCAACCCCCCTGTCATGGGCAGGGACACCTTTCACTAGACCAAGTTGCCCTAAGCCCATTCAACCCAGCCTTGAACTATTATAGGGATGGGACATCCACAACTTCTCTGAACAACCTATTCCAGTGTATCACTACTCTCACAGGAAAGAATTTCATATATATATATATTCCAAACCTACTCTCTGTCAGTTTAAAGCCATGCACCCTTGCCTTGTCACTACATGCCCTTGTAAAACATCCCTCTCCAGCCTTCTTTTAGGCTGACTTCAGGGACTGGGAGGTCTCCTCAAAGCCTTCTCTTCTCCAAGCTTGACAACCATAACTCTTTCAGTCTGTCTTCATAGAAGACAAAATTTTTGCTACAATCATGCCTTAACTGACACATCATCTTTGTAGAGACAAGCTCATTGCCTGGTAAAGCCTTCCACATCTTATGAACCACCACTTGTAAATCTCCCACAAGTTGTCTCGTTAGCTTCCCATTCCAGAGAGTGCCTCTCTGCTGGCAACATTTTTCCCCCCCCCCCTCTACCCTCCACTTACTAAATTCTCAAGTCTAAATCCTTTCTCCTCAAGACTTAGAGATCTCAAAGGTTACGTTCTGGGTTGTAGCGTATTTCGTTTCTCCTGAAAATTCATATGAAATCCATACTTCAACGTCAATCCAGAACTTAAATATTGCTCTAATATCCCAAGAAGAGCTAGTCACAGTCAGTTCCCTGAAACAAGCAACAACAAAATCCGAAATAAATAGGCAGAGACATGAAAATATTTCTGGAAAGACTTGAAAGGAAGACTATTAAAGAAACAAGTTCTGGTTAGAAAAGCATGTCTGATGCACTAACCAAGACATCTAAACATAAATTTGTGGGGAAAAAAAGTGCTTAGAGCACCTCCTCTGAGGTGTTATAATCAACTTCAAAACACATCAGAACCTGCCCTAAGCCACAGAAATGACACAATCTCAGCACTTGATTACAACTGAGCAAAGCAGTACTCAATACCATGGGCTAGAGCACCCCAAGTGACATTTTCAGAACTGTTTGGGTTTTGTTTTTTTAAATTTCAGTTTCCACAAGAACACATCTTAAATAGAACATCCTGAGGTTTTTCTTAAGTTCCTCTAAGAACTTCTCCTAAGAGTTTTCCTGCTCCCTTGCTGACATATACATGGATCTGCTCAGCAAAGAGAGAGGCTGACGGACTACAAGAGAAACTGATTATACATTACAGGAGCATGGGAAAAATAAAAGGGAATTTCTTCTTCCTAAATGTTTTCAGTTACATTGATTGTAGGCATTATAGTAATTGTGTTCAGGGCCTTTTTTCACACAGAAATATAGGCTGAACACTGTTAAGGAAACTTTTACTACTGCTGGAGTATCAAAAATTGCCTTATCTGCAGGTTTCACTCTATTATTTTAGCAGCATTCAGCCATGATATGCTTCTACAGATACATATATACTTACATACTTTAGTTTATGAACTATTTCTACTTTTGTTCTTCTCCCCTTCCTAGCTTTTACCCAGTGTTTACTTTGAAGCAATTTTCCCAAGAAAGAGCCAAACCTCATAAATCTGGAATGACATTTAGCTCTTACTGTGCACCATGTGGACCAGGTATGTGTATAGCTGAAAAATGAGGGACAACCACAGCCAACAGATGCTGAAGAATGAATGGCCATTAGAAACACTATGGTGCACATTCTTCAGTGAGGTTGAAAGGTGCAAAAAAGGAATTCCGGGAAAAGAGGAGAAAGAAAAAGGAAATTAATCCTTTGGAATCTACCATAAAAATGTATTTTCAATTCAGTTAACCTGGACATTTTTTTTTGACAAGTGATACAGATTCCTCTGATCAACAAATATGTGGATAAGGTGGATTCCAACTGAATTAAGAGGTGAAGTTTACCAAAAAGATGTTTAAAGAAGATATCTTTAGGAAATTACTATACCCTGCAAATTGAAACTAAATACAGGGTGAATGCAAAATAGAGCCTACAAGTACAGAAGGGAATATAATTTTTAAAGCTATACCAGGGACATTAACAAAATGCTTTTCAACAGAGGAGAATCTTGCCCTAAAAAAAGATTCACTGTAAATATCTCTAAAACCTGCATCATAATGATATGAAATACTTTTTAAAGAGATGACTGCTTTATGATTCAAGCCTTGGATGAGAGAGTTTAAATTATCTGATTTACATTATCTCTGGCACAGCTCTCTTATGCCTGCAGGAAGGATGGTATGGAGTGGGAGGGAGAACTTATGTCTGAAATGTGAATTTTCATTATCCTCTAATATAGCTGAAAACATGAGAAGGGTGAACCTTCATCTTGGAGATGTTGAGGTCCAAGAAGTATCACACATTTCAGGTACAGAAGAGTGTATTTAATGACCTTTGGAAAAAAGTCAGCCCCTTGTACATTACAGGTGGGCAACCAAAGGCAAAACATGACAAAAAAAAAATCGCATTTTTATTGTTCATTTGTGTTGCTATCAGCTCCTGACTTTGAATATACAAGTCTATAGGAACCCGGTAGTTCTCAAATCCAATGAAATGGAATGGGATCTGGACCTTAACTCCTTTGAACATCTATGAAGATTCCAGACCTAGCAGGTGGAATGAACAACTCTCTTGTCCTTTTTTTGTGGCAGACACAAAGTACAAGCCATTCCTCAGGAAAACCTACTCAAGATATTGGGAGAATATTCTAGTGAAGTATCATGAAGTCTTTGCTCAGATAAAACCAAGGGATTGTTCAGGATGACATCCTGAGTTGTCTAGATTAAATTTTTGATCCATACAGAGTCAGCTAGAAGAACAGACTAGCTTGCTCAGGATTTTAGAATCATAGAATTTCCTGAGCTGGAATGGACCCACAAGAATCAAGTCCAACTCCTGGATCCACACAGGACAGTCTCAAGAATCACCCATGTGCCTAAGAGTGCTGTCCAAATGCTTCTTGAACTCTGTCAAGATTGGTGCTCTGACCACTTCCTGAGGAGCCTGTTCCAGTACCCAACCATCCTCTGGGTGAAGAATCTTTTCCTACTAGCTATCCTAAATCTGCCTTGACATAGCTTCATCCTGTTCCTTCTGGTCCCATCACTGGTTACTACCACAGAGAAGAGATCAATACCTGCCCCTCCTTTTCCCCTCAAGAGGAAGTTGTAATTGCAACGACATCTCCTCTCAGTCTCCTCTTCTCCAGGCTGAACAGACCAAGTGACCTCAGCCGCTCCTCATACAGCTTCTCCTCAAGGCCCTTCAACATCTCTGCTGCCCTCCTTTGGACACTTTCTAATGTCTTTATATTTTCCTTACACTGTGGTGCCCAAAACTGCACACAGGACTCAAGGTAAGGCCACACCAGTGCAGAGCAGAGTGGGACAGTCCCCTCCCTCGACCGGATGGTGATGCTTTGTCTGTTGCCTCCCAGGACACAGTTGGCCCTCCTGGCTGCCAGGGCAGGAGAGCCAACCTGTCCTTGCAGTTTATCCAAGTGGCTCAGAAAGGAAAAAGAGTATCGCTTCTCTGGACAATCTGTTCCACTACCTCATTGTCCTCATGATGACAAAGTTTTTCCTTATAATCACTCCAACCATTTTGTTTCAATTTATGACTGTTTTCTCTCATCACGCACTATTATGAAAAGCCTAGCTCCATCTTCTTGATAAATTTCCCTGTAGGTATAGGAAGGCTACTATAAGGTCACCCTTAAGTCTAATGCTTCTTACTCTTTCTTGTGCACCCACTTTAAGTGACTATTGGAGACAACATGCTCAAAGGTATTGGATTACACAAAGCTTTGCTCACACACAGAACAAGTTTTAGTGTGCTTGTTGTTACAAATCCGACTGAAATCTAGTTAGTCCTATTTTACTAATAGAGACTACAAAAATATGAAGTGACAAATTCAGAAGAAGTTATTCATTGATGCATAGCTTAATTAACCTGCGTGTCAGTCTCTTCTCCTGAGTCAGAAGGGATACTGCTAATACAACAGGAAGACATTGCAGTAGTCGTTCTCTCACAAAGACAAGGCGATGAGGTCTTGCATAATATACTGAAATATTTGTGAGAGGCAATCTTTCATCACATAGTCCAAGCCCACTTATCAGACTTGACCAAGCCCACTTGGTCACTTCCAAATCAATGCAAAGATTTCTATGAAAAAAATATTTTGAATCAGAAGATAGGATAACACTTTTTTCAGACTCTGCCTGTCACTGGAAAGACCAAAAAAGGTCTGTTCCCTATACCACTTCAAGAACTCTGTCCAGTTCTATTTGAATGACCAAAATGTTGACCCTGTCCTAGAAGGAGCTTCTGAACAGGCTGTATTAACCATCTCATATCTGCATTCTACTGGTGCATTCTTTCCTTTAAATACCTATGAGCACCCTTTCAGGGGAAAACTTAAAGGTGAGAAGCTTGTGATTACAAACAGTAATTTAATACAATATCAGCTTGCTGCAGGAGGAACTTTCTTTTTATATAAACAAGAGATAGTCGGCATGGCTTCAATCTTTGTTTATTAGAGAATGCTTTTTGCTCTGAGGGCTTTGCTATTTCTTAAATCTCACAAGAAAATTCTTATAAATCTATGATCACTAAAAGCCAAGTAAAAGGACTACAGCATCTTGCCACTAAATTAGCTTATTTTAGCAACAATAAAACCCCACCCTGTCACCTATGTTTACAAGAAGACAGGAAATATCAACAGTACAGTACTACCTACTCTTGCTCAGTAGTCTCCATTTCTGACTCTGATCCAGTTTAAAAAAAATGTGAAGTACAGCAGTGCACTGTCACTGCCTTATGGTCTACAGTTTGAGATGGGTGACAGTTCATACTTTAGCCCATAGCTTTACTATAATGGTTGTGGACTTATGCCTGTAGAAAACACGTGTTGCCTCTAAGAAATATTTAAGATATAAGCAACTGCTACTAGGCCCATTCACTACCAAAGGACCACTATCCCCATTGTTATTTATCTTTGTATGTGTAAAAGGCTTGAACCCTCTGTGATGACAGACATTTTTTCCTTTTTTAAAGGCTTCCCATGAAGTCCAAAATTCTCTCTCCAAAATAATACAATTGCAAGATTGCCCATTTGAGATGGAAACTGTCTGGGTGGGCCATGAATTAAGTGCACCCAGGACAATGACTTCATTTGCTTAAATAGCATGTGCGTCAATGAAAGCAATTGCTAAATAAAGAAACCTCCCAGCAATTTTCTTCCAAGTCAACATTCACAAGCTGTGGTTTAGCATTACCCTTCCTTTTGTGAAGCTGTAACACACTGCAGAGGTTGCGAAACTCCCAGCATTAGTATCGTGAGGGTGGAGATAGTAAAGGGGTAAGGACAGTCTAAAGGAAGTTGCTATTTCTGACGTGATGCACCTTTCTTTTTTATTTGCTGTGACAATTTTTCCTCCAAGATGACACCAGGAATCTGGTAAACTGGTGTTCTTGTTGGATTCCAGAAAAGTGGAGAGGATGTAAAAGGATTAGGGAAAATGCCTGAGGTCCCAAGGGCACTGTGAAATTTGGACAACTTATGAGATTCACTAGCTTTTCTACTTTGCAGGATAAAGAAAGCATTTGAGCCATAAATCCTAGAGAAAAGGGAGAAGGAAGTGGCTTCTTTTTAAGGGATGGTCTTACCTTCTCCATCGAAAATAGGTTGGGTTTCCATCGTAGGCGTCGGCTTCGAACCATCATCTGAATTGAGGGTTAAAAAGAACCGAAAAGAAACTACCATTATTGAGGTAAATACTATCTACTCTCCAGTACTGTTGAATGATTGGGATTTGTACATGGCCCGGCCAAGTCCGGAAGAGAAAGCAGACAGACAGAGCAAAATCATTTTATGCTAAAAGCAACAACATTTTACAGAAAACATGCATCGAGTGCTATCTTTAGACATAAAAAGCCTCCCCCCTCCTTCCACAAACCACTGGTGTGTATCACCTGGTAGTCTCCCCTTGCTGCACTGATCAGGCAATCGCCTTTTTAGTTTCAGGTCAGTTTAGTTTCACACAGGCCATTTCCTGAGACAGCAGAGGTCTGAAGATAGTTGTCCCATTGTGTCTTTCTCCTCATTCCTTTTGTTCAAAAGAAAAACTCTTCTGAAACTTACCTGTGTAGAACCTGGCACCAATATTCACAGTGGAGCTGTTAGAAAGGGATGGTCAGCAGCAAATCTGACTACATTAAGGTCTTCTCTAATAGTAATGTGCTGACAATGCCTTCTAAATGCAAAATCGTGGAAAAATAACTTCTCTTACATTAGGTTTCTCACGTGCAAGAGTGGTCCATGTTTTCTGACTACCATTCTTTCATAGTTAATAGCTTCAACCAAAAAATGTTCCACAGGAAATATAAATTTGAGTATTTAGAGACAGACCACAGGGAAAAATGTTCAGTTTACAATCTCTTTAGCTTAGTACACCTATCCATCATATCTACAGGTCTAGCCTGGATTCAAGCTGAGTCTAACTTCCTCAGTGCTCAGACAGACCCAGATTTCAAGTCCCAGCTTGAAACATCTTTACACAGCAACAGAATATTAGCATAGCTTTTGGTGAGGCAAAACTTTTGACTGTGAGCAAGCTTAATTGGAACAAACTGCAAGCAAAGTCTCTTATTACACTGCAAGATTAGAAAATAGAATGTTGTTGGGATTTAAACTAAAGATGAGAATAGCCTAATGTATTGGGTTTGTGTGGCCAGCTTTTGGTTGTGGGGGTGGTGGGCTACAGAGGTGGCTTCTGTGAGAAGCTGCCAGAAACTTCCTACATGTCCAGCAGAGCCAATACCGGCCAGCTCCAAGATGGACCTGCCACTGGCCAAAGCAAAGCCAATCAGAAATGGTGGTAATACCTCTGGGCAAGATATTTAAGAAGGAAAAAAGTTATTGTGAGGATGTAATTGCAGCCAGGGAACAGTTGAGTGAGAATATGCAAGAGGAACAACTCTGCAGACACCAAGTTCAGTGGTGAAGGAGGGGGAGGAGGTGCTCCAAACACTGGAGCTGAGGTTTCCCTGCAGCCCATGGACGACCACAGGGGTGCAAAGATTCACCTGCAGTTCATGGAGGAGCCCACGCCGGAGCAGGTGGATGGCCAAAGGAGGCTGTGAAACTGTGGGAAGCCTGTGCTGAATAGGGTCCTGTCAGGAACCCACTGACCAGCGGGGAGAGGAGCCCCAACACTGGAGTAGATATTCCTAGTACGACTTGTGGCCCTGTGGGGGACCCATGCTGGAGCAGTTCATGGGAGGGATTTACACTGCAGAAGTTCATAAAGGACTGTCTCCTGTGGGAGGGACCCCGCGTAGGAACAGGGGAAGGACACTTCTTCCTAAGCAGTGGCACAAACAACCTGGGATGAACTGACTGTAACACCCATTGCTCATTTTTGCACTGCTGGCAGGGAGCAGGTAAAACTTGGGAAAGAGGGAGAGGTAGGAAGAAGGTGGTTTTAANGGACCCATGCTGGAGCAGTTCATGGGAGGGATTTACACTGCAGAAGTTCATAAAGGACTGTCTCCTGTGGGAGGGACCCCGCGTAGGAACAGGGGAAGGACACTTCTTCCTAAGCAGTGGCACAAACAACCTGGGATGAACTGACTGTAACACCCATTGCTCATTTTTGAACTGCTGGCAGGGAGCAGGTAGAACTTGGGAAAGAGGGAGAGGTAGGAAGAAGGGGGTTTTAAGATTTATTTCTCATTATCCTGCTCTGATTTTCTTAGGAATAAATTCAATTAATATCCCTGAGTCTGTTTTGCCTGTGACAGTATTTGTGAATGATCTCTCCCTGAACTGTTCTCAACTGATGAAACTTCATTGTATTTTCTCCCCTGTCCAGCTGCAAAGGGGAGTGATAGAGTGGCTTTAATGGATTCCTGGCATCCAGCCACAGTCAACCTATTTCACCTAAAATTGTCACATTTTGCTGTTTTTTGGTTTTTTTTTTTTCTTTTAAAAAATAGGGACTTAAAACTTGTGATTTCTAGCAACTACTCTTTGCACGTGTTATGGGAAAAAATGAAACTAGGCATCAAAGTGGACAGCTAACCTAAAATGTACAGTTATACACTGAAAAATTGTTGGAGAGAGGAGTCCATGACAGAAAAGTCAGGCTTGCCTTCCTCTCCATGGCCAAGAGATGTACAGCACAAACAGCATTTAGAGGAAAGGTACATGGGGAAAAAGGTAGCAGTAACTGTCTTAGCATTCCCTTATATCAGTTCCATTTACAAAAATAAGAGACCATTTGAAGGGGAAAGGAAGGGTAGAGATGGAAAACAGACACTTGTAGTCTTTTTCCACCCATACCTGTATTTGCAGTTTTATGTAGTGAGCAAAAGCCTGAACACCTCTTCCACAGTTCATAACTTCTATGCATTTCCTCATAAAGTAACCTAATTCACAGAAAGTAAAAATGTGCTGATAATTCCATTTTAACCTCAGAGATCCACTGAAGTAAAGGAGGTTGATAGAAATGAGCGAGAGACACCCTGCTGTCATTTTCCCCTCTTCATCACTGTATTTGGTTTTATGCTTAACTGCAAACATAACAAAAAATACTTGGAAGAAAAAATACTTACCATTCCTCAGTCAACTCTTGTTCTCAGGTTTCCTGTTATTGGTCATTACCAGTTACGTGGATAAGCAGTACTTTTTTTTTTCTTAAAGTTTGAGCAACTGATTTGGAAAAAAAATCCTGAATATTGTTTAAATTACAAGGAGGAAGATTCTGCCCTTTAAAGAATCATTAGGTAAAAGTAAATAGCTGATGATTTTTTTTTGTTAGATTAGGCTGCTCTGCTTCTGCAAGATTCCAGAAGCCACAGCTATGGCTTGTTATTTATTCAGGATGACACTTCACATAGTAACAATGCAGTGAGCAGTATGTAATTAGCATGATTGGTTTTACAGATGGAGAAACCAACCCAAAACTGCTGAAGACACTCACAGCACTACAAAAGTGAATAATTCTTAAGTTATACAAAACAGGAAGAGATGTGGCATCAAAAAAATTACCAGTATGACAAGTTTCTTCTTATTGTTCTCATGGATGCTTCAGCACCAACTAATTACAGAATTGCTTTTCAGATTTAAAGCAGCAACCCAGAAGCCAACAATGAGGAAAAATTAGAAGTAGATCCAAGCCACAGCGCTTTATCCAAACCATTATGTGAACTTTGGCAGAACTAAGGATGCTTCAGGTTCAGGGGGGTTCTTTTAGGTTTGTGTATGTGTGAAGAACACAGCAGTAATTACAGCTAATGAAATACATTTTTCTTAAAGTGTATTCTGCACCAGCTTTTGTACGAAGGTAGCCATTAAGCTACTGGAGAATATTAAATAAACCCCTTAGTTCAAAGCTACTGTTTAAAATCATCTCAGTAAAATGTCTCAGTGAATTACACAATCATTTCCTTACTGGGTTACTCGGCCAAATTGTCACTAAGTCCACATTGTAGCAGCACCCAGTACAGTATTAAGGGTTTGGCAAATAGAGGGAAGTATAATTACTCCCCTGTTGTTTAAGCAAGTACAGTTCTTTCATCACACATACAAGAAAAAAATGCAATAGACAAGAGCCCTGTAATTACATTCACCATTTTTCAAAAATCAAAAGCCAAGGATATTTCTGATTATTTTTTAAAGGTCATGAAATAGTCACATAAAAGACAAAAATTGCACTTCATTAAAGGCACCATGTTCACTTCCCAGGTGCCCGCTTCTTACTCAAACTATCAAACCTATTTTTTAAACTGGAGAATTCCCAGTAGGTTTCAATGTTTCAAAGTAGCTTATGACAAGAAGTTTCACTGCTGTTCCCTTTGGGCAGAAAAATCACTCTAATACTTGTCTACTCTTATTTGATTTTTCTTCTCATTCAATAGTCTGCTCATAAAACTAAACACTTTGTTCCACTGGCCTGTTTGCTCTTCATAAATAAGGAATAAGTTATATTTTCTATATCTGAAAGTTTTTAACAAACATTTTGTATTCCTTAAACAGATATTTCAATACAGAATGGAAAAACCAAGCTACTTTGGAGACCAAAGGTCTCCTGTGATATGAGATATACAGGATATTGTCACTTGGGTGCAAAGCTAATGAAGTATGTTCACAGGGTACAAACCATGCTTTTTTTCCAAAAGCTATTGAAGTCCACACTTTCAAAAGAGGCCCTAACCCTTACCACAGCAGTTCCTTATACACCACGTGTCACAAATAGAGAGATCAAAGAGATCAAATGTTACCTCCTAATCCCTCTAGATAGCAATGCTTCCAGATCAGGAACTCATATAATGCAGAACCACTTCCCTTTGTTGAAGAATACTTCCAGAGCCTTAATGAAGAGTTCACTGGCATAGTTTTCTTCCATGTCTAACAACTCAGCATGAATGCTCACTTTCTTTTTCCAAGACCACAGAATATAGGCAGTATCACTCAAAAGATTACTTCTTCATGGGACAACATTTTAAAGCCATTGAACTCCTCTCTGACAAGTCTCATTTTTCTAAGGGACACTTGCAAAAGTTAAACAGATTTTTCTGGCTCAGTTGATGTCAACTTTAAAACAGTATTTTTATCCTGCCCCAGGATATGAGTGGAACAGGCAGGTTGAAATGAGTCGCCTTAAGCCATTTTCATGTTAAGATACCACAGATATAATACAGAAGCCCACTTGCATTACTACTGTCAGAAGCTTACAAGTAAGAATAATTGATTGTATTAGCTTACCAATAACTCAGAACAGGGACAGTTACTTGCATGTCCATATCTACTGCTAGTCCTGGGAAAGAATTCTTTATGCTCTCACCAGGATTCCCCTCCCTTAGCCTTATCCTTGCAGGATACTTAGCAAGTATCCACATCTGGGCATACACTGGGGTTGCGGGACCAAAGAGATTCAGTTTTCAGATGAAAACTGTTAAAGTGATCTTTTTACTCTGAATGACAAGCACTGAAGACACGAGCAACTCAAGCTATGTCAGGAGAAAAGTAAATTTTGACATTAAAAAAAAATAATTACTATGGAAAAATATGGAACAGCTTCCTGCTGCTGTGAATCACCACTCTTACCTCAAGCCACCTACTGGAAGCTAGAGAAAGGGGAAAAGCTAGGAGGTAAAAGTGATGTACTGAAGGCTGAGGTTGCTTAGGAAGCATAGAGCTCTTGTTCTGTTAATACGATGATGCAAGTATACAGACAGCTTCTGCAGTGGGTGTATTTTCCTGAGTAGGAGATGTGATATGAGAGGTTAATTTTGTGTTCTCAGTGGAACCCATGAGACAAGTCCATAAGCATTTCTTCAATTTTGAAGAGCATAGGTGCTTATGAAGATAACCATCTATACTTATACAAAACCTAGTCTTTTTTGTAAGTCTAGAGCTTGTACATCAATAGTTCCTAGACTCGAGTCAGCCTCATATAATAAGCAGATGACATTTTTAAGGGCATAGCTCTGCCCTGGGAAGAGGCAGCCATTTTCCATTATCAAGTGGTTCCTTCACTTACCACATCTGGTTTTGGCTGAGCCATTAGAGAACACACCTGAAGCTAAATATGCAACTTAGAGGACAGAGGAGTCAGAACAGTGAGCAAATTCTTAGGATGCCCTGTTCAATGTAGCAAAGCCCACCTCCAGCAAATTTGTCAAGCCAACAGGAACGGGAAAGAGCTTTCCTAGGCTTTGGTACTCCTGAGGGACTTAAATCATGCATGCTTATTTCTGCAGCTTTAGTAACTCTCTTCTGCAGATCTACTAGGTTCCCTCTATCTGTGCAGTCCCTGAATCTTGAAGATGCAATTTTACAACTTTGACATGTCTATGTATTACACTCAGGTCCAGGGCTGTTTTAAGTATTAAAAAAAAGACAACAAAACATGTTTACACTACAGGGGATCTTACACAAAAATACCTGTTTCTTCCAGTATTGTAGGGGAGAAGCAAATTGTTACCTCAATCACAATTATACCCTACATCAAATGAAATAATTTCAGCAAGTCATAATTAATAGTCCATGCAACATTTATGCAGAGACATATATTGTCAATATAAGTGCAGAAAGTTAGCATTCATGCAGAAAAAACATTAAATTCTTACAATCCAGCCAATCAAGATAATTTCTTGCCAAGCAGCTGAAATGGAAACACACCAGTGGAGATAGACTTCTCTGCCAAGTTTTCAAACCCCTTTCCATAGAATTATTCAGGTTGAAAAAGACCTTTAAGATTATCACGTCCAACCACTTCTACGCATTTCTCTTAACAGCTGTTAAAAACCTCCAACTTTTAAAATCAAATCAGCAAGAGCAAGTTCTCACTCTTTATTGCCTTTAAAAACCAGCAACAATGTGCTGCCCTTGGATACAACCACCCCCAAACATCTGGACATAGACCAAAATTCAGTAAAGTTTTGTTTAAAAGGCTGAAAATATGCTTAAGTGCTAATCATGCAAGGACTCTGCATGGCTTAATGATCCCTTAACTGCAAAGGTTGACTTGCACTGTCACTGCAGTATTTTTTTTCTCCTCTTACATGAACTATTCTGTATGCCATATGTATGCGGGCAGCCTTTACTTCAGCACTGCAGTCCAGATAGGACGAGGAGCCTTCCTCTGTGCCTTCTGGAAGGCATTAGTTCCCCCCATTTCCTTCTCACAACTCCCTTGCAGGTGCATCAACATGAAAAAAGCCACTCAAGCCCCAAGGATTTCGTGGTCCAATGTGTGTTTGTTTGGCTGCACAATTCTTTGCCCTGCAAGAAAGCCTATTCCATGCACAGACAGCTGGAAGTAACTCTGACCCCTGTGACACAATTCAAAGCCTCCTCTGTTTGACTTTTTGATTCCTGATTGACACATTCACTGCCAGACGGAGATAAATGCTGCTGGGAGGACAATGTTGATTTGCTCCGACTATTCTTGTGAAGGATTTTTTCAGAATAATAAACAAAAAACACTGGTGTGCTTAAGTGTCTGAATAGAACTGGAGGTAGACACAAAGGGGAGCAGAGTGCTTTACAGAGGCTGGCAAGTCGATTGAAGAGTTAATTGTCTGAGTGTACAATGAGTTTATTCTGCCCACAAACAAAGAGCTCACTCTTCCTGGGCCTGGTCCCTCAAAAGCAAATGTGTCAAAAGGGGTCTGGAGAGCACTCAATATTAATATAATGCTGTAGTCTCTGGGATTCAGTGGCTTTAAAACTGTTGAATCTTAAGATTCAGATACAATCTCTCTAAAACCCAAAGCCCTTATTTACTGCATAAGTTCTCAAGGTACTTCAGTAATTAGCCAAACAAACCTGCTCTCTAACCTCTAATTCTTTGCAGCTTTTAAGCAGCTTCTTATGAAAAATAAAGACACAGCAAGATACTACCCTTCAAATACAATGCTGTAGACACCCTCCTCAATATGAGATCCAGTTTTACATTTTTGCTATTAGATATTTTTTAAAAGTAGCCCTGAATGTTTCATATTTGGGAAGCTGCAGAATCCCAGTCCACAGAGCTCGCACTTTAATAGGCCAAACCAACACAATGTCCAAACACACCCCCTGCCTCTGGGAAAGTTCAGATTCAGATTTGTAGTTTGCAGGTTGAACCAAGCCCTATAGTAATTGCCACTCAAAATACCTGATTTACTTCTATAAGTTACTGCACACCTTCCTGAGAAGAAAAGATATCTTCCTAGTTCTGCAGCATGGAAGACAAGGCAGTTAAACTGAGTCATTATAGTTACATACACTCTTAGGGGATTCTGGTGTCAGTGAAGAGACACATGTGATAGAAAGAAGCAGCACCCATAAAGCTTGGAGAATTAAGATGAGCTGTTTGAAAACTTTCTGGTGATGTAAATTTGCTTTACTACTTGTGAAAAGTTTTTAACACTCACAGAGATGTACCATTCCAAGTAACATTTTTCCTCGGGTATATGGACATGCTTCTAAGCAGAAGACAAAGTACCTTAAAATTATTAAAGCCATTATTTCAGAGCACTCCTCTGACTGAAACTTGAGAATCATCCTTTGTTCTGACCCTTTCTCAAGTAAAGATACCAACTATAGTGCAATCAACTTATTTAGGAGGACAGCAGGGAACCACAAGTTTGTGTGATCTCTCTCTTTTGTTTTAGTGAATAATAAACAAGGGATTCCAAACCTCAAAACCTGTGAAACAAGATTTCTTGGTTTGCAGCCAGTTTGTCTCCAAACTGTAAACAGTAAACCTCAGTCTTAACCAATTTTGGAGGCTTGGAGTTTTGGACAAGAAGCAGCAGTAACTCTCAACGAGCCCAAATACAGTTGTTAATTCAGAACAAGGAACCTGCACATAGCCCGGTTGTTTGGGACTAGTATTCTCAGGTCATTTGGGGGCAAAAGTCCAACAGAGATGATGATGATCTCTATTGAAGTAATTTATACATAAGATATGGGTCAGAGAAGCAGATGATCAGATTTTAGATTAATAGAGCATTTCTGAGGTCAAATGCAAGAAAGCCTAAATGGAAAAGACTTGTCATTGTGTATAGGTTTACCTAATGCAGTTTCACAGTTTTCAGATTTCACAGTCAAATTCCTTTCCAAAAGGCAAAACAGGTGTATTCAAAGATTTGGAAGTAGTAGGAAAAATAAATGCCCAAGGCCAGATTCAAATCTTATCTGTTAAAAAGGAGAAGGAGGTCATAAAGGTCATGTTACTTTGACACCACTTCCAGTCTGGAGCTCCACAAAATTCTTTATTTTTGATCAACATGGAATAATTGTCAAGCTGTGAAGACACTGTCCCCATGTCCTCCCTCCATTTTCAGAGGCATATTATTCTCACACTCTCCAACACTCCCAGCAGCAGTTTTATTTGTGAAAATTCCAGACTCTGCTTTGGTCATCTGGTAAGTTTTCAGACAGGATCACAGCCTGCCTGTCATAGCAGACTGATGTGTCACAGCTGTTAGCAATGTTCTGCTTGGCTAAAGAAATGAATCTGCAATCACCATGGAGCATGGCTCTTCTAATGTACCAGCAACAATTTCAGTGGCGTAAAAAAGATCAGATATGACAACATGCGGGAAGGCTCCTGGAATGCCTAAAAACCTAAAGAACACATCCAGTCTGCAGACAGATGCTCTTGAAGAGAGTAAAGAATTTTTCATTCAGCTATGTTCTTAAGCTGTCCTTCAAAAATCTAATGTCATACCCAAGGAGAAATGGAGATCCAGCTGAAAGAACCAGGGGGTCTAGATGGTTTTTTTGGATTGGCTGTAACACAGCACCAAAAACTACATGTTACCAGAAATCACGACTATGTAAAGCTTGCTGAAGAATGATGACATTTAGAAAGTGACAGTGGCAGCTGGTTGCAGAGATGGCACTCAGTTTCAAAACAGTCTCCAAGAATCATTGTGACCCACAGACACCTTCACGGGCCAAATGGCATAGAAAAGCTGTGCTGTGGTAAATAAAACCCTAAGAGTTGTAAATCCAGTACTTCCCTTTTTCTCTACAGAGAAGGGACAAAGGCAATGAAGATGAAAGGATGAATTGGAATAACCTTATTCTTCCGGAAGATAAATAATTGAGAGGAAATAAAACAGCAGCAATGAACACTGAATAAAAAGGATTAGGCCCTGTATCTGTGCAAAAAAATTGTACCCAAATGCGTATCAATTTAGGTTACACCCAAATTATTTGGAAAAGGTCATGCCAATCCACAGAAGAGATGTTAGGCCATCTTGTCCCATGAAGAACTGTCTGTATTGAAAAACTGAGAAAAGGGAGGCAAGTTAGAAGATGCAGTGCAATACACAGCTGGTCCAAACAGTCCTGGCACTAAGCTTCATAGGGAAACGGAGAAGAAGAGGCAGAACACAGAAAAAGAGAGTAGCAATATACCATAAGGCTAATCACACTCCCCCTTCAGCAAGAGTTGGAGTATACCCTATTAAGAACGTTTGTTGGTGTGGGGTTTTTCAGTTTTGTTTTGGTGTTGGTTTTTTTTAATCCAAAGCAGAAACAACTCCAAAGTGTCAGCATTACTGACACTGTAGAGTGAGTGATGAGATCAAGGAATCAGCAATAGCCAGCACTGAGAATGTTTAAAAATAGATTGAGAGAGAAGTACAGGAAGACATGCTTTCCTTTTTATAGCTTCCTACTTGGTAGAAGGATATGTTTTTATCTCTCCCTGTAAACACCACAAGTATTATAGATACTGCAGGTTTTTAAGATACATGATCCTAAGTTTAAGCCATCTTTTGTTTGGCTCACTGCCTTGAGCAACACTTGAAATAAAACAGAGAGCAAAAAAGTTTCCACACAAAGAAATATTTTGTTTAAGGCACCATATTTCATAGCACAATTTTTAGCATGTGACATTGCCCCAGACTTCGAGAGAAGTTTGCAAAAAGCTCTGTAGTACTATCAACAGCTGCCTGATCGCTGCTGGCAAAAGCAACAATCCCCATATGATTGTTTAGTTTAGCCCCTCTGGTTTTAGTCTACCTACAACGTATCACATCTTTTTTCAAGAGCCTCTGCTTTGATGTGAAGTATTCTCTGTTTCTGCACAGCCTCCCACCCAACAGACACCCTCTCGCCAACTACCTCTCCTAAAAGGAGAGTCCACAAACAACTTGTCACTTCCAGACTGTGTAACAACCTGCAGCAGTGAAAAAGGGAGCACATCTTACATGCCCACAAGGATGTGACTCTGATCTTAGATTGCTTTGCTGAACAAGGAAAAAAAAAATTAACCGTTTTTATGCAAGCTTCATACAGTAAACACCAGATCCCTAGCTTTGGGAACATTTCAGAAGGTACCCGAAAATACATGGTGACATGTGGCAAGGGGCATGAACAATGTGATTAGAGTATTAGTCTCTCTTCCCAATATCACAAAGTCTCTTTCATTCCTCTCCTTCCAGCTCTGGTCTCTTCCAGGTAAAAACTCTATAAACTCCCCCACATCTTCAAGGCCTATAAGTGGGGGAAGGAGACAGCAGCAAATTTCCTAGATCAATGGCCATTTGAAATTCAGACATATGGCTGAAGCCCTACAGCTGCATGTGTTAATTACCACACGTGTCTCCTGTAAAGCAGTCTGTTAAACACAAAAACAGAAGAGAAAAAAGCCTTTCCAAGGGATTAAGTAAATAGTCTAAATTTTTGACCCTGCTCTCCCAGACACATGCCTGTGTATAAGAACATAAGCTGCCTTCCTTTCTCCCAACACCTGCACACTGAGGAAGCACAAGACCCCTTCCACCTCTAGCCACGTGCATTCAACATATCTCAAAGTGTACTTTACCCCTTCTAGCTCCTCATTCTCAGGCTCTTCTCATGCCAGCCCCTCTCCCTTTCTCCTTTAGAGGACTACTTCCTGGCTGACAACCAGACTAGCCTTGGGCTTACAATACGCCTTTTCATTTTCTCGCAGGCAAAGAGAACAGATACCTTGCTGCTATGTCTGTATTGCATGTGTGCAAATGAGGAAAAAGGCAGGGGGAAAACACTTTTTCCACTGCTTCTTTCTGCAAGATTTCCCCTCTGTCCCAGATCATAAAAGAGAAGAGGTTCAGAGCTTTAATGAGTGAGCACAACTTTGCTCTCTTAACTACATTGTCTCAGCTAGTTCACCTCAAGATCTGAGTTTTGTCTAAAGGAGGGTTTGTATTTGATTATGAAACCAAAGGAATAGTTTTTCCGTATGAAAACAGTGGGAAACGGACAGGATAACCGAGTAGTGCTGGAAGGACCTCCAAAAGAACCTAACATGCTTCAGAAGGAAATCTGTAGTACAGAACAAAGCATCTCAATAATGTACACAGGGTGTAAGTGACAACAATGCAACATTAAAAATTTTTATTTTAAGATGAAGGTCATTCCTCCAAGTTACAGACTGCCAACCATCTACAGACGGCCAATTCAAAATGAATCAGAGAACTCTGATTTTAACAGCCATTATCATTTAAAGCCACATTTCTGAGCAGCTGAACAGTCAAGATGACACTTGTCAAGTCCTTAAGTAAATTGTTTTGCTGCAGCACCTAAAGGTCCCATCAGAAACTGAGTACCAAGCTGAGCACAATAACATGAAATAAAGAGACATAGCCCAGATAAATTCAGTCTGCGGAGAAGACTTCTCTGATCCCTAGCCTTTATCAAAGCATTTTGCAGTACATATCCCTTTCTGTCAACACAGAACAAAAATCCAGATGAGCACACAGAGGGAAGCTATTATTCCAGCTAGATCTGTTCAAAAGAAGCTTTAATTCCCATAGGTGCTGTCTCAGGAACTTGAACAAACATTACGGTTGCCTCTCCAGCTTCCCCTTACCTCATTTACAAGCACACATGGTCTGCATGCACTCAAGCTTCCCTATCTCTCTTACATAGAAAAACTCTGACAGAGCTCATACAGCAAAGCAGTTGAAAGGAAAGTACTTCTAACCCCTCGCCTAAACACCTGCATCACAACAAAACACATTTCCTGGTGCATTACATTGATTTGAAAGAAAACATCAACATTCAGATGTTTAGATTCTATAGAGCACGGGGAGAGCAATTTCAACAATTGTGTAAAAAAAAAAAAAAGGTGTTGAGGACACAAAGTATTTAAAACAAAAACACCTCAGACCCCAAATCTACTCCATTTCTCTGCAAGCTGTAATTGCTCAGACACAAGAAACCCATGTATAGCACATAAACAGTTAATAATATCTTAACAGATGTTGCTTAATCAATTGTTAGTCTACTTGTTAGATCTACTCACCAGACTGCTCAATAGTGTGACTTAATTTAAAAACCTTTACAGCCTTCCTTAAGACATTACAGACATGAGTCGACTGTAGATTGCTATAATAACACTTGTAAACTACAATTTTATTAAGTAATATTATATAGACTAAGCTACCGATTAGAACTGTTGCTTTAGAGATTAAAGCAAAATTCTTGCACTGTATCAAACAAAATACACTTTAAAAACGAATTTGCCTTCTGTTTACACTTGCCAATGAAAGTTTCTTCAGCCTCAAATTTGATACATATGTTCTGAGGCCCACAAAGAAGCCTTGACAAAAACAAAACAATTTCAGATAAGTCGGTGATGTGGAGACCTAAAAACATTGGGTTTAGTTCTACTGTTTATGCAACAAATTTGAGGTTGAATTTTTCTTCTAGACTTTAATATTTAAAAAATCCGTTTGCTTAGAACACTGTTCTACTGTGGAAAGTGATCCAGTGTACACAGTATTGTAAAATTACATTCCTCTGTTCTCACAAAAATTGATCACAATTCCCAGTTAAAAGCTGGATTCCCTCCATCTTATAAAATCTCTAATATTGGCACACTACAATCTGCCACACCTGTGAAACTGTCTTGCTTTCTAGAGTTATATTTAACTGGAATTTAATCAACAATTTTTTAGATTATATAGAGGTGGCAATGGGAACTAGAAAAAATTCTGAATATCTACAAACTGACAAATCTACCAATTAACAGTATTTTTTGTGGAACTATTTTTATAATAGAGAAGCAAACTTCAAATCCATTGCTAAGTTTGCTTGGAAATACAAATACGAGCTAACCAAAGTCTTATGTGCTACAAATTCCATATACAGAAATTTTTACTTGCAGCCTAGTTGGGTTCTTACAGGACAGTTTTTGTTGCACCAATCTCTCCCAGTAGCTTCTCCAGTCACCTGAGTTTTTAATCTGAGTATTATAACTCACATTCATGTTTCTCCCATAGATTATTTCTTAACTCCATTAAATTTTTTTACATTATAGACCGAGAAACTGTCACCATCTGTGTGTGGTAGGACAAATCAAGCTTTTGCACTTCTAAAGGACTTGGAGCACTCATGTAGCGCGCACACACACACACAGAGAAAATCTGTTACTTTCAGGAAGCAGATTTATTATATATGCATAGCACAGTCTGACTTTCCACATAGCTACAGTACATATGCAGCTCTGTCCACAAACATCAAATGGTTTGTGCACATTTTGAATACGCACGTATATTTTACTCATAAAAGACCTGACAAACACATCAGGCCTAGTCAAGAAACATGACAAAATTACACAGTTCAGAAAACAGTATTTACATGAAAATTCTCCTTCCTGCAGACTTCTAAGTTAATCTATACTGTTTATTTAAAAATAAATAGGTAACATAAGGGATCCAGAAGAATTGTTTGAGTAGCACTGCAGACTTGCTACCTGTTAATGTTCTGCAAAAAACAGATCATAAAATCTTGTTCACCATTTAGTACCATCACTTGACTTCATGCTGCCCCAGTAAATCTGTATTTCTTTCATCTTACTGGTGAAGACCACACAGTTTTTCTATCTTTCCTGCATTCTCCACAAACTGAGCATTTTCTCAGTACTGATGAGGTCAGAGAGGCGGGAATAATTGGGTACTTGAAGCTTTGTTTCTGTAATAGCACAGTTGTGTTTCAGATTTGATCAGTACCTACTTGAATCCAGAAAGATCTGGAGTAGGTAAAGACCAAAGTCCCAGTCTCAGGTTTTAGTCACATTTCAACGTGATGTTTTTGTCAAGATATTATGTCTTCTGTGAGACATACTAACCACTGTGGAGGCAGTGTGTTCCCCTCCCTGCGAGCTGATGGCAGGTGAATTAGTGCCAGCTGCACCTGACTTCCTAACACTAGCTTCCAGATCACCAGGTACAAGTGGTCCCATTTATTTACACCAGTACAAGTCATCCCTCACTTGGATTTGCCTGAGGAAAGTGTTATTGCTCAGCCTAATTACTGACTCAGACTAATAGCTCATTACTGAGGCAGATTGCTCAACCTATTGGCTGCACAACTAGGCCATTAACATTTTCTGGAGGTAAGACTCTTGGAAAACAGCAGGAGAGAACCACAGAATGGGCCAAGTTGCCCACAATTGCAGCCCAGAATTTCCCTGCCAACAAAACCTGCCTTGAAACTAATTTCTGACAGTTAAATGCTTAAAAGGAACCCATTTTTACATGTTTAATTAGCAGGAATTAAGTTGCTCATCTTAGGTTTCTCAAACTGCTTCAGAATGAAGTTGCTTTGAATCACAGAATATTCTGAGCTGGAAGGGACTTAGAAGGACCAAGTCCAACTCTTAAGCAAACAACCCACAGTGAGACAAAACCTGCAACCTTGGCATTATTAGCACCATGCTCTAACCAAGTGAGCTCATCTCAGGGTAGGCTCCAGACTTACTGAGGAAAGACATTTGCAGCTTCATGCAAGAGTCGTATCTACATGTAAGATAGTAAGTGTACAAAAAGCTCGACCTGGGCTTTGCTTTCCGTGGGCCATCAGAGCTTACATTTCACCAACAACAGTTCAGGGAATTGCAGGTGGTATTGCCAGTTTTTGTAATAGAGGAACAAGTCAAAACAGGCCTGAAACTTTAAGCACTGCAAGAGACTTTATAAAAGAAAAAGGGAATTCATACCACTCAAGACTCTTCATGACTGAAGCTACTCCAGCCTAAATTTATCTCATAGTTGTATCATCTTTAAAACCCAGATTATAGAACCAGGCCTCCTTTCCCATTTCAATTGATTTAAAAATGGTATTAGCACCTCTCACATAGTGTCTAGAACAGTTAATAACCAGTAACCCAACCAGTAGCCCCAGTTGGATAAATTTCCTCTTCCAGTCTTAAGAAGGAAGACAAAGCAACTTTATCAAAATAAGCAATTCCATGACTGTTTTTACATCCCTCTAATTCCTGACCAGCCTACTTTTTAAAACCTCCTTCGTGACTCTAAAGGACAATACTCATGATTGCAATATGCTAAATCTGTAGCTTTGAGCTAAAGACCCAGCACTCTGCAGATAAAGAAAATAAAACTTTATTTTGTTTCATGTTTGCCTCTTTTGTTTCACAAGCGTGGCACAATTTCTCTTTGGCTGGAAAGGAATGTTCTGCATTCTTTAGGCAGGGAAAAATTCCAGTCATATTGGCTTCAAGGATGCCTTTCACTGCTTCTTAAAATATTAACAGCATCCTAGTGGGAGAGACCGGGGAGATCCAGACCTCCAGAAGACAGCATACATTTTCCAAGTCTCTCAGGTCTTTCACACTAAGCAGCAACTGGAGCAAATTAATGGAAAAAGCTCCTTATGAGAAAGGATTGTACAAGGAACAAGTTGGAATAAAAAAGACAGCAACTGAAATCTGAAGGTTCTAGATATCCTAATCCCACACAAGAGTAATTGTATTCCCTAACAAAGGTCCTGGAAACTTGTTCTTCACTTGCAGGCCAAATTCAGCACCAAAAGAACAATGGTAAATGTTAATGGTAAGAAAAAGCTGCAAAGTCCACACAAAAGCACGTTCTGGAGAGCCTAGGTTTCTATTCCACCTCATGCAAACCTGCCTCTATCTTCCCAGGCCTCCTTTGCCTTCCAGCAACAGATAATTCTCAGACACAGAACAAATTTATGTCCCATTTTAAACTTTGGTGCCAAATTAATTTATATTACCTTACAAGGCAAATTGTATGAGCAACTGGCATAGCATTATACAGCAATAGCAGCAATGAAAATATGGATAACTAGTGCACTGAATTAAAAAATAAAAAGTATCTCTAGACAGCATGCTTGCTTGTTCTCTGCAGAAAGCTCCATAGAGCCCTTCTGGAACTATATGCCAAGCCACATGACCATAAAGCCATTTTGGTGTGGTTTTTTTCATCAGTAGTGAGAGCACCTGTGAGTGGAATTGTGCATGACCTCACATCTTCTGGTATTCATTCCATCATACCTACTGAGCTCCAGAAATTAGGGCTAAACAGGATGGAAAAGAGGCCAAAACATTTAGAGAAAGACCTATTACCAATAAATAGCTTTTTCCTCCTTCCAACATGAACTTGCCTCTTCTAAAGGGAGCTAATACACCAGTAAAGTCTTCATTTATTACTCAACAGCTTAAGTATATCCATCTGCACCATTTCTAAGGCAGAGCAGCCTCCATCCAAAAAACCATTTTTGCCCTGAAGACTTGAAAGGCATTAGCATCACACAAAGTTTATTAGCTCCATATTTTACATTCCTGAATGAATAGGACAAAAGACATCACTTTTGAGAGTCTTATCTATTACTTTTCCTCCTCAGAGCACCTACTCTGTACTAGATAATGCTCTTTGACTAAGAGACCCTTATGCAGGGATGGAGAGGGGAGAGGCCTGGGCAGCAGGAAAACTTCAAAAACTTCCAGGTCAGATGGAAGTTGTGCAAAGAGATATGAGAGTCTCCCAAATTGTACCTCTACAACAGAAAGGTCACCACTGACCCAGTTCCTGCTGGACCTCTCCTCATCATGCCCTTTCTGTCATCTTGCAAGGGGCAATCTTCACAAAATATGTCTCAACGCTCAGCTAGAACAGATGGTTATGTGCATGCTGTCTAGCCACCAGTCTTCAGAGAAGCCAGACCTGCAGCAACCATTTTGCTTCAAGGAAGCCAGTCTGTTTTTGGTTCCAACTTCCTTAGAACAGGACCTGATACAGGAATTTTGAATCAAGTGATTTAAGAAAAAAAAATCACTGATAAGGGAGCCAAATTAATTTTTAGATTAATCATTCATCACTATCAGAAAAAGTATTGCTAAGTCCACCAAATTTTATACCAAATTATTACAGCTTCTAAAAGCCTTTTTGATTTTTAAAGACATGTTTAATAGATACTCATAAGTATTTTTCTAACATGATGGAAAAGGGCCAGACTTGCTTGTCTATGGGCTTCCAACAGATATGAACAGATTAAGAAGTGGAAGGAACAGAAAGCTTACATGACTGTTTGAAGCATGCTGGCCCAAAGGGAAACATTTTCCTTTTGACAGCTACTGCATAGGACATTTCTGCAACCATGTGACCAAGCATACCATCCTCGAAACAGGATGCCACAGGCAGCACCAAGGAGAATTAATTCATATTACAATTTTTAGATTAATTCATAGCATTTACAGTTCTCTTTTTGCATGTTCGAACCTCTGAGTTAATAAAGGGAGTGATAAGGAACACCCAAATTCAAACATTTTCTGCTTTTGCTCCTGTCTCTTACAAAATCCAATGTCAGCTGCTTTCGATTCTAGAACAATGGACCAGGACTACTCAGGTGAAAAGCCTACAAACAACTCCCACTCAACAAGAACGCAGATTTCAAGAGCTACTTGATTTGTTTGTACTTCAGGCTAGACTAGCAATGATTGCATTAGCAGAACAATAACATGTTCAGGTGCCAATTATACATTAACATGTAATTGCAGGTTTACAGACACATATTGTTATCTAAAGTAAGAAACAGGTTCAGCATTCAGACTTTAAGTAGTTTTCCTGCATCTTTCTTTTCCCTACCTTTTCCTAAGCTACTATGAACAAGCTATAGACTGTAAAGTTGATATGCTTAAAATGTATAACTGCTCTGAACATAGCAATCTAATCCCTATTAAGCATTTTCAGGATTGGACTGACATTGCCTGCATGGAAGATGTACCTCAAAGTACTGGCATCATGGTCAGTGTTTTCCTAAATTTTGAAGTGTCAGGAATAACTAGTTGAAAGTTAGCACTAAAAATCCTGCTTCAGTTGTCAAACCAGGAACCTCTCCCAAGAAATACCATTTGTCCTCACCAGCAGGAATGAGGATGCTTTCAGCACTGCTTTCTTGTAGAAAGGAGAGAAACTCAAAAGTTGACTCTGAATTGAGGGTAGAGGGGAGAAAGGTTCAAAAATCACGGTAAGAAGAAGGGCTAAAGGCAAATTTGACTGCTCCTCTGTGTGTGTATATGCATACTTCAGTGGCCAGCCCTCCCAAAACTATTACATTGAATGCAAACCAGAGTAAACAGGAAAGAACTACAAATACTCAGAGAAGAACAAGAACCCATCCAATGCCTTATGCAGGAAAGGCAAGGACTGAAGACAGGAGTGTAAAGAAGGATCAATGACTAATGCACAAAAGAGTGAGGTTGCCAAGTACAGCTAAGGTTTAATCCAGCACTGCTCTATATGGCCAGAAGTTTCATATACTGTTAGAAAAATCCCACTTTTTAATGCACACAAAGCCACAATCATGACATTGGCAGTCCTGGCTTCCAGAGTACTAGTCATTGACAACCTTCCCAATCTCTAGGGATTTTACTGAGAAATGCCCAGTGTGTTACTTCAAGGTGAACAGGAAGAGGTTGTTCTGGGCCAGTCACCCCTTCAGGGAAGCTCAGCTACCTTGTACTACAACTCAGCTGACAAGCACAGAGTAGAGCACACCCTTTTGTACTCCACAAAGAGTAAAACACACAGTTATCTTATTCCTCCTCCTGAAGGGGAGCCACGTATGCCTACAACACACTGAGCTGATTAGGAACTCAGGTTCTGAGCTCTCAAAGATTTGGCTGGGCAGCTGCTATTACAAAACAAGTTGCTAAAGCACAGGACTCCACTCACCTTTCCTTCCTGAATTACCCTGGCTTGATGGTTTATCAGTTACAGAACCTAAAGGAGAAAAAATAAAAGACATCCATTTAGATGCTGCATCATCACACAGAGATGTGATGTCACATTAATACAGTCAGTATCTCAACCCATAAAACATCTGTTTTACCTGTCAACACCTCCACTTAGGACTCAAAGTTTGCAGCTTCAAGCAACACAAAAAGCATAAGGAGGTTTCCTGCTTTAAGATGTTACATTGGGATGAGGGTAAATGAGGAATTTTTAGTTGCTGGACCTAGTGATTTGAAAGAGCTCAACAGAGCAGCGTGCTAGTAAGAAACCTGCAATAATGAAAGATCAGTAAGAGTCACTTCTTTCATTTGCAAATGTCAGGAAGAACAAATCAAAAACAGATGGTGAGTGTGCAGGGGATGCAAGTACAGTATTCTAAAGGAAAGGGATTAAGTGGGGCAACTTGGATAAAATGGATTTCAACCAATCCCCAAACATCCCCAGCTGTTTGCTGTCTGAAATGGGACATTGAATAAGATTCAGCAAGTACTTGAACAGAACACATCCTGGATTGTTTACTATCACTTAGATCTTCATGCAATATATATGATTCTACACTTGTTTCTGCAGTCAGCTTTAGTGCTTCATCACCGTTTTCTACTAAAACTTGAACAGATAATAAAAGCTTCTCAAAGAAATCCATTACCAAAGTGTATGAAAATCTATCACAAGATTTTTTTTAATGGTTTTATTACTAGGAAACTGATTCTTCTATGCACCATTACTAAACAGTTCCAGTGATTACTGAACTTTCAGGAAACATGGATCAAAAGTCAAGTCTGACAGGCCAAAGAATCTGGTGAAGACAAACCCTAAAGGGGCTTGCCTATTGCCCAGGCACTTCCACTTGCACATCAGCTCATCACAGATTTACTGCTGAATTACAAGTAGCAAGCACAAACCCAACATTAGTTATCATAGTACTAACATCTGCCTCCTACAATACAACTTTGCACAATTTTATAAATGGCACAAGACTAAATTAACAGATCAGCAAAACTCTGAAACACGGTCTACCAAAATGACATATTGAGAGTGGTGTCATAGCCATATACTAAAGTTTAAGCCAAATTACTGTAGAATTTCATCTTACATTAAAATAGAATATTAATCCTTTTTTCTTTTCACGTGTGAAAAACCAAGCGTTTCCTCAAACTACATTAGTTCTCAGACAGCTCTCCCACTCAACTCAAATCCTCATGCAAGTTACTTATGTTTGCTTATTACCACAAAACACCTTACAACCAAGAGAAATACACTGAAAAAGGTGAGAAAAATTAAAAAACCCAAAGGTTTGACTGCTCTCACATTCCCACCTAAAGGACAAACACTGCAAGCTGTGAGAGAAGAAATACATAAACCCCATGAGATGCAGATTGCAGAGCATGAAGCCAGCAGCAGTGCCTTCATGGCATCACTGAACATATTAGAAGCACACTCTACTACTCTCTTACTCCTTTTAGTCTCTCTTACTACTTTTTTCCTTCCTTTTCTACTGTGAGGAAGAAGGGAAAAGGAAGGGAGGGAAGGGAAGAGGGCAGTATAATTCTAGTGTTGCCCTCAAAGTCTCCCAAACAGCACAGAACAGCTTCCCACCCCTGCCTGTGTCTAGTGTGCTGTTGCCACAGCAGCACTGTTCACCACAGCCTACAAAGCTGGACTGTACACTACTGATCGGGGCCATATGAAAATCTAGAGCCCAACTTCATTCCATTTCGGCCATGGGCTACCATATTGAATGATGGGGAGGAAAAAGAAAAACAGCATTACTCTGTTTGAAAGGAAGTTGTGGGTTTGGTCTCCGAAAACCATGGGGTGACACAGTAGTATCAGGCTAAGCATCCAGAAGCATATCATTTAATAAACACATAAGCAACAGCCTGAGTCCAGACCTCCCTCTTGTGACTTGTGGTACAAGCCCAGCGCTGTCCACCTCCAAGACACAAAAGCATCCTAAACTAAACAATACGAGCAAAAGATCCCAATTCATTGTAACAGCAGGATCCCAGAAACTACTAGTTTCTCACAAAACCATCTTAATGAATTAACTCTGTACAAAAAATTACTCCATGTCCCACAAAACACCATTTCTTTAAAATACAGCTCATGGAACAAAGTTATCCCATCTGTTACACAAATCTTTGACTTTGGTGTACACTTACTCTTGCCTCAGGGACCACAGGTTGTTACCTGAGTGGTTTTTCTTACTGAGCCTTGCAGAAGTGTCTGTATCCTAACCACAGGGTAGACATGCCAGAGACCAAACTGCAGTGTTAAGTGGGGCAAATTGGATAAGTCACCTGAAAAGACTAAGCTCTCTCAACAGGATGCATTCACCCCAATTCTCTTCAGTTATAGAATTAGAATTTGTTGAAGCCACTCCCACAGTACCTGAACATACAGGAGTTTTGTTCTGTACAGAAGAGCCGCTAATAGGCTTGCCATCAGGTGTCACACACCAGCAGTATCCAGTGTAGGTATGGCATTGCACCTGTTTAATAAAACAAAGAGCAGGCATTTCATTTCTTACTCTATCACCAACCGCTTTTATTGTAATTCAGCATCTTATTGGAAGTCCCAACCCAGATGCATCACAAACACATGCTTCAGAAGACTATCTTTGATATTATCTTTTCTTCCCTCACCTCCCTCCACCCTGCCCCAAAGAAAGGTTATTTCTTCTACTCCAACTCCTTTAGCTGAAATTCAGGCAACAAAAAGTTATAAAGTAGTCTTCTAAGAATACTTCAGTTGAATGATGCAACAGTTGTGTCTTGGCTCATTCCACTGTAGTGGTTTAACCCGGGCTGGGTGCCAGGGGCCCACTACAGCCACCCTCTCACTCCCCCTTGCCCAACTATAGAGGAGAGAGAGAATATAATGAGAGGTTTCATTATTTATGATAAGGACTACAGCAAATTCTTTCTTAATCACC